>OY728164.1:1730065615-1730665615 GCA_963277665.1 Viscum album | reverse complement strand
ACACAAAGCATCCACAAAAAAACATCAAAAAAGCTAGAAGCATCATGAACAAAAGTCTCCATGACTAGAGCTAGTCCAGCTCCTGTATATCTGCTCTTGGAGCTCCATGGTCGTAGGCCTCAGCTGCTAGTAGCTGAGCACTCCCCTGTCCACCCGTTCCCTGCGGTCAGGGTGGTCTTCCTGGTGGTGGTGGTGGTAGGGCCTCAAAGCGTTGCCCACCATCCGCTGCTTGGCCATCTCCTTTGCCTCGTCTGCCTACTCCCTGCGGACCGCCACAGTCAAACCTCTACCTGGGAGGTCATTCTACCACCTTTTGCTCATCTGCCGGGTGGGTCGGGCAGTCTCAATCCATGTGATCCTACCCGCCGCATGCATAGCACTGCCTGCTCCTCGTATGGCTGTCTCTGTTTCATGTGCCCCGCACAAATGAACCTGTTTCCTGAGACTGCTCATCTGATGGTCTAGCCTGCTTGGTCCTCTGCGTCATCTGTCTATTGTCGGCTGCAGAAGACTCCGCTGCGGGTCGTCCTGCGGAGGGTCTCGCTGTTGGTGACTGCTCAGTGAGAAAACTCTCCACTAGAAGGGCTCTCTCCAACACCCCCGCCTACATTGGGATATTGAGGGAGATCATCAAAGCCCTGATCTCATGCCTTAGTCCCTGCTCGAAGGTCCGAGCCTAGAATAACAGGTCTCGTACCATATTTGTGGAGTAGCACGAGATATCAGTAAACCTCACTGAGTACTGGGCTACTGTCATTCTTCCCTGCCGCAGCTGTAGTAGCTCCTGGATACGCACTGCACGGAGGGTGGCTGGAACGAAATCCGAGAGGAAGAGGCTCTCGAAGTCTGTCCAAAGAAGAGATTCCTCATCGTGCACCTGGAGTATCAATATCTACCATCTACCTGCTTCCACGTGCAGGAGACTCGCCACAAGGATCACCATGAGGTCAGCTGGTGTCCCTACTAATCTGAAAACTCGAACAACAGCCTCCAGCCAATCCTCGGCTTCCTGAGGGTCCATCTCCCCACGGAACTTGGGCGGTCTCTAATGCTAAAACTCATGAAGTGCACTAAGGCGACATTCACTCTCAGCTGCTGGGGCTGGTGGCATCGGTGGCTTGACGGGTAGAGGTACCTCTGGTGCCTCTGCTATAATGGGGCCCTGCACCGAGGCCTCGTCACTCGGTGGGCTGCTGTCTCACACAAAGCTCAGAACCCTAGCTGGATGCCATCATGGGACCTTCCTGAAAATAAATAGGTGCGCCACGGTTAATACAATATACCTGGTGAGCTGACACAAATTAATCATAAAGAAAACTTTTGAAACACACATGCAATCGATGTTTTCATGCACTGAGTCAGAAATCAGAAGTCAAGGTCCTGGAGTATGGATTCATCGGCCACCGCACTAACACTGGACTCCCTGGACTGATAACCACACTCAATGCACTTAACACTATTGCTTCACATAGAAGAGAGATCAGAGTCCTGAGTTCTGCGGTAGAACCGAACTCCTCTTATACCAATTTTTCACGACCCGTCCTCGGGGCCTGTGCCGTGACTACCCCAAGTTCGCCTCCCATAGGCCAGGGGATGGATACTAACACCAAAGGCATAAATCCCTATAATTGGGAAGGAATTTCCTTTATAAAGAGAACAAACACCACAGAGTACACAAACTGAAGTAAACACTAAGTAAACTGAAAAACAAAAGTAATAGCTGGAAAGTAAATGGGCCAGTATACAAACCCAACTGAAGTGCAGTACAACTGAAAAGTAAAGTACAACAACTGAAAGATGAAGCAACAACCACCAGGACGTCCTCTAGGAACTCCCACCTGAAGGGTGAGTACCGTCAGTCTCGTCGGCTCCTCGAGTCCGGCCATCCTCTCCGTGTACGTCCCACCTGATAGACCACCTCTAGGTACCGTCCTGCTCCTCAAGCATCAACCACGATCAGCGCTGTCCATCGTCTGCATCCAACACAACGTAGTGCGATCATGGCCTGTGTAGGGGTGAGTATACGATACTCAGTAGGGACCCCGAGACCCCCGTAGGTCTCCCAAAATCCACAAAGGATAAACCACAAAGAATAAATATAAACACGAGATAACAATTAACCCTACTTAGGTATATGCCCATACATATACCTAAGTCTTCAAACCCAGACCAGCTCCAACTCTCGAGCCCAAGAAAAACCCAGTCCACACAGGAAAGTACAACCTAGTCCACAAAGGATAACACAATCCAATCCACACTGGAAAGCAAGTCAATCATATCATGGATAATGATTGAAAGTCAAGACTCAGCTCACATAGGTATCCATTTACGAAGAGGGGTGGAGATGATTAGATGTAGCCTCTAAATCATCTCCTCTGCCGAACCCACATAGGATCCAAGTATAGTAGTCGTCGCTGCCGAACCCACGGAGGATCCAAGTATAGTAGTCGTCCCTGCCGAACCCACGAAGGATCCAAGTATAGTAGTCATCGTCGTCGATCCCATGGAGGATCCCAACACGGTAGTCGAACCCACGGAGGAACCCAGTATAGTAGTCGTCCTCGTCGAACCCACGGAGGATCCTAGTACGGTAGTCATCCTCATCAAACCCACTAAGGATCCCAGTAAGGTAGTCATCCTCGTCGAACCCACGGAGGATCCCAGTACAGTAGTCGTCCTCGTCGAACCCATGGAGGATCTTGGTATTGTAGTCATCCTCTTCAAACCCCCAGAGGATCCCAGTACGGTAGTGGTCTTCGTCACAGCCAACTCTAGGGTTCTCGCACACAACACGTTTGATTCCAGGAGGGTCCGCTCCACGAGCCAAGGGTTCGATACATCAACTATCACAAAGTCCAGAGTTGATGTATCACAAAGTTCCGTCTCGTCAATAGGAACTCAACGCAACAGACGGTGCGTCAATCGGATGCCCGGTCTGAGAGTTATTGGCTTTTTCGTCCTAGGTCCCCAGTTGATTTTTAAGCTAAAACCAACCCATCCATACACTAGTAGTGTCCAAACCTCCAGTGGATTAGGTCAAAAGAACCATCTCACAAAGAGGAATCCAACAAAGTTGACGACACTTCAATCGGACATCCGAAGCTCAAGTTATAAGCGTTTCCGCTCCGAGGGCCCGATTGGTTTCGTGTTCGAACCAACCCATCCGTACCCAAAGTTCTCCAAAACCGTGAGTGTAATATATAGAAATGAACATCTCGATCCAAAGATCATTACACAACTGACGGTGAATCCATCGGAGGTCCGTAGCCTATGTTATGGGCGTTTGAACGGATCTGTCTGGAAACCAGGGGGTTCGGGCCCGGTCCGACCCGGCCCGATGCCCCTGGGTCGGCCCGACCCGACGTGGACGGCCCGGCCCGGCGCGGGCAGCTCGGACCGGCCCGCGAGGACGGCGGATCGGCCTGCGGCCAAGCGGGATGCGGGGGGGGGGGGGGGGGGGGCTGCCCCCCCTTGATTGTGAAATGGCGGCCCCCATTATTGGGCGGGTCCACCCTAATTAAACCGGGGGTTTCACCCCCCGGATTCTCGGAAACGGCCGGCCCAGATGGCTGGCCGGTGTGCTGCCGCGGGACCCCCCCGCGAGTCCCGCGTCCCGACGCGCCGACGACCGGCTGAGTCCGGCCGCCTCCTTTGCACCGTTGCGGCGCGACGACGCCGCACCCCTCCACCATGGCCCGCACTTGGCCGCGACCACGTTCGGCTTCATCGGCGTGGTGCGACGGCGCCATGCTCCTTCGCCGCGGCCCGCTCCGGCCGCGGTTCTCTCATCCTCACGCAGTGCAATGGTTCTGCCTCCGTTTCAAGCTACGAAGAAAATCAATCAACAGAAAGGGGAGGAGGTTCGGCCGTGTTCGTGCGGTCCGACCTCCTCCCGTTATATTGATAACAGGCAGCCAATAATAACGATGAACGTCGAAATAATCAAGAATGTGGAAACAACCCCTATTTTAAAAGAAGTTCGCATAAGCTAGCGTCGTAGGGGTGGTTTCGATGATGGCGTTGGCATGCATCCAAGAAGGGAACAACGTCTCACACCAGATGCGGAGAGGAGAAGGAACGACACGTCATTAGCGAGTTTCCGCGTTGGTGCCTCCTCCTTTTTCGTGGAGGAAGAAGAAGACCGAAGATACCAGGTCGCCGAGTCGATGATCCTTGACGAAGTGTTGTCTTTCTTCATTGAGGATGAAGACGTTCTTCGCCAGAGAAGATGAAGTTCTTCAAGAGACTTAGAGCTCTCTCCTCCAATCCTCAACACAACCAATCTAACCCCAAAAATAAAATAATCACTTCTTATTTTATTAAGTCATGCCATGAGTTCAAAATTCAAAATCTTAATAAAATTAATTGAATTAGTGTGTTGGCATGATTAAATGTGAGGAGAGGGGAAGTCACCCAATTAATGGGAAGTTTAAAAGTTAAGATGAGTTACACATCTTAAGTGGGGGGTTTAGAGGAGTTAGGGAATGTGAGGGGTTGGGATCGTGTGGGACCCACCCCACCTTTATTCTCTCAAGGGTAGTTAACAACAAGTGGGTCCCACCCAACTTCCACACATAGGTTATAACAACTTAGAATATGAAATAAAATTGTAACAAAATTTTATTTACTACACATTTAAAACCTTTTTTTAACAACTCCTCCCGAGAAAATGCACCTTCGAGAAAGGTCCTACTAGGAAATAACAGGCGCTGCGGTTTCATCGGTGCCCTCAGATTTCAATTCTGTGCACCGGATCGAAATTTAGAAAAACCCGCTCGTCCGTTCACTGAACGTACCCGATCTAAACTTCCAAAATTTATTCCGGGCACATCGGGCATCAAAATCAGGTGCCGTCAGAAACTACGTACTCATAAAATCCCAAAAAAATTAAGAAGAAATTTTCCTTGAAATTTACGGGTCTTTACAGGTGATACAAAAAGTAAGTCATTCCATGAAAATCTAAAATTTATGGATAGCCTCTTTTAAAAAAATGGAAGTTAGAGGTAGCCAATCACACTTTTATACCATTAATTTAGCTATATTTAATCTATTCTAAAGTGTGGGGTGATGGTTAATGAGGAATGTAAATTCAATTAGGAGTCATATATCATGTACCTAAACTTTCAAATGTTGAGTGTGGTGTGGGATATACATGTATTTCTTAATTTTTTTTGTTTACATGCCTTAAAAATATTTTTCTAGAAGTGGTACCACATGTAAAACACATTTATAGAAAAATTTGAATACCTTGGGTACTCACTCTTTGTTTCTATTTTAGGTTATCCAATATAGATTTAGAGTTGTTTAACCAGAGGATCATATCTAAAAAAATATGTGATGTCAATCCTTTTATCAATCAATTCATGATGATGTAAAAAGAGAAAGAATTCAGAGGATTGTTTTTGAAAAAAATTTAGGTCCTACCCCTACAAAAACTTTTGTATTTTTTATCAATAAGTTGAAGATGAATAATAACTATCATGCACAAATATTTAATTAAAAGTATTTGATGGTATTTAAAAAAACATGAAGTGCGGTAATTGAAGATCCCATTTTAAAAGTTATACTTTGTGTTAATAAGGAGGAATGATTTAATGTTAAGGATGCTATCCATATGTATAAGTGAAGGAATTTATTGGAAGTTTTTTGAATTTCTCAAGATTTATGTGAAGGATCTTAGAGTTCCCAAGAATGGTATGAATATTTTTTTATGAATGTTACATAAGGATTTGGTTTTTTAATTTCATGGAAATAGACTATCATTAGAGTTTCTTAAAGATCTATTCACATGAAGGAAAGGATGTATGAAATGTCTAATTTGAAATTGAGATATTTGAAGATTCATTCATGTATACTATGAAGTGTTTATAAACTTTTGATATTTTAAGTATACTTGGATAGAGTTAATAAGATATAAAAAGGTTAATTGGGAAGGTTGTAGGATGAGTTGCTTCTATTTGATCACTCGCCATTCCAGGTTCATTCTATATGATAAATTTGGAAAATACACATAATATGCATATGATTCATTTGAGTGGATAGTTTATCTAAGATTAATTGAATTATTTCCATGGTTTTATATGAGTTAGACAAAAAAATATTCCAAATATCAAGGTAGGAAAACCCAATAATCCATCTTTCAAAAGGATAGTCATCCAATCCTAAGGGTTATCACCGATCAAGAGTGGCCATGGAAAAATTAAGGAAAGGATAACATGGGTCGAAAATGGATTGAGGTGAGAAATAGTATTGGGTTATTCTAGGGAGAATATTATCATACAGGGAAACAAATAGAACTATAATAATGGGGTGCCTCTACTGAATTTGAAAAATTAGCTAAGGGGAACCTGTATTGATAAAGAAGTACCTTAAACATAAGAAAAATCAACATGTGACGTGTTAATAAGCATGAATTGTTCATAATTAAAAATCTGGATTCTTACAAGATACCTATGCGATAAAAGTTTTTTTAATTCATCCTATCCCTTTCCTCCATGTGTTGAGGGTTTTAATACCATGATTCCATGTAAATTAATCTTGACACCTCCAACACTGAGCTGATTTCCATATGGGCATTACAAGCTCGTTGTCTCAAATATAGAGAGTGTTCTACCATATGAGATCAATATGAACTTGGTCCATAAATAAAAACCAAATCGATCTCCATGTAAGAACATAAATTGTGGAAGAACACAACAAGCCACACATTATATTGAACAAGACAAATGAAATTAGATAATATCAAAAAGATAATCTAAGAATTAAACATAATGATTTTACATTATTCTTAACATGCAATAACTATCACAACATTTCAAGTCTATGATATATGTTGAGTATGAGGCATTTTGTTCTTCAAAATATAAATTGAATAATGAAAAGTTACATATTGAGAAGAATATTGAGGGACTTAATAAGGATGATACAATGATCTATGTAAGGATGATCCAACAACATAAGATCATCACTGGTTTTTGTAAGGATAAGCTATGTAGGAATCATTTATCATAATGATGATTTCAAAAGAATAAACTAAAAACTGTAAGTATGATTTGGTTTCCATAAGTATTATGAAGTTTGTAAGGATTATTTTGGAGTGTGTTAGGTTGAAAGGAAGATAAGAGATTTTTTCACCATGAAGTAAGGGGTTATAGTCACAATATGTATAACTCTCATGCATACATGGATTATATTGTTTAGAATTAAGTAGATATGAAACATAGTCTGTCTTTCCTATTTTTTAAGTTGAGTCTTTGGGAATATCAAAAGAAAAAGAAGGAAACTATGTGTGAGGAAGACTAGAAATATGAATTTTTAAATAAGAAGGATTTCAGTAACTTAAATCTTAGGATTCATGGGGACTCAAAATTTGAATATTATGAGAATAATTCCCCCATAGTATAGTAAATAAATATAATAATAATCCATAGAAGATATGAGATATTGAACTATGATTTTCTTACTATAGAATTCGTAAATCTAGGAATTGAACAATAGAGAGAGCCTTTAAGGTTATATGATCAAGATGAAATAAAATTTATTAAATAAGAATGAAAATAAGGAGCCTATGATATCCTCATATCATAGAAGAAGATAAAGATAATATGGGACCATCCTTATTACTATTTTTTAATATATTTTCATCAAGAATCTCGCTGATAAAAAAACCATTATGATCAATATACTCAATGTGTTTGAGAAGATACAATAGAACCAATCTCATGCATTATTGTTTATATTATTTAAAAAGCTGATGATTTATTGCATAAGGAAAATGATCTCATTCTTTTTGAAGTGATGACATAAGAAGAATAAATTAGATATATTTTCAGAAGTACTAGGAGAACCTTTTAAAGACTTTTGGTTCCAATATAAACAAAACCATCATCACCATTGGGAGTCTTAGGAACTATAGGGAGGTATTTACTGCTATAGGACTCAAGGAAGAACACTAAAATTATCCAACATAACACTTTTGTAATATAGTGTTGGATGATTTTTAGAATTTTAGAATGTATACTGCCCTTTTTCATTTGTAATCACTCTCTCAATTATAGTGATCATAATAGATCTCAGAAATTAACATATACCTGGAAAGGAGTAAGATATCACACTGAGGTCAAAACTTTTAAGTCCTGGTGTTTTTTTGGTCTTGTTCTTATTCTGTATTACATACTTAGGTTTGGTTTAGAGAATATTGAAGATCCTTTCCTATTAACCAAGGGGGATATTTTAGTGTAACATGAGTTAGTTATAAATAAATAAAAATCTCATTAAAATTTTGATACACAAATTCACCCCCACCTCTTAGTATCCCTACTTGATCCATATGGGAACTGCAACTATATTTTACAAGAAATATTCAATATTGGTAACCCTAATTATTAGGTTCTTATTTAAAATATTATATCTGGTTAACAATTATTTGGGTGAAAATAACTATTAGTTTCCCATAGGAAGAGATTTTGGATAATCCATTTGATGGATTTGGGAAAGGTGTATTCCACTTAACTATCCAAGATATATGTATCTGATATCATTAGCATGGTGTTCAACCTGAATTGCTAAGAGATTATAGAATTTCTTAATCATGCTTAAAGATTAATTGAAATATGGATCTTGTACCATTAATAGATATAACATAAGGGGTTATCATTTTAGTGGGAACATATTTAATAAAATTAATTATTAAATAAATATAAAATATGAATCTTAGTTGATAAATTATTTTTTAGTATATAAAATGGAATCATCATCAAGCATGAATTTTATATCGACGTTAGAAAAAAATAATATCAATTGAAGAAAATTATTATACTTATATAGAAAACTATGAATCGTTCTCAAGAAAAAAAAATATGTTGGAGCAACCCTTTTCTGAATATTCGACTGGTGGATTTGTTCAACAATAAAACCTAGATTCTTACCAAAATCATAGTAAGGATTTGTTGGATGTTACTAATATCTTTTTAGTTATTATAGAAACTCAAATTTAAATAAAATATGAGAATATTTACATTGGACAAATGATAGATAACCTTAAAAATATCTATTAAACGTGAGAAAGGCATTAGAAGTATGTGGTTCAAGGGAACTTTCTAAATGATACATAACATAAGGAACTTAAATATCTATACATGTAATCAATATGATTGGGTACATAAATGACTAGGAGAGGATGGGATCTCCTAAAAAATTGATCATGACTATGAATTTAATTATCAAATTATTTTCGTAAAGGTTATAAATATTTTTTTTGAACTTTAATATGAATGGGTTAGAAAAATCCTTACTTAATATCCTCAACATGTTTAGGGTAGTTGATCAGAACATGGTAGGTTAAAGATCAATTATTTTAATGAAAATATAAAGGGATAAGGGTATCCAAAGGAAGAATAAATCTATTTGAAGGTCTAATAGTTAGTATAGGTTACTAAAACCTAAGAGATACATGAGGAAGGAAATAAAATGTTTTCATTATAGAATTTTTATCCACTAAAAATGGAATTTCCAAGATACTTGAATGGAAAAAAGCCTAAAAGTGTTTCAAACTCAAGTATTTATGTTATATAAATAAATTTATTTATTTTTTATAAATTTGTGTGATACATGTAGTATATTTAAATTTATTTTAAATTTTATAGGGACAAAAATATAAAATTAAATTGATTGATGGAGATAGAAATATTTATTCAGACTATATAGTAAGAGTTTATTTATTAAAGGAAAAGAACTCATGGATCACTTCAAGATCTATGGATTAGAGTTAAATTGTAAACCATGTATTTTTTATTGATCATTTATATAATATTTTTCTATTATATAATAATAGATATGGTTTAATAAACCAAATATTATTTTAATAGATGAGATATATTTTTTCTAATACAGATGGTTTATGGTTAAAAAAATTTATTCTATAACATAATTTAAAAATAAAGATGATGAAAAAATAGTTTTATTCAAGATAAAAGTATTTTATCCTAATTATCTATTAAAGTATAATGGATGATATTACACCACCCATAGGAGACATATTTTAATAAATAAAGATAATATTTTCAAGATATAGTTCCAAACACATAAAATTTCAAAATATTTTATGGTTATTCATTTTTTTGAATATCAAAACAATGAAAATAAGTGTTATTTTCTTTAAATAGATATTTTTGTGTCATAGAATGATATTTTTAGAAAATATACTTTCTAAGAGGATAATGAGAGTATGTTTTAACTTGTTAAAAATATAGAAAATAAAGGATGATTCTAATATAATTTAAATTAAGAGTCACTTTACATTATAAATACCATAGAAGGATTTAAGATATATTGGTAAATGAAGAACTTATTGTAAGAGTTATATTGATGTTTATTACTAAATTAAATGATCTCAAATAAAAAATTCATTTTATTTAAAATTTTACAAAATTATGATGAAATAATTCTTAAAATATTTAAATATATTTATTTATTTAAAAGAATAGATGTTTTTTTGCATCACAATGTTATATTTTTTAAAGAAAAGAGGTTTAAATATTATGTACAAGTTTTGAACATAAGGATTAAGAATATTAATCTCACCATTTTTAAAAAATATTTTATTCTTATATTATTTTTCACTAAAAATTTTTAGTGGGAGGATTTATCCCGTGGACACATAATAATGTGATATAAATTACATGAGATATAACATGCTTAAAAAATCTAATTAATATAACATACTTACAGTTAGTAAGGTCCTTACATGTTAGGATATGATATGGTTGACACTTATATAGATATTTCCTAGCATGGGACTGCCTATTTATCATTAATTCATATGATATGCATATATTAAATGAGAGTAAAATGATAATTTACCACTTAAAGTTTATTATTTAAGTTATTCCTAATCGATGGTTGTCATGAGAAATATGGAATCTTATGACATGTTAACATTAGTGTGGGTAGAGTATTATATGAGATATAGAGTTCATTCATGAAACATCAAGTGTGACTTGTTTTTTAGATTAACCCACCTAAGTATATGATATAGAGTTTCATACATAGTGTCATACATGTTAGGTCCCAATATGAGTATAGTCGAATGATTAAGAGGGGGGTGGGGGTGAATTGTACTTTTAAATAAATTTTAAGAAATATTACCAATGTTAAATATTAATATAGTGGAAATAAAACAATATTAACACAAGTATTTTGATAGTATTTTGGATCTAAATGATTCAATGTCTACTCTTCAATCTTCTAAAACTCATAAATGAATAATACCAAATAAATGGAATCTATGAATTTTAAATGGGATTCATAACCCTTTAATCTACCTTTTAAAACACTACAGGCACAACATAAGAATGGATTTTTCACATATGGAGTCATGACCCAAAAATGTTGCTTTCGATGTGGTGAAAGAAACTAAATTCGCCTTTATCCGAACCAAGGCACAACTGAGTTCCTCTTACCCTTTAACGATTAGGCACAACCTGCTCACCTGAATTTTCTTAGGGAGTCACAACCTGGTAAACCTACCTTTTAATGGGTAGTATAATCCAATACAATTATGAAAAAATAAATAAATAGAAATAATTAAGAACCACATAACCAGATGAGATAG
This sequence comes from Viscum album, assembly GCA_963277665.1. Lineage (NCBI taxonomy): Eukaryota > Viridiplantae > Streptophyta > Magnoliopsida > Santalales > Viscaceae > Viscum > Viscum album. The sequence goes on along the minus strand of OY728164.1, from coordinate 1,730,654,004 downwards.
TAAATCTTGAGTGTTGAGGAAGCAAAGTACTCTCCAATAAAAAATTATCAAAAGACTAAGTTCATCTGAGAGAGTTCTAGTGATGATCATAATAGACAATCTCATAGAATAATTTGAAAAAAAACACCACCTCATTTCCCATGCTCTATATCTATCAACCTATTTATATCAAGTTTTCATATACACAACAGATTCAAAAAATGAAACATATTTAATTTCTTATTTTACAAATAAATATGTTTGTATAACTTTAATAAACTAATTCGTAATATTTCGATATATTTTTCCCACAAATACTTCACATGATTAATTTATTTTATTAACATTAAAAATATACTCATATGGGTAACCTATAAAAATAATCAATCTTAATAGAAAAACTCATTATAAAATTTAATACAACATTAAATATCTATAATAAAAAAATTAATGTTCTTTGTAATAATCCCATAGAGTAAGAGAGGAAAATTTTTCATATACCAAATATTTCTAATTTGAAACTCTGGATTTTCTAAGAAAGTAGCATGAGTAATCAATCCACATGATGGCCATTTAAATCTATATAATATACTTTCAAACAAATTTTAATAATGTTGAAATAATTAATATGTGATTATAGAAATATTAAAGTGATGAAGAAATTATCATAATTTTTTAGGAAATCATTATTCTAAAGTATAAATAAAACAAAGTAAGTTTTGAGCTTTTGAAAAAAAAGTGAAATTGTATGACTTAAGATTTCATATGACTTTGATGTTTTTTGAATAATTTTGAAGAATTTCATATGTATTTGAATATTTCATATGAATTTTAATATTTCATAATTCTTTAAAGTTTTTTTGTAATAAGTATTATTGATCATAGTAATTTGAAGGAAACTTCATGTGATTTCTAGACTTAGTGTAATTTCCACAAACTAGAATATTGCAATACTCTAAAATTTTTCTAAGCCTTCATTTAGATTGTAAGATTTCATCATAAGTCATTACTCTTGGATTTAATACTTTATCATAATAATTTATGACTTATTTAGATTCTAAAAACAATTTATAATGAGATAAAAACATAGATTAATTTCAAATATAAATAAAGAAAAATATGACAAAAAATCCAAGAATAAATAAATAATAACAACAAGAATAATTAAACAGTTATGAAACTAATTATATGAGAAATTATAATTATAAAATTATGAAACTATAGTATATGTATCTCAAATCAAATCAAATAAATTTATATTTTTCTCTAAAATCAGTTCATGAAACACTTAATAAACACATTGAACAAAACAATATCAATATTTTTTTTTCTAAAAGTAGTTCAATCTTTCTTAACTAATGTTAGAGTAAATAAAATAAATAAAATTTTGAAATTATTAAATAATTAAATTGATTAATGATCCAAACTAAAATTATTACCCTTTTTATAATTACACAATAAACAATTAATTTCAACATTTCTCCCCCTTTTTGGAATTGGTCAAAAAATATTAAATTTCATGTATCAATGGTTTATGTGAAAATATGTTCCTCATAAGATATAAAATAATTACTAGAAAATAATCTAACTCTTCTAAACTATAAATTTAACTATTTAATATTCTCTTAGATATAATGATTTTATAATACCAAAAACATATTAAAAAATACAAATATTTTGTTTAAAAACATGCATCAAGGAACTACTATAATATAATAATTTATAAAAACAATGAGAGAAATAGAAATATATATAGATTTTAATTTCTAGATTCATGAATTCAAATTTCAAAACTCCTCCTCAACACATAACAAGTATAAAATAATTATGGTTATATCACTCCAAGCTCAATTTTAATTTTTTATTATTAAAAATTTCAACAAGATGATTTTTTATAAAGATTAATTCTAAATTTATATTTTTTTGAACCTGATCTATAATAAAGTGAAACCAAAAATCAATGCACTTAGTTCTTAAATTTTGTAAGGGTTTTTTAAAAATAGAAATTATAGAGGGTTTATCATAATAAATAGTGATCCTTTGAGAATTAAAACTAAAATATTAAAGGGTTTGTTTTATCTATAAAGACTATGAGAAACAAGATGGAACAACAACATAATCAATTTCATCTATTTATAATGGTACTAAATTTTTGTTCTTATAACACTATAAAACTAAACATTTACATAGAAAATTTCACATGTTTATTGTGATTTTTCTATCAAAATTTCAACCACAAAAATCAGAATCTAAAAAAATAGTTAGTTCAAATGAAGTATGTGAAGGTTAAAACAATACGAGATTTAAAAAACATTTAACATACATTAAATCAGGCCTATATTTATTTAAGTACAACATTCTTCCAATCATTCCTTTAATTTTTTTAAAATTAATTCTTTTTTCAGATTCATCCTTATCAAGTTTATATGAAATACACATAGGAGTATTATTACTTTTACTTGAGTCTAAGAAAAATATTCTCAATAACTCTTTATAATACCTTTATTTATTTAGAAACTTACCATAATATCTTTAAAAATTTTAAGGCTAAGAAATAATCGAGTTCTCCCATTAAACTGATTTCAAATTCATTTTCCATCAACTCTAAAAATTCATTAGAATGTTTTTCAAAGGATGATCTAAAAAAAAATCCATAAACATATATTCAAAAAATTAAATTAACTATGAGAATCTTTGTAATAAATACATTGAGATCAAATTTTCCCTCTTCAAAACTATTATTCAAAATAAATTATAAAAACCATTCATACCAAGCTCTAGGAGATTTTTTAGACCATAAAATATTATTAAAATATTTAAAACATGGTTAGATTTATATTCGTTCTCAAAACCTAGGGATTGTTTCAATTTTTTTTTTAGAAATATATACATTTAAAAATTAACTTTTGAAAACCATTTGAAAAAGTTTGATTCCAAAATAAGAATCATTTTCAAAAAGAATTATTGTAGATTTCAATATTTCAACTAGGAAAAATTATTCTTTAATATAAGATCACTTCTTATTTATTATAAATTTAAGCCAGTAATCTTGCCTTATTTCTAATTTTTTTACCAGATTCATCTAATTTATTCTAAAAATCTATTTGTTACTAATAATATTTTGATCCTTATGGATTTCAACTAATGTCCACACTTTATTTTTATCAAAATGATTTAACTCTTCATACATTTCCATAATCCAGTTTAAATTAGATAAATATTCATTTATATTTTGAAGAAAAAAATTGGAAATTAAATCTTCATAAGTACAAAAATTTCATAATGGATTTCTAGTTTCAACACCAGTAGTTATATCACCAATTACTTTGTCGTTCATATGATATTTAAAAAAATTAAAGTTTTTTAATGAGAGGAACTCTCCCCCTTATTTTATGTATCTAAATTTTAATTTTCACATTCTTAAAAGTTGAAATATCCAAAATCTTCCTTAACTATGTCTAAATAATATTTTATTTATTTTTAAATTATTTTAATTAAATTTAAGATGGATAGAATCTTCAAGAACTAATTCTTTTTATTAAAAAATCTATATTCTTTAATAAAATTATAATATCCTATAAAAACACCTTCATCTTATTTTAAATAATTTTTCTAAAAATAATATTTTTTATTAATAATGAAAACATTGTATCCAAATACTATGAAATATCCAATTCTAGGATTCCTTCCCTTCTAGATTTCATAAGTTTTTTTCTTTAAGAAATTTCTAAGTAGAATTTTGTTAGAAACATGACACGCTTTGTTAAAATATTTTTATAATAAGTATTTTTGAAAATTATAATAATTTAACATTGTCTTAAACATTTTCTGTAAGGTCATATTTTTTATTTATATCATACCCTTTTATTTTAGTATCTTGGGAACTGAAAAATTATGATTATATCGATTTTATTCCTAGAACTTATCTAATTACATATTGGAAAACTCACCACCTATATTACTTATTTAAATATTTAAATTTAGAGATATCACTGATCATGTGTTGAGAACACCCACTATATATGTAGCATGTCTCCATTTTGACACTCCTAAGAAATACTTCCTACAAAGGCATATTTATTAATATTTTGGTACCCATGAAAATTTGGGCCTAATTGGGTTAGTAAATGAATTCATGAAAAACCGCACTAATTTCAAGAAAGTACTCACAAGAAATCTATAATAAAATGATTTAGAAATAAATGTCGCGGTGTGACCAAGTGACTGTGGAAACCTTAAAGAACATCCATTTTCATAATGGCCTTTCATATGACATTTAATGCATGTAATACTTGAAATATTTCTACTTGATTGTTTAATAGAGAAGGTCATATAAATTTTAGGTAAAATATTATAATATTGAAGACCAATTTTCTTATTGTTCATTTTATTCAAACCCATAATTTTATCATAACTTTGTATCCCTTAAAGAAATTTAGACAAATCAGTTTTAATCTTTCGATTTCATCTATAAGCTTATAATTTTCTTCCAAAAAAAATAAAACTTTATTCTTTGATCTTCCTGAAACATAGGCATAAAATCCAGAAGTTTAATATTTTCAAGTTGAATACTCTCCATATCAGTACATAGTTTATCATTGGAGATTCAAAGAGTATTTCTCAATTTTTAATTTTCTTCAAGAACTTCCTTATTTTTACTCTTCATATTTTTGAATATTCCAATAATCATGTTAATATGATGATTAAGTCTATCAATATATTCATAAAACTAATATTTAAAGGGTTTTAAATTGGATTTAGAATACGAAGAACATTCTTATTCACTTACTTATTTTTATGTATCCATTAAACACAAGTTTTCTATTTATTTTTCAGAACCATATTTATCACTAGAATCTATGTCTAAAGTGTAACTCCAAACATATTTCATTACTATACTTTAATTTTTATAATATTTTCTATTTTTCTTTTCATTCTTGATACTCAGACAATAATAATTGACATGTCCTCTTTTTCTACACTCATAAGAAATAAATTTGGAATCATCATTGGAAATATCAATACCTTTTCTATTCTATTTGTAATTATGCTTTATAAATCTCTAATAGTACCCTTTGTTATTTGTATATCCTCCATTGGGTAAATGAGAAACACCTTCTCTTTAACTAAACTATAGATTATATTCATAAGAGTAAGTAGTAATATTTTATTTAAAATAAATTCATTTCTTTTTCAAAATCTCTTATTGAGAAATATTTTTGAGTTCAAACTCATGTTTTAACAAAGAGACAATAAAATCATCTAAAGTATATTGCTTTAGAATTTTAATTTAATCAATTTTTACTTTCCTAGAATTCCATTTATTAGTTAAATCTCTTAATACTATTTCAACCAAAAATTAATTATCTAATATCTCTCCCAATGTACTCATGATATTTACTATGATCATAAATCAATGAAACACTTAATTAATTGTTTTTTATACTCTCATTTTAAATTATTGATACTCAGTTCTTAACATGACTAACTTATCTCTTATAAAATTATTAGAACCAAGATGAGTAACTTGTAGTGTTTTCCAAATATCATTTGTAGTTTTGCAGATAGAAATATGATTGTAGACATTTCTAATAATAGAACAATATAAAATGTTCATTACCTTGTAGTTTATCACATATATAAAAGAATAATTATCAGTTAATGTATCAGGATTAACTTTGGGAAATTTGTAAGAATTGATAGTGATAGTCCAAATATCCATAATTAATTTCTTAAGATAATCCACCACTTGAGATTGATAATACCCTTAGTTTGTTTCATCAAAGAATAGTGGCCTTTAAGGTGTCTTGGTATCATTTTCAATTGTTCCTGCCATATCAAACACGAAATCTTTTCTCTTGGATGGTTAAGTTAGAATTTTATTAATAAATAAAATAAATATTTGAATACTAGGGGTATCTCTATGATAACAATTGTAAGGTCCCAATATGAGGATGGTCAAACAATCAAGAGGGGGTGAATTGAACTATTAAATAAATTTTGAGAAATATTATGAAAGTTAAATATTAATTTAGTGAAAAGAAAAACAGTATGAACTCAGGTATTTTTACAGTAGGTCAGACCTAAATGATCCTATGTCTACTCTTCACTCCTCTTAAATGAAAAGTGTAATGACACCCACTAAAAGGAATCTTTGGCTTTAAAAGGGGAGTCACAACCCTTTACTCTATCTTTTTAAATCCTGGAGGCATAACTCAAGAATGTCTGTTCACACCTAGAGTCAAAACCTAGATAACTTCATTTTATGTTGGTCGATGAAACCAAAACTACCTTTATTAATACTAAGGCACAATTGAGTTCCCCTACTTTTTACAGATTAGGTACAACCCACTCAATTGGATTTTGTTAAGAAGTCACAACCTAGTAAACCTACCTTTTAATGGCCAATATAACCCTCTAAAATTATGCACACAGAAATGGATATAAAAAAGTAAGAACCACATAACCATATGAGATGGTACAACTTGAGTATCGAGGAAACAAAGTACTATCAAGTAACAAAGGATCAAAATATTATGTTTATCCAAGATAGTTTTAGTAATGATCATAATATATAATCACATAGAATAGCTTGAAAAAAAATCCTCCACCTCATTACCCATGAACTGGATCTTTTAAAATGTTTATATATGGTTCTCATATGCAAAGAAGATTCAAAAATTAAGCTCATTTTATTTATAAATTTCCAAAGTATCACATGCATGAAACTTCAAAAAACTACTTCAAAATTGTTCAGTGTATTTTTCCCAGAAATACTTCACATGATTTTTTCATATAATTTGAATAAAAAATACACTCATGTTGGTAAGTTATAAACATAATAAATATTAACAGAAAAAATAATTATAACATTAATAAAACATTAAATATATATAATAAACAACATTAATGTTCTTTGGAATACTCCCATAGAGTATGTGAGGAAAAATTTTCAGATACCAAACCTTTAAAATTTGAAACTCACAATTTACCAAGAAAATAATGTGAGTAATCAAACCATGTGATAACCATTTAAATCTCTATAATTTAATTCATAAAATATTTTACTAATGTTGAAATAATTAGTATTTCATTACTAGGAAGGTACATGATGCGAGCAAGCTTGGTCCTAAAAATTTATTTAAGAAAATAGAAATACAATGAAACACAACACACATGCGGCACAAAAAGAGTCGCCAAATTACAAAAATGAAGGAACAATGCTGCCCAAAAACACCTAAAAGTCCAAAGACCCCGTGACATTTCTAGTAAACCCATTATTAGGATTTAAATGACCAAATTCCAAGACCCAAGGCCCCACACATGCAACACCCAACTGCAACAACGTCTTCCGAGGTCTTCCCTCCAAAAGTCGTTACTCTGCCTGAGGCCACAAACAAAATGAACCCCAATTCATCACAACCACAAAAAAATTAAGAGCTATCACCATCATCACCAGTTATCTCCCCTCTAATCACTCTACATCATCAAACCCCGTCATACATCTCTAGTAAGGTAATCACTCATTCTGATGCCAGTGTCAGCCAAACTCGAGGTTCCTCCCATCGAAGTTATCCCCATCTACGTCCCAACACCAATAGTCACCATCCAAAACATCACCAACACATCAAAACATCATCTGATCACCACCAAAATCTTGAAGGCCCTAATACCAGAGGAATTATGATGGAGATCACATCCCTGCTCCCCACTCCCTAGAGCCACAAAACCCAAATCCACAAAACCACATCAATCACCACATTATAATAAACCTTCGTTCCCCACACCATATTAGGGAAAATCCCTAGTTCCTCACCACAAAATATGAACAAGAAACCCACCTAGATCCCTGATTCCAGATCCACCAGGATCCCAAACCATCCTCACCACTCATCCTGAAATCAGCACCTGAAATCTGTTGGCTATACACGCCAAGAAATATGAGAGGAAGAAAATTGAAGAGGAATAGAATTGGCCCACAACACAAAGGAGATTTTAAGATTTTTATTTCCACAATTTAAATTTTATACTACAATTGCATCAATTTATAGACCCAAAACATTAAATTCATAGCATTTATGTTGGTACAAAGAAAGACCAAAACATTAAATACAAAGAATCTATGACGGTACAAAGAAAGACTAAAATATTAAATGCAGAGCATTTATGACGGTACAAGGGATACCAAAAATTAAATACGAAATATTAAATTCATTCAAAGAAAATAAATGGAGGTGGACCCATGGAAAAAATGTGCATGTAATAAATGACGTTGCGGGCAGCTTTGACTCATGGTTTTGGTTTGCAATTCCAATACTCCCCTTCAAACCAAAACCGGCTTCATTCCGAGCATCGTTCTGAGTTTTTTGAATACATCTGTCGGTAATGACTTTGTGAAAATATCAGCCACCTATTTTTTAGTATGACAATATTCCAATTTTATCATTTTCTGATTCACATGATCTCTCAGAAAATGGAATCGGGTATCAATATGTTTTCTTCTTCCATGTTGCACCAGATTTTTTGCAAGTTCAATTACTGACTTGTTATCCACATATATCACTGTGGATCCATCCTGCGGATGATTCAACTCCTTCAACAGATTTCTTAACTAGATTCCTTCACAAATAGTGGATTATTCCGCCACGTACTCTAATTCACATGTAGACAAGGCGACCACACTTTGCTTCCTTGAATTCCATGTGAAAGCAGTCGATCCAAGGAAAAATACATACCCAGTGGTGCTTCTCCTTTCATCTTGGTCACCTCCCTAGTCACTGTCTGAGTATCCATGAATATTTTCTCTTCATTATATGGATAAAAAAGACCAAAATACACCATTACTTTAATATACCTGAGGATACATTTTTCCGCTAACCAGTGTGACTCTTTCGGGGCTTCTATATACCTGCTTAGAAGACCAAAACTATAGATAATATCAGGCCTTGTGATTGTGAGATACCTCAGGCTTCCAATCATACTCTTGAATAGAGTCGAGTCAACACTTCTTCCATCTCCATCTTTTTTCAGTTTTAAGCTCATTGCCACAGGTGTGTTTACAGCATTGAAATTGGCCATCTTGAATTTTTCAAGCAACTCCTTAGCATACCTCTTCTGAGAAATATAGATGCCTCCATGTTGTTGCTTTACTTCTATGCCTAGAAGGAAGGACATGAGACCTTCGTCGGTCATCTCGAACTCCTTGAACATAGCCTTCTTGAAATCATCGAACATCTGTCGACTATTCCCTGTAAATAGAAAATCATCAACATACAAGCATGAAATGAGTATATTGCCACGATCATTCTTCTTGATTTAAACTGCATGCTCATATGGACATTTGGTGAATCCGTTCTCTCAAAGATAGCTGTCAATGCATGCATTCCAAGCACGAGAAGCCTGCTTCAACCCATAGAGAGCTTTCTTCAGTCGATACACTTTGTCTTCCTCCCCTTGCAAAACAAAGCCTTCGGGCTGGTATACATAGACCTCTTCCTCTAGAATTCCATTCAAGAATGCAGAATTCACATCCAATTGGTAGATCATCCAACCGTGATGAACAAAAAGGGAGATAATAATTCTCATAGTGTCAAGGCAAGCAATTGGAGTGAAGAATTCTTCATATTCCACCCCATACTTCTGTTTGTACCCTTTTTCTATGAGCCTTTCCTTGTAGCGATCGATTTCACCATCAGCATTCTGCTTGATCTTGTACACCCATTTGACACCAATGGTTTTCAGAAAATTAGGAAGTGTGGTTAGCTCCCTTGTGTCATTTTTCTCTATGGTGCGAATTTTTTCTCCCATAGCCATTCTCCAACATTCTTCCCTTGTTGCTTCCTGAAACGTTAGAGGCTCATGATCTGTATACAGGAAAAAAAGATTTACCTATTCGGTTTGCTCATAAATGTCTCTTAAGATTTTCATTTTTATGGGTGCCATGGGTGAGGATAATCTCACCAAATTTTGACTTGATGGAGTCCTTTTAGGAGTGATGGAATGTCCTCATAGACTCTTATGTACTGATGATGTGCCTAGGGAATGTGTTGCTGGCGTTTTCTATTGATGATCCCGCCTTTCTTCAAGATCTTCTTTTTTGACTGGAATCTCTTTTTTTGGTTCTTCATCATTCCATTTCCATGATTCTTCCTCACTAAATACCACATCTCTAATCACTACTAATTTATTAGTTAGTGGATTGTAGAGTTTATAGGCTTTAGACTCTTCACTGTAGCTGATGAAGATGCACTTTTCACCACGATCATCAAGATTCCTTCTTATCGCTTCTAGAACTTGAGAATATGCAACACACCCAAAGATTCTTAGGTGTGATACGCTCAGTTTGTAGCCATTCCATGCCTCTTGTGGTATCATGTTTCTGACGCTCTTGGTTGGGAACCGATTGAGAAGATAGGCAGTACATGCCACTGCTTCTGCCCAAAAGTTCATTGGCAAGCCTTTCTCCTTCAGCATAGTCCTCGTCATGTCGAGGATGGTGCGATTCTTCCTTTCTGTAATGCCATTCTGTTGTGGCGTGTAGGTAGCAGTATATTGTTTCTTGATGCCTTGTTCCCTGAAAAATTCTTGAAATGCATTTAAAGTGTATTCTCCACCTCTGTAAGATATGAGAACTTTGATTATAAAACCACTTTCAGCTTCAACACAAGATTTTAACATTTTAAAGATCGCAAATGCAGACGATTTTTCTTTGATACAATACACCCAGAGTTTCCTGCTAAAATCATAAATGAAGGTAATAAAATACCTAGTACCTCCAAGTGAGTGTGTTTCAAGAGGTCCTCAGATATCAGTGTGAACTAACTGAAGTGGTTCATTTGCTCTTCTAGACACTCCACTTGGGAAGGAGTTTCTTTGTTGATTTCCGAGTGTACACCTCTCACACACATGATTTGGAACTTCAATCAAAGGAAATCCATGCACCATGCTTGATGAGGATATAAGTTTAATCCCGCTAAAATGCAGATGTCCAAATCGCAGATGCCATCTCCATGAGTCATTCTTTCTGAGTCCCAAGAGACACTCCTCGGCCTTTTTGCTGATATGCAGTAGAAACATGCGATTATTCACCATTTGGAATTGAGAGACAAGTCTCCTATGATCATCTCTTATAGACAAAGAATAATTTTCCAAGTGTATGACATACCCCTTCTCAAGAAGTTGGCCGAGACTAATGATATTATTTTTCATACTTGGTACGTAATATACATTAGAAATGTAATTCGACTCTCCATTATTCAGATAGATCTTGATTTTAACTTTGCCTCTCATGGGTACCTTGGATGAGTCGCCAAAACTCACGTCACCACGAGCTTCTTCGGTGAGTTCCTCGAACAGTTGTTTGTTACCACTCATGTGGTTTCTTGCACCCGTGTCCAGATACCATACATCGGGGTGTTCAAATGCCTTTTCTTGTGCCAAGAGGAGTGTGGTACCTTCTTCTTCATGATGAGATGCTTCAGCATAGTTGGATCGTTCATCATGATCCACTTTTCTCCAACAATCAAAGGCATAATGGCCAAATTTCTTATAGTTGTGGCATTGAATGTTCTTGGCATTTCCACGACCACACGTGAATCGACCTCCACCATTCCCTCTTCCATGAAAGCTGGTAGGATTTTGTTGCTTTTGTTGATGGCTTGGATAATATCCATGCCCTCTTCCTCTTCCACGATGACCGCCTCGTTGTGCGTGACCATTATTTTGTTCTTGTAGAGTCAACTTGGACTCCAAGACATGCTCTATTGTTGAACCGGTATTCTTTTGCATCCGTTGCTCATGCACTTGCAATGACCCCATCAGTTCTTCAATAGGCAGTTTATCCAAATCATTTGATTCTTAGATTTCCATAACCACATGATCAAACTTGGTTGTGAGAGATCTAAGTGATTTTTCGATAACTCGAATGTCCTTAACTTTTTCACCATTCCTTTTCAAATTGTTAACAATAACAATTAATCTTGAGAAATAATCAGAGATGCTCTCACCTTCTTTCATGTGCACCGCTTCAAATTATACTCTTAATGTTTGAAGACGTACCCGCTTCACTCGATCAACACCTTTGAAGATGGTGGAAAGAGTTTACCAAGCTTTCTTTCTTGATGTTTCTTCAGCAATCTTTTTGAACGTTGATTCATCCAACCCTTGATAGAGTAGAAAAAACGCCTTTTTGTCTTTCTTTCTTTGATTTTTGAGGGTCGTCTTTTCTTCATTTGTGAAGGCAGATTATTTCTCTATAGTGGGTACAACCTACCCATCAGCGACGATCTCCCATAATTCTTATGACCTGAATAACACATTCATTTGGATGCGCCACCTTTCATAGTTTTCCTTAAACAACTTCGGAACTTGCGGCTGGATTGAGTCCACCTTAAAAAAATTTGGAGGATCTTGGTAACCTCCCTCTGATACCAGTTTGTTGGCTATACAGGCCAAGAAATATGAGAGGAAGAAAATTTAAGAGGAATAGAATTGTACCACAACATAAAGGATCTTTTAAGCTTTGTATTTCCACAATTGAAATTTCAAACTACAATTACATCAATTTATATACCCACAACATTAAATGCATAGAATTTATGTTGGTACAAAGAAATACCAAAACATTAAATACAGAGAATCTATGACAGTACAAAGAAATACCAAAATATTAAATGCAGATCATTTATGACGGTACAAGGGATACCAAAAATTAAATACTGAATATTAAATTCATTCAAAGAAAATAAATGGAGGTGAACCCATGGAAAAAAATGTGCGTGTAATAAATAACGCTGTAGGAAGCTTTGACTCGTGGTTTTGGTTTGCAATTCCAACAAAATCGTGGTCATTGCCGACCTGATCCCTGCGCTGAGGTCCTCATCTTCTTTAAAACTATGGTGGTCACCAGCCACCGCCGCACAGATCTCCTCCATCATACACCACTGCCCCAACAACGATGATCTGCTGTATCATTGCTGAGAATGCTTTCACCTCTATCAGGTGACTCAAGTAATGGAGTCACACCATCATGGGAGTCCTCACCCTTTCTCCATACTCCCTAGTCACGATAGTCTCCACCGCTGAAGTCCCACAATACAATAGTCCATGAAGAAATAATTTCATGGGTAGATAATTTAGTGGGTTTGGGATTTCCTAACTTCTGCTCCTCTTGAGGATATTCACATTCAGAGATAATTTCTGAGAGGGTTCCAACTCCACCTAATTCTTCACCATGAGTATTGACTCCATATTCAGGCTCACACTGCTTGATGCTACATGCTAAAAACATATCGTAATGACTAATATTGAGCAGCGTTGCACTACAATTTTTGAATAAATTTCCCATGAAATAAAGAGAGAGAGAGTCTCTACATTGTAGAGAGATGATATCTCCATTTTTCTTCAGTATGTCATTATAGAACACTTAAAGCAATGAAAATTATTATCATAATATTTTAGTAAATCATTATTCTAAATTATAAGAAAAACATAGTAAGTTTTGATATTTAGAAAAACAAACCATGAAATCGTATGAATTTGAAGGTTTTCATTGGAATTTGAAGATTTCATATGACTTTGATGTTTTTCAAATAACTTTGAATATTATCATAAATATTTGATGATTTTTTATGACTTTGAATTTTTCATAATTATTTTAATTTTTTCATAAGACTTCTCATTAATTGTATGAACTTGAAAGAAACTTCATATGACTTCAAGACTTAGTAAATTTTTCACAAAAATACCACAAGACTCTAATATTTTCCTAATCCTTCATTCATATTTTTAGACTTCATCATAATTCTTTCCTTCTAATCATAATCCTTTATTGTATGACTTCAAGACTTAGTCAGAATCTAAAAACTATTTCACATGACATTGAGACTTAGAAAAATTTCAAATTTCAGAAAAGAAAAATTTAATTATAAATACCAAAATAAATAAATAACCACTCAAAGAATAATTAAACAATTAAGAAACTAATGATGTGATAAATATTAATAAATCCAATTATGAAACTATAACATATGAGTCTCAAATCAATTCATACAAAGATGGTTTTTTATCCAAAACTAATTCTTAAAGCACTTAACAAATGTGATGAAAAAACAATATCAATAATATTTTTTCTAAAAATAGCATAAGATTTCTTCACTCATGTTAGAGGAAATAAAACAAATAAAATTTTATAATTTTCAAAACATGAAATGGATCAAGGCACCACACTAACAACACATATGGTGCATGTTTCATAATAATCACCATTACCTAAGGTTACTAAGTTACTTTTCATAGGAATTTCATACTCGGTACCTTTCTGATGCTATCCTTATGGATGAAAAAATCATGGGGTGGTTGGGTATTTTACTAATCATATAGTAGATTTTTCCTAACCAAGATGGTATTATTCCTCTTATATGAAAAGTATGAAATATGAACCCTCGATGGAATAAGTCCGAGGAAATGTATGGTTATACCTAGATAAGTCACATGAGATATATTTCTCTATGTTAGTGACTGACATGTGGCATTATTATAGGGAAAATGGTATTTAACAACAATTTTTTTAGAATTTAGCAATGGTTTTTGAAATCTTGATGAATCATTTAGTGATAGTTTTTTTATTTAAATATCTATTTGTAATAAAAATAGAATTTCTTAATTAATATAATTGTTAATTATTTAAAATATTTTATTTATTTATTTACCATTTATTATTTGTTTTCTACTTCTTTTAATATATTTAATACATAGCACATAAACTTCATAGAAGGTCACCCATTTTTACACTAGTACCACTTATTCTTACTCAACTCTCAAAGATGCCACTCATCTTTTTAATACTACCACTAATTCTACCTTAATTCTAGGAATACTAGCCACTCCACCAAATAAATTTACATGAAGGAATATGTCAATAACTGTTATTTAACATATTTGACAAATAAAATACATTATACAAATAATTAATGAATAAAATTTCAAAATCATAATGAATTGATAATAATTAAAAATTATTAATTTTTAATATTTTCTAATAAAAATTAATTAATTAACCAATCAGTTAATAATAAATTCATTGAAGAAATAGTAATTATTTATTAAAATTCATTAAAAATAAAAAATAAAAAATAATTAACTATTAATTTAAATTTTAAATAACATATAATTAATAATTAATAATTAATAATCAATAATCAATAGTTAATAGTTAATAATTATTAATTAGGAGTTAATAGTTAAAAATCATAATTCTAACTAATAAAAACAAATTAATAATTAATAATTAATAATTAATAATTAGTAATTAATAATTAATTTATCTTTTAAATAATTATTAATTAATAACTATAAATAATTAATAATTAATAAATAAGTAATTATTAACATTTTAAAAAATAAAAAATAAATAAAAAAATAAAAAATAAATAATAAAAAATAAAAAATAATAATTAATAAAAAATAAATAAAAAATAATTAATAAGTAATAAAAAATTTAATTAATTCATAATAATAATTAATTGTTTATAAATATTAATTTTTAATTAACAATGAATTCATAAACAAATATTAACTATTTATTAAAAAATCATTAATAAGAATTAATAATTATTCAAAATAAGCTAAAGTCAAGACCCTTAATTTACTTAATAATTAATAATTAACAATTAATTAAAATTTTAAATAAAATATAATTAATAATTATAAATAATTAATAATTAATAATTGGTAATTGATAATTAATAATTGATAATTAAAATTTGATAATTAATAATCCATAATTAATAATTCCTAATTAATAATTTTTAATTTATGATTCATATTTCATATTTTAGAATTACTAATTAAAAATTAGTAAATAATTATCAATTATAAATAATAAATAATAAATAATTAATAATCACAAAATAATAAATATTAATCAATAATAAACTTTTAATAATTAATAATTAACAATTAATAATTAATTTCGTTTTTAAGCAATTAACGTGTTATAATTGAAAATATTTAATATTTAATAATTAATAATTATTTTTAAATAATTAATAAATAATTATTTTTTAAAATAATTTATAATTAACAGGTAATTATTTTTTTAATAATTATTAACAATAATTATTAATTTTGTGGAGGTTTTAAAAAAATGTTGTTAAAATTAAATAAAAAAACAAAATTTTATTTTTAGTGACAGTATTAGCCACTGCTAAATGGAGGTGTGTTTTTAATAAACCACCACAAATTAGTGATGGTTTTTTAAAACCACCATTAAAAAAATAAAACGAAACATTTGGCGGTCTTTTTGAAATCCACAACTAAATAATCTTTTTTATGTAGTGTTTAGTCATTTCCATAGGTGAGTGACATAAGATATATTCAACCTACTTATTCAGTCTTTACTTGGAGAATCAAGAATGTATGTGTTGGCCTGTATGGGATTGACATGCTCCATGTCTTTTGGTAAAACTTGACATCTTGGGAAAATGGATTACATGATTCTGAATGATGTATGAGATACATTTAGTGGACATAGGTACGTAGTTAC
The DNA here is from genome assembly GCA_963277665.1 of Viscum album. Classification (NCBI taxonomy): domain Eukaryota; kingdom Viridiplantae; phylum Streptophyta; class Magnoliopsida; order Santalales; family Viscaceae; genus Viscum; species Viscum album. Next base: position 1,730,637,482 of record OY728164.1, on the reverse strand, counting down.
ATGTATTTGATGGACATCATTCAAAATCCTTTTATATCATGAGTAACCCTTATTTTTTTTTAGAGGTCTCCCTTTACTTATAATTATGGATTGATAATTTATAATTGTTTTAAATGCTACAAAATCCCATAGAGTCACGTAAAAAGATTTTATGAATGAGGATTGGTTTTGTTAGAAAGTGTATATAAATAATTAAGGGAATAATTTGATGTCTTATCCAAAAAGGTTTTTGAATAACATTCAAAGAAAGTCTTGGGCATGATTCCACAAGTTTCTATATGTGATGTAGAATAATGTGAAATGTGTATAATTTTTTTTGAGGATTTAGTGAAAGTGGGAGATTGAACGAGATGCATACACTTAATGCTTATAATACAAGAAACGATGTGAGCATATCATTTTTCATGTTGTTCTACAATATGGGATATTACATTATGCCTATCATGAAGAGCATTGAATGAAAACTATTATCTACAATATGCATGTGACATATGGATATCACATACTTCATACTGATTCTTTCACATTAAAATATATCAAATTCCTAGTTAATATTATATGATGTTATTTATGATATTCTAAATGTGCCATAATGAATTTGTAAATATTAAATATTCATGATCGAGTTATACAAATAATGTTACAAAATATATAACATAGGAACATTTTTGAAATGCATGGATATTTGACATGACCCAACACACTGGAGTCCCGCCTGGGTTGGAAGTAAGTTGAGTGTGTCACCCTAAGAAAACCACTAATTGTCTAGGGGATGGTGACTAGTAACGAGTAGGCATATCACACAATATGGGAGGCCTTATCCAATATCAACCTACAACATACACATATCTCCAACTCATTAAATAACTAACAAAACCAGCAGTGTATATATATATGTATATAAACAACTAAACTACATACAACACTCACGTGAGGCATTAAATAGTGAGTACATCACCACATAGGAAAAATACCATAATAAATATACATATGAAAACATCTTCGAACCCAATAAAAGAAGAACAAGTGATAGCTCCTCTATGCTACAAGGACTTATGGATCGATCTCTAACGGAAATGGTCACCACCACCACCATGATCCACAAAACTCCACTAGGTCTCATCAAGGGTTGGATCTAAATAAGATTCACTTGCTCTACATCCACCAATACAACCTTCAAAACTAGTGTCAACTATACATAGACAACACATATGGTCCGTACATGGGTATATATAAACGTACTTAGTAGGATACCCCCAAACCACAAAGGAAAGAAAAGAAAAAAGTCTACATCACCCCTATTATAGGGAAGTAATTAGCTAGAATACAAGGAAAGATCTATATATTCTCTATAACTGGATTTCTTAGGGATGCAAAGAAGTCTTAGTCATCTTATCTCCAATCTATGAAGGTCACATTTTGTAATAACCCAAATTTTCTATGAGGCATGGAACCTTTTTATTTGGGTTTAAATTCTATAGTTTTATCTTAATTGAAGTGACTAATGAGGTCATTAAGGTTACAAGGGTGTCTGAGGATTATTTGGAGCCCGAATCCCCAACTTTTGGAAGGAATAGGTGGGACACATTATTAGTATAAATCATGCCACCTAGTTCACATGGTTTATACTAACAGTGTGGGGAATTCCAACGATATACGTAAGGCTGCACAGTTTATCCTAACTATGCAGCCTAGGCTGCACAGTTTATCCTAACTATGCAGCCTAGGCTGCACAACCATTCATTTGTTTTAGACCTCATTGTAGGGGTGTTTTTCATGGACAGTGCATGGTTATTCAAACTGTGTGCCTATCATGTGCGATGGTTGTCTTTGGCCAGTACTTGGTGAAAGGTTTGGCCAACCATGCAACCCATTTAAAAGGGTAAAATTAAGTTTCCCCCTCCTTTCTTATTAACCCATGCCATATTTTTTATATTCTATTCCATGCATAGCAAGTCTCTCTCATTGAAGCTTCTTCCTCCATGCCTAAAGCTAGGCATTGAGGTATCTCCTCTATCTAGAGTCTGATCGATTTGTCTCATTGCATGTGTACTGCTAATCTCTTCATTCCTCTTTCTCCTTTCATCATTTATCTCACTGTTGACAGAGTTATTTTCCTATGAGCTAATATTCTCCATTTTTAGGTTATTTGTTGATTTACTTAATTTATTCTATTTTATCCAAGATTTAAGGCCAACAATGGACAACGAGTTGACTACCAATCTATGGTTGGTGGTCTGATGATTTTCCCTTAAATTCATGGTGTTTATGTATTACATCGTTGTGTCTCACATTTGTTTTTATGATGGATACTTGTTAAATGGAATTTTACTTAAATTAAAAGAATATTCATGACTTATATAATTCATGGGACTCGTTTATTTATTAATGGAGGTTAAGGACCTTGAATTGAACCACCCCTTGGGTGTGTTGATAAATTTAATAAAACCAACATGGGTGGACTATGAATTTGATTCACCTCTTAAGGTGTTCTCTTTTACCTTATATTTTAAGATTTTAAAAGATTTTATTGAGTTGTAATTTGAATTAAATGAAATATGGAATGGAAGAACATATCCCCATGCACTTGGCCATCATCCCTTTTCACTTAGGCTTGATATTTTATTAATAAATGGAATGGATAGTTGAGATATTTTATAATAAAATATAGTATAGTTAGAATGTGGCCCCATGATCATCTATTTATGTCATTCAGAGGGTGATACATGGGTTCTGACTTAAAACTCCATGAAAAAAACATTTGAGATTATTGAATTAAAAGAATTCTAAATTAATCATCTTGTGTTGTGGTGACACATGGGTTCTCATATTAAAACAATGGAAGAACTCACTTGGAATTTTCATTATATAATGGAAAGGGTGAAACCTGGATTCCCTTTATGGAATACTAAAGATTGAGTCTGAGGGATTATCATTATATATTCTATGATTGATACTTGGGATCCTTATATAGAATTCCAAATACAGACTCAGAGGGATATGATAGTATACCATAACTAAAGTGATAATTGGGTTCCTATAAGGAATTTCATAGATGGTATTGTAAGGTGATGGGTTTTGAGTTATACATTGAACGATACCTGGGATCCTGATGAGGAATTACATAGATAGTAATAGGTTTAAAATCATAATGAATTGACTATATGACACATCTTCCATGTCAAATAACAAACTTGGATTGGTTTGGTGCTTTACTTTTATGATAGCCTTATCCACATACACTATAAATATGTGATGAAGTGGGAATCTTGTATCCCTTATATGAGTATTAACAATGGGGGATACCTTTTCTATGGGCCGAGACTAGAGAATATTATAAATTAAATCATGACTGACTATTTACTCAGAGATATTTTAACTTAGGTAGAAGAAGGTATAAGAGGATGGGCATTCCATGGGAACTCAGACCTATGTGGGTAATTTATTTACCACATTTAATTTACATATCTTATTTTTACCTACACACTACTTATTATATACTCATGGATTGGATGGCATTAGAAATCATTGGTGGTGGGCTAGTGGGTATATCTCACACTCTATTTGGTAATTTGTTTGGAACCTGAAAAGACATCACAGATACAAGTAGGGATAAGGGAAATCAACCTACCATGGATGCATTATTACCATGATAGGATGTTGTATGGGGGTGGGGTGGGGAGAGTACAAAGCCTATGAATGATATGACACTATAGTTAGCCTTGGGTATTTTGTTCATTTTTGTATTACATTTTTTATATTTCTTTTTCCTTAATCCCCCAACATTTTCTTTTTGTATTAATTCCATGATAATCATTTTTATATATGAAATTAATGGATATGATTTACTTGGTTATTTATATGATGTGTGATTATTTTTTCACTATCTGGATATCTTTTATACTTACATTACTGATTGATATGAACCTACCAATATGGAACTCTCTGATCATGAGTGTATAGTCTCCCAACCATTCCACAAAAAACCCTCACTACTAGTCGTAAACCTTTGGCATATGATAAGGTGAACATGAGGCTATATAGACAACTTGGTTCGACTACTTATGAGTGAACCAAGTCTGGGACGCCACAAAGTGGTATCCAAGCAGGTTCTTTTCTTTTCTTCTCACTGCATTACTATCTGGTATAGTAGAAAGGAGAAATAATACATGCTAGGAATTGTACATGAGCTTGTTCTGGGAGTAGCTAACCCACATATAGTGAAAATTTAAATTACGAGGGATGGGATGTGTTATTCTGGATTATTCTTATTATAGTTGACTTGACTTCACCGTTGGGTGACACACTTTATTTTTATGTTCTTTATGACAATTAATTTTTACCCTTGGACTGATATGGAATAGAAGTTTTGCTTCATGCATCATTATATGCACTTGAGGATTTATTAGTCATTCATATTCCATGCTAGGTTTATATTACTGCATGCATTTCGTATAGCATGTTTTGGTGCCTTGATTTCCATGTCCATGAAATTGTGCTAACATTTCATGCAGGGATTTGATAAATAATTGGTTTTAATTAAATGGATTCCAATAAAAATTTATAAGTGTATGAGACTTTATAAATTCTGAATGGAAACATATATAATTGGACCTTGATACACACACACACACACGAATGTAATCTTATGAATGGGTGAGTTATTTTTTAAAAAAATTGAAATTTTTCTAATAAATGGGGATGTTAAGTGAAACTTAAGGAGTGTTTTCCTATCTAAATTTCAATTAAACCCCTGTATTACTGGGACCTCTGTCAAAAATAGAGAACTTGACCCTAACATGAACATAGTGGTGGGAATTAAGTATTGTCTTCTATGTTTCCTTATGATCCTAACATCTCCCAGACATGAATTCATGAGTATATAGAAAGGTAAATATATTATATAGGAAGGCTTGTACTGATACTATTCTTTTATCGAAAATTATAGTAGTTATCAAATCTTATATTGAGTAATGTGTTTAGAATTTATAGAGACATTCCACAATGATGAACTCAAGTCATGCTCTAGGATGGTGGTGATGACCATGCCTCAGAGGTGGTGGGACTTTGGCCACTAGTAGAACCTCAAGTAGTGCCACTTATAGAACCTCTAGTTATACTTAATTGGGAACCGATTACCAGTTTTGAGAGGGTTCTCTATGATTTATAAAGACTATTTAGGGAGCCCTATGTCCTGCCTCGACAATGGAAGAGTTGACGTAAGAGTTTTAGTAGCTGAATCCACCCATGTTTTTGGGTGAGGGAATTCCATAGGCTGTAGAGTCATGGTTGGAGGCCACACTGTTGATTTTGGACCATTTTAAGACACCTCCCATGAGGCAAGTAAATCTCTCTATGTATATGATTCAAGATTATACCAAGAGATGGTGGGGTTTTATTACCCAGATGGATTTTCATAAAGATATGGATTAGTGGGATTTTTATGGTCTTATATGATTATTTATATCTCAAGATGTTGAGGTCCAATAGATCAAGAGAGTTTATTCACTTAGATTAGGGAGATTTATTAATCATGGACTATTCTTCCTATTTCACATAGATCCAATGCTTCACAACTATTATGTTAGGCGATGAGTTATCTTGAGTTAGGTGATTTGAGGATGGTCTCAAGTATGAAATTTGATCAAAGGTGAATGCCATTAATCTTACTATTATATCTAGGATAGTGAACCAAACTCTTATCACTGAGCATAAACTGATAGAGGCTGGGGTGTGAGCTATGGTGATTAGGCGCTATAATCTAAAGTTGCATTGAATAACACCGAGAAGCATCATTTGGAGATTCCATATGAGGATATTAATATCTATGATGTTCACTTAGGTATCCAGGTGAGGCTCCGTTATTATAGTAGTTTAGGGATTAAAACACCCCATTGTATCAGGGACCCAGTTTAATGTTGATCTTGTAGCAAGATGGGAAATCTTAAGCTCTTTTGTAGAATATTTTCTCCACTTTACTATGAGAGAGGGTCTACACCGAATCCATGTTCAGGATCTGTGTAAAAATCTTCTATTTAGGAAAGGAAATGGCCTACAACTGGCTGATAAAACTAGTGTGGTGGTTGTTTTCAGGTATCCAAACACCAGACTTACTACACCAGCAGATCAGGCCTATTCAAGGTAGCCAAGACATATCTGAAGGCCACAGATCAGGCCAGATTTAAGAAGCACAACTGATATCTAAGGACTATAGTTCTAGACCTAAAATGGTGTGAGAAAATATTCTAGTAGTATCTACTTTAGTATCCACTCTTTTTGATATAGGTGCTTCCCATACCTTTATATCTATGCCTATTTTAGAGATCCTTGGTCATGATGTTCAGTTTTATTTTGGTGTGATGATACTCAATTCTCCTTTGAAAATTTTATCAGGGAGTGTATGCCAATATAGGGAGTTCACCATCGAGATATGTGGGTGTCACTTCTCATGGGACCTCTTTTTCCTCTTGATGACAAGGTTTGACATTATTCTTGGGATGAACTTATTGGTTCCCTATCATGATTACATTGATTTCTATCATTTAATGGTTAATTTCACATCACCAGAGGGAGTGAAGCTTATTCACAATGGTGAATGGGATGTACAAGCAATCCAAGTTTTACCTAAGCGTTATGGGTTGGGAAGGATGAAATCCCAAATTTCTATCTTTTATCTGAATGATCAGGGAACATGTTAGGCAAATTTACCTCCAATAGTAGATCATTTTAGGGATGTCTTCATGGATGAATTTTGAGAAATACCTCCCTAGAGAGTGGTAAAGTTTTATATCAAGATAGTCCCATGATATCTACCAGTATTTATTACTCTTTATAGGATGGCTACTACTAAGTTGCATGAGATCAAGAAGAAGTTAGAGGATTTGAAAACTAAGGATTTTATATGACCCAGTTCTTCATTATGGGGTTCACCAGTCCTTTTCACTAAGATTGTGTACAATACCCTCAAGATTTGTGTGTATTACCATTGGTTAAAATTTAAACACCTTGGGTTTTTAAAAGATAAAAATATGCTCGATAGAGTATGTGATATGCAACACCGAACCCAAATAAACAATGATTATTTAAATACGACTGTTATAACCTATTCATTAAATTTGAGGATATGAATATGATTAACTAAATTTTGATATATATATATATATATATATATATAAAGTTCCCAATCAAAATAAATATATTTATAAATTATTAGTAAACAATCACTCAATTTTTAGTAATGTCATTTTATTCTTCAAAATACGTTTTCTTCAAAAATATTTTTTTTTATTTTTTTGTGAAACTATATTATAATTCATTTCTATAACATTTAGAAAAATATATTTGATAAAAGTAACATAATTTTTGAAACCATTATATCAAAAATAATTTAGTGTGATTTTTTTAATTTTTTAGAAAGTATTATTTTTTTAGTGAATAGTTAAAAATATTAATTTTTCTGTAAAACTGTAATTTCTTTTGATAAATTAATTAATTTAAAAGTCCTATTATGATTTAAATTTTATTTTAAATTGAAATAATAATTATTTATTTATATTTAATCCAATTAATTACATTTAAATCATATTTTTTCTAGATTTTTGAATAAGATTATTTTTCGGCTTGAAAACACATTTGTATGAAAACTGTTTTAAAATGCATAATGTTTCTCGTTTTTAATTAATTAAAACTAACCCCTAATAGGGATTTATTTAAATTAAATGTATTTATAATATTCCTATAATTATTAATTTAAATTTATATATTGAATATCACGAGTTATAGTGTTAAAGTAAAATCATTATTTCCTTAAAAAATGCATTTTTCTGGAAAAAAAAATCCACTTTACATCGCGTTTGTAGGTTTTATTTTAAATTAAATTATTCCACCTCTACGAATTTATTTTGATAAAATTTATTAATTTTTTTTAATATTCATAATTAATAATAAGTAATAATATCAACTTAATTTTTGGATAATATAAATAGTAACTATAGTAAATATTTATTACTGTGGTAAAAGGAAAATAGGTTAATTAAGGGTAAAAATAATTTAACAAGGACTAGAAACCAAATAACCCTAATAGTATGTTTATTTATATTTTCATTTAAATATAATAATTATTATATTTTTTGTTTTTTATAAATAATTAAGAAATATTTTGATAAAAATTAGATTTTGATACGATAAAACACAAATTGTATTTTTGTGTAATAATCAATTTCAATCAAGGCATTTCTTTTTGATAAATAAATTAATTTTAAAAATAAATTATATTTAAATAAAATAATAATATAAAATAATTTTATTATATTTAAAAGGTACTATAAATTTTATGAAGTCGAATGTAATTGTTATAAGGGTTCGAAAACTGTTATTGATAAAAAATCCACCATTTCCCAATAAATGTCAATTATTGTATTAGAAGTGAAAAGTCACATATTAAGAAAATTATTTTTAAAAAATAAATATCATTTTTAGAATCATCACATCGAAATTATCCAAAATTGAATTTTTTTATAATTTTCTGAGATAATCGAATTTTCGGGTAAAAAATATATACGGTGTGTATTATGAAATAATAATGACCCAAAAGGGGTGTAATAAATGATATAAAGGGTATACATGACCAAATATATGTTTATTCTTTAAAATAATGTGTTTTTAGGTTATTTTATTAGTTTTATAAAGCCTTTATGAATCCTCCATAACCTATATTATATTTTAATGTTTTAAAATCAATTATTTATAAACATGACTCACTTACACATCACCAAGGGTAATATTTTAACAATTTAGGACATTTTAAATAAAAAAATGAAAACCACTCCTATTTGGAATAATCCATGGAAAATACCCACGTTAAGTTTCATGGTTTTGAATATTTTATTGTAGAGTACAGAACCTATGTTTGGGAAATAATAAAGAACTCCCCTCTTTTTTACTATATAAACCAACCCAATATCTCATTAATATAAGATAAAAATACATGTATCACATACTTACTATGAACTAATTTCTATGGAGTCCACTCATGGTCCCCCCAATCTCTCAAGAATCTCCTCTTAAGATTTTGGAATCACCCTCTCAAGGTAAGGGACCTCTCTCTCTTTTTTTTCAATTAAAGAACCTTCTTTGTAATTGGCCTTTTTAATTTCATTTGGTCATTTTTTCATGACTTTATAAAGCTACCTATACTATAAAATTGATGTCCCAATAATGATACATCATTTATAACCTTTCTTTATAGAGTTTAGTTAAGCTGTTATTATGCTGAAAATTAGTAAGGGGTCTTCACTTTCTCCTCTTTATTCAAGAACCTTATTTATGTAATGCACTTTTTCTTCCAATTACTATTGATGTTATATACTATTCCACATCACTATTACTTATATTTTGAAATAAAAATTATGATAGAACCATTTCACTCTTGTTAAACCATTTTATGAATCTTTCTGCACTGCCATTATGATGCTAAAATTATCTTGCGATTTTTCCATGCTAAGTTTTTATTCAAGAACCCTCCCTATATTATGCCTATTAATTATCAAATTTTCATGTTGGATTATGTTATTACATATCCCTCATGATTTTTTTTACTTTTAAGTAATTAGAGACCCATTTCTATCTCCACCACAATCCATATTTTTGAATTTTGAAATGGCACTTTTAAGGGTTAAGTGTGAACCCTAACATATTATTCAACAGATAAAAACCATAAAGAAAATAAACCAACAAAACCAACCCACTTCGGGAATCAAAAACCACACCAGTTAATTTTTTTAAAATCAAATTTCAAAAAAAAAACCATCAGACCGATCACAGGCCATCCACGCCACCTAGCCACCATTATCACACTATTGATCTATCATTGTCATCGCCAACATCAATTCAACATTGTCACAACCATCATCAAACATCACGTTATCATTACCAATGAGATATAGGGATCCATCATTGTCAAGAAACCACCATCATCACTATAGGGAAATATCATCTTTGATGAAGGGTCGAAGTCGTCATACCACAGTGGTGACTAATAACAAAATACAGATAGAGAACCTACATATGCAGCAAGTGCTAAAGCACCAATCGCCTCAGCCCCAAACATACAAAACATCGATGATGTCAAATACATCCACTATAATACACCAAAAAGGCATGAACCAACTCTCCCCACCAGGAATAATGAGATCCAAGAAAAAACAGTAGGCCACCCAAACAACCCTTTCCATAGATATCCATGTTATTCTACTGACACCACCAAGAAGCATCTTATACCCAAACATTAAAGAGAACCACAACGCCACCCGATGATTAGAAACACCAAATAAGCATGACTCCCAATGACTTCACCTACCAAGCTTCCTATAACTCTCTCCCCATCACACCAAAAAACCTAAAAGATATTATATCCCAACACACCCAACCGACCTGGAAGGGAGAGGAGGGCCTGGATGCCAGAGGGGGTATGAGGGGAGACACCTCCATAGATGGAAAAAGCCAAGAAGTCACCCAAAACCTCTCTGAAACACACCATAGTTGAATCTTTATTAGATAACATAGACCACACCATTGAACACTATAATATAGAAGAATGATAAGGGAAATAGGGAAATGAAATCTAGGGAAAAAAGGAAAGAGGTCGGGAATCCCCGCGGTCGCCAAACCAGGAAGACCAAAACCTTTGAGAATCCTTCAATATAGGTACGACCTAGAGAGGATCATTGGAACATGAGGTTAGCGAGAGGTGAGGAGGCTGGGGAAGTACCAAAACCCAATCCACAAGAAGTAACCAAGGAAAGAACTGACATGGGGATGAATCCCTAGGAAAGAAGTCGACACCCAATATTATATAGTTCCCTAATGCATTGGGTAATATTTTTGTTTCATGAGGCATCACATATGGGATTAGGGAGTGAAAATAATCCATTATGGGAACTTTTACACCATGTTATGACGTTTTGGCAGTTATCCTTGACCTATGTTTATGATGTCATGTTTAAAGTTGTTGAAAAACTTTCCATGCTGCATTTATGTTACCATGCTATATTATTCCTTATTGTTCATGTTTATGATTCTCAGCCATTCTATGTTACATTGAAATGGTTATTTTATAACATGTAATAATTTCTTCAAGTTATGATTTTTTTATTCCCTTACTTGGATTTATAGATCACCCCTTCCTTATATATATCCCTAGGTTATCCCATGCAGTTTTAAGAATGATGAAATATTATGAGCATGTTAAAGAAGTTTTCAATATTGTGGATGTACCACATATTTTTATGTTGTTATGTAATGTACCTAATTACCAAAATACACTAGAATTATCAATATTATGGGTTTTATTAAGTGTATTATTATGTAATAAATCATGAATTAATATGTAATAAGGACTAGGGTTCTCATAAAACCTGCTTACGGTTAAGATCCAGTATCTATTGCCTTATATAGATTACCTCTTAGACTAGATCTAGGGAGAAATGGTTTTCTATAATATTGAATTGAGTTTGGGTTACCATCATGTGTAGGTTAGAACATAAAATATACCACATACAACATTCTGTAGTAGATATAGATTGTATGAGTATTTGGTCATGCCATTCGGTCTCATGAATGCACCAGCAATTTTTATGGCACCATAGAATCATGTTTTACACATGTATCTAGATTTATTTGTGGTGGTATTCTTGGAAAATATCTTGGTGTATTATCACAATCAATATGACCATTCCAAAAATCTTGATATTGTATGAAATACACTAAGATAGAATCATTCATATGATAATCTCACAAAGTTCTACTTTTGGATTGATAAATTTCACTTCCTCGATCACAATATCTCAGAGACATGAGTGTCATTTGACCCAGAGAAAGTGAGAGTTGTAGTTCACTAGGATAATCCCAAGAACTTCTTAAATATATAGAGTTTCTTGGGGATAGATGGTTATTATATATTTATAATTCCTTACAACACCACTAATGGGATTGACCGAGAAACATGATAAGTTTATATGGCCTAAATCATTCAAAGAATCATTTCCAGAGTTGAAGGGTAGATTGAACTCATTGCCAATTTTGATCCTACCATAGCCTGGATGATGTTATATAATTTATTCTGATGCATCATGAATCAGGCTGGGAGATGTTATAATGCTGGAGGAGAAAGTTGTGGTATGCAGATATTTTCAATTGAGGCCTAAATAATGGATTACCTGACTCACGATCTCAAGGTATCCACTGTAGTTCATGCCTTGCACTTTTGGATGTTTTACTTACTGGGAGAGCATTTTCTGGTGTATACAGACCACAAAAACCTCAAGTACATATTTATACAGTGTGATTTGAATCTTAGGAAACAAATGTGGGTTGATCACCTAGAGTCTTTCAACTTTTAGCTCACATATATACCCAATAAAGGTAATGCAATAGTATATTCCCTGAGTAAGAAGACTCAAACACATGAAGTTTAGGAGGCCAATAGCATGTGGAGGTTTATAGCCCTATTTTCTGAGATACACTTGGTGGTTTTGGACCATCATGGATAGTCTATAATTTCATCATTATCAATGACCAATTCACTTTTGTAGAGACTAAAAATAAGGAAAATATTAAATTCTGAGGGCTTGGTCCTATGGGAGAGCATTACAGGTGGTGACCTACCCCTGGTTGGGTTATTGATGAGAATGCGATCTTTCACATTCACAGAATCATCTGGGTTATCACAAAAGATTTAGAGGAGTTGATGGAAGATTATTATTCCTCTATATAGGTACTATATCATGGACTTACCAATATGTATCGTAACTTATGTCGTCAATACTATTGGTCAGGGATAAAAAGTGAGATTGATGGGTTTTTACTCAATATTCCACCTGTCAACAAGTGTAGGCTGAACAATAGTGACCAATGGGGATTTTACAAGTGTAGCCTATTCTAGAGTGGAAGTGGAATAATTTCACCATGGATTTTATGATGGTATTGCCGAGATCACCTTGGGGTAGTGATGTTGTATGGGAGATCCTAGAAAAATTAACAAAGGTCACTAATTTCTTTTCTATTTGATAGTAATTTTAAATGGATGATTTATAGTGGAACTACATTTGTGAGATCATACGCCTCAAAAGAGTTCCATGTTATATCATATCATATAGAGATGATTGCTTCACATAATGGTTCTGGAGAGGGTTATAGAGGGAACTAGGTTCACAGGTACTTCTGAGTAAAGCCTATTACCAATAGATAGAAAAAATGTATGATACAGGTGTTGGATGACATGATCTGAGCATGCATCCTTGATTTCAGAGGTTCATGGGAGAAACAATTACCTCTCACTGAGTTCTCTTACAATAACATATTCCATGCAACCATACATATGAGTCCTTATGAGACCCTATATTGTAGGTCATGCAGTCCACTCTTATGCTGGTTTGAAGTAGGAGAGGTTGTGATACATGGTCCTTGTCTTGTTTAAGATACTTAAAAGAAGGTTTATCTTATTAGGAAGTAAATTTCAATAACTCCATCTAGGATGAAGTCATACATTGACTGTATCCATCAACCACTAGAGTTTGTGGTGGGGAGATGAGTTTTATTTCACATTTCACATAGACTGGGGTATAAATGGATTCATAAAAATTGATATCTATAACATATTTACATTGATCCCTTCACAAGATTTTGAAGTGAGTCAAGATGGAAGCCTATCAGTTAAAATTACCTCAGAGGTGCCGGTCCATGAACAAAGTCTTCCATGAATCTCATCTTCACTAATATCATTCATATTCACCTCATATTCTTCAACCAGAGGAGGTTGAATTGGAGGTTGACATATACTTTGAGGATTACCCAATATTTATTATTGATTGGGGAATGTAGGTTCTCTATGGTTGACCAGTTCCTTTAATATGGGTGTTATGGTAGTATGATTGTGTAGAATATGAGACTTGAGAGTGGGAGGATGAAAAATGTGACAAGTGACCAGAGTCATTCTCAAATGATACATTACCACCATTTGAGTGGAAACTCGGGGATGAGTTTCTTTAAGGGAGGAAGACTATAAGAACCTAGATTTTCTATGAGGTATGGAACCTTTTTATTCAGGTTTAAATTATTTAGTTTTATCGTAGTGGAAGTTCCTAATGAGGTCATAGAGGTAAGGAGGGTGTCTGAGGCTTGTTCGGATCCCAGATCCCTATATTTTTAATTGAACAAATGGGTTGGATAGTTATTATAAACCATGCATCCCAATCTAAACAATTTATACTAACCTTGCATGGTGGTCCAGTGCTCTACCTAAGGCTACATGGTTTATCCTAACTATGTGAATTTTGTCATACCTGATAGCATGGGTGTTTTCATAGGTTGTACACAGTTAGTCAAATCGTGCACCTAGCCCATTTGAGGGGTGTCATAGGGTAGTGCTTGGTACACAGTTGGCACAAAGCTTGGCCAACCATGCGGCCAAACTATGAAACCCTTTTTAAAGGGTGGAATTAATTTTTTTCACCCTCCTTTATTATTAACTCCTCCTATATTTTTTTCTCTTCCATGCACAACATGCCTCTCCCATTGAAGCTTCTTCCTTTATGACTAAACCTAGGAATTTATGTATCTCCTCTGCCCAGACTTGTATTGAGCCACTATTAATCTTGTTAGATGCATACTAGTAAGATATTCATTCTTTTTCTCCTCTTTTCAATTATCTCACCGTTAACAGAGTTATTTTAGTGTGAGATAATATGTCCCATTTTTAGGAATTTTTTTATTTACTATATTTCTTCCATTATAGAACATATATTAGTCTAACAATAGACAATGAGATGACTACCAAGATAAATAAGGCAGTCTTAGGCTTTTCATTTAAAGTGTTTATGTTTATGTATTATGTTGTTGTTCCACACATTGGTTTTTCTGAGTGATTCTTGTTAAGTGGAATTTTACTTGAATTAAATGAATAGGAATGACCAATATAATTCACATGACCCATTTATGTATTAATGGAGGTTAAATACCTTGAATTGAACCACCCCTTGGCTATTTTGCTAAATTGGATAAAACCACCATGGGTGGTCTATGAATTTGATTCACCTATTAAGGTGTGGTATTTTACCCTTTCATTTGGGATGTTAAATGAGTTGACTGATTTTTAATTTGAATTTAATTAAAGAGGTAATCGAAGATCATGTCCCTATACATTTGGCTACCTTCCCTTCTCACTTAGGCTTGATATGTTCTTAATAACTAAAATGGAAAATTGAGAAATTTTATATTAAAATATGGTATGGTTATAATACATGACCATGATCATCTATTTATGTCATGTTGAGGGTGATACATGAATTAAGACTCAGAATACCATGAACAAACTCTTTGGGCATATTGAACTAAATGAATTCTAAATGAATTACCTTGTGTTGTGGGTGACCCATGTGTTCTCATATGAGCATCATGGATGTTCTCACTTAGAAGTTTCATTATATCATGCCAAGGGTGATACTTGAGTTCATTTTATAGAACTCCAAGGATGGAATCATGGGGATGATTGTAATATATTCCACGACTGATACTTAGGATCCTTATGTGGAAGGAAAAAGATAGACTCAGAGGGCTAGGATAGTATACCACACCTAAATCAATATCTGGGTTCCTATGAGGAATTCCATAGATGGGATTGTAAGGTGATGGGTTCTGTTTTACATGTATTATGATACTTGTGTTCTCAATGAGGAATTCCATGGATAGAAAAAAGTTTACAATCACAATGAATTTATTATATGATACATCTTCCAAGTCAAAGAATAAACTTGGATTTGGTCAATGCTTTACTTTTATGATAGCCTCATCCACCTCTATAATGAATAAGTGATGAAGTGGGACTTATGTATCACTTATATGTGTATGAATAATGGGAGAAACCTTGGCTATGATCTGGGTCCCGAGACTCTATTATAAATTAAACCATGATTGACTATTTTCTCAGAGATATTTTAGATTAGGCTGAAGCAGGTAGAAGAGGATGGGCATTCCAAGGGAACCTGAACCTATGTGGGTTATTTATTTATCACATTTCATGTAACACTTTTGCTGTTACCTACACACTTCTTATTATATATTCATAGACCGGATAGAATTAGACACTTTTGGTGGTGGCCTACTTGGTATATCTTATATTTCATGTAACACTTTTGCTGTTATCCTTGAGTAGTCTATTCATTTTTGTATAGCATGTTTTATATGGCTATTTCCCTAACCCCCCTACATTTCCTTTTTGTATAGAATTCCATGATCATAACTTTTATACATGACATTGATAGATGTTATTTAATTGGTTATTTATGTGATGGATTATTATTATTCAACTTATTGATTATATTTTACACTTCTACTACTGATTGATATGGAATTACCAATGTGGTACACTCTAATCAAGAGGGTATAGTCTCCCCACCTTTCCATAAAATATCCTCACTACTAGTCGGTAGCCTCTAGCATACGGGGAGGTGTGTTTGAGGCCATGTGTCCAGACGAGTGTGGTTACTTATGAGTGAACTAGGATCATGTTGTAACATATATTACTAGAAACTAGGAATGCTCAGAGTACTAAAAATTTCATAAAGTCTAAAGTCGGTTGCTTAGTTATATGTCACATCATGAAGGAAACCATGGGTTGCTTGAGGAGCCACAAGTCTTGAATATATAATTTTACCAATCACTCTACCACACCCCCATTGGGATATATTAATGGGAACTCACTCCTCTATGAATATATGTGTCAGTCGATGGAGTGACACACATTACTATCCACCATTATTATTTCAGCATTCTATAAACCTATAGAAAAACCTTCACCTTGTCTAAGGATAGATTTTGGTCAATGGAGTATGAATCCCTACTATTATAACTACCAAATAATGGAAACCATGTTCCCTATAAAATATATAATGGAGGACCCAAGACTTATCGAATGGAACACAAAAAATGAGGGAGTACAGAACACCATTCATAAAGGACCTGTACACCCTGAGTATGCGGGAGAGTACTAAACTCTATCATTTATGTGGGGTAATCACACCTCACTGGTGTCAAGGGATTATCAAATCCATGATGATACAGAGGAACCATACCATGAATATGTGGGAGAGTACTGACTTTGGAAAATATATAGAAGACCCATTTTGAATCATTTAGACCTCACTCTATGAGATATGATCCTGTTCTAGATCCGATCATCTCTCCCAAACCTAGTTGGAGGCCCTATAGATCTAAGGAGACTAAAATTTTAATATCACCTCATTCCACACATCTATTTACAAATATAATTATACCATAAAATCATATATAGAAAAAAAACTTAGGACAGACTACTTGTGTGCAAAAATTCAAGTCTCGAGCAAGAAGATATGAAAAGACACTATGGTTGGAAAAAATACACGACATATACTATAAGAGTATATGATGTGTAAATCCTCTAGAGAAATATCATCATGCATTGTACTTCACATGGAATATGAAGTAAACTTAGATGGAATAAAAAAATGATGTACATGATATGTGGGACCAACAGGGTACTCGACATGTATCCCTCACACATGGGTCCCAATCATCTCAGGGAACACGATGTGTTTAAGGTGGTAAACTGTGTGTGCTGCATGCATGAGTGATCAATGTGAACCTCCATTCATTTGAGTATTTTAGTACCTAATTACACATCACGTCTCCATTGACACATGACATGTGGTCCATGAATGTCACCTCAGGTATATCATAGAGTGATCAGAAATTTGTTTTTGAACCCAAGTAAAATATAGCAGTAGTGGGACTCAAGTTATCTCTTAGAGAGGATAGTATTATGAGTGCATTTATATTTTTTTTCTAGGTTTGATTTTATGAAAATATTGTGTGAGATTGATTGGATTGGATTTAAATTCCATATGGGAAATAGTGGCCTAACCTATGATCATCCCCTTACATCACCTATAAAATCATATTTACATATTAAGTTTGTATTATTCTATCAATAACCCAGTTAAAACTCACTTAAATTACCTTCCCTTAGAAGTTTCATTTTGAGTAGTAGAATATAATGATCACTATAAACCCAACTCTCAACTATCCTGGTGAACAGATATCTCCAATCACCCTCCTCTTTAACTACTTCTCTCTATCACATGTAGTGAGGTGAGTCCAAGTGGCCTATATGTACAATACAGAGATATAAGTAAGAATAATTTTAATCACATAAGTAAATATCCTAAAACCTAAACATGTTCAAATAAATCTCGATATATCAATAGAATAGAAAATTGATTAAAAATGTGAATACATTTATATAGGGTAAGATAAATATCCTTTACTCAACCACTAATGGATTAGTGTTCCATCGCTAGATAATTATAGTAAAAGAAAATGAGAAGAATATAAAGAAAAATGTAGCAACATCTCTGGTTTGATGATCACATAATCACCTCTTTGTTCTCTAGTAAAAACTTCATCTTATGTAGAGAAACGATTTGATTTCTTCAATCTTACAACTTCAACCATGTGGTTAACATGAGATTCCATTCAAACAAACCCCAAAAGTCAAATTATTCCTCATATTCTGAGCCCACAAATGTTTCTTTATATTGTCTCCATGTACACAAATTGATGGTCAGGATTTTTCCAAATTAATGAACTTGAAAATTTTATATTAAAATATTATTCCCCCAAGATCAAAATCCATACTCCTTCATGAAGGATCAAATAGAAAATATTTTTTTCTTTGTTAATGAGATGATGTTCATGCTGGGGTAGTGATTTTTATTTTTAAGTATAATTGGAATGTTCTTGGAATTCATTATAATTAGGTCTCAAATATCTCAAATATGGGCCTATACATTGGCATAGATGTGCCTGGATGTTAAATTTTAGTCTCTTACTACTCATCAGGTTCATCCTCATCAAAGATCATATTATTATTTGGTTTGAATATGCAGGGATGTGTCTCATCATCATCAACCCATACTCAACCATAAATTTAAATATAATTTTTTTCTTCTTAAAACTCAACCTTAATGTATCTTAGCCACAAGAGATTCTTCTTAAACTTGGTTAAGATATAGTTTTATATTTTCCAAATTCCTTTATTGAAGGAATATGCAACTCAAGTTCTTCACCTATCAACCAAAAGATTATTGGCACATAAAATCAAACACTTATCATGTTACTCTCAAAAGATTCTCAGCTAGTGTGTTGGTATGGAACTGTGTCATTTCCTTTATTTTACAAAAAAAAAATCCATCCATAAAATACAAACAACCAGAATTGATTCTTTGAATTCACATCCACAGTATGACTTCTTATTAATCAGTTTTTTCTCTCCCTCCATGCTCAAACATACATGCTGGTTTTATCTCAATCGAAATTTCATCATGGTTATTTTGTTCTTCACATGATATTGGTTATATTTTCCCTATCCCGATATTAAAATAACCTCTCAAAATGGTGATAATTATATATGAACTCAAACAACACTTCTTGAAGGGTTCATTCTGGTATAATCCATCTTTGGACCTAGATTATGGAGTTTATTGATAGCAAGACTAAGCTTAAAAGGTTAGTGTAGTTAGGATCCTTACCCCTAACATAATTGGTCTTCTTATCCATATTAGTTTGTCCATCTAGTTCAATGGCTTTGACTCAACTATCATATATTCACCATGAATAAAATTCAACAGGGTTTGAGTAATCTTCTCTTGTTAGAACAACCAAGCGCAGCTTGATGGACCTCAGTTCAGGCATAACTCA
The DNA here is from genome assembly GCA_963277665.1 of Viscum album. Lineage (NCBI taxonomy): Eukaryota > Viridiplantae > Streptophyta > Magnoliopsida > Santalales > Viscaceae > Viscum > Viscum album. Next base: position 1,730,617,694 of record OY728164.1, on the reverse strand, counting down.
ATCTAGGAGTCTTCATTGACAAGCATGGATTGGGAACAATGAGATTTAGTTTCTTTAGTCAGCTGGAATAGGGTAGTGCAGAGTCTATTTCCTTCAATCAATGTCAGTGGGTTCAACTACTATGACAAATTGACTTTGAGTGCTTCATCCCTAAATTTAAATCTTCAACAATTCTAATCAAGTTTTTATTATGAATTTTACCTAGTTTTATCTTTGGATCTGGTTTAATCCTAGTCATCGATGTTCCAAGATTCTGTAATGGGTCTTCATCGATGAGAGGTGGCAAAAATGATCTAGTTTCATTAGTGAGCACCAACCGACATGACTTTGGTTGATAGGGTCGACCGAATGGGTAGGTGCAACGATGTGGTTGATTGATGGTGCAATCAACCATGGAGTTCATGCGGTCACTTGGGAAGATCGACCATAAATAGAGGAATATATGGTCGATGGATACGTCAAATTTGATTCAAACCTTTTTGGTATTTTCACTCATGCTCATGGTATCTTGAAGTATAATGGTGCGATCTATTTTCATAGTGAGAGGGAGGCTCATGGTCGATCTATGCCTTTGTGGAATTTTTGGGCACCATGTAAAGACAATAGGGGTGAATTAGAATGAAGTCATGGTCACTTGGATAGTGATAAATTTGTATTGTAGTCACTTGGATCAACCGCATGAAGGGGGTGATTCCCACAGTCACTTTATGCATTTTTTATTTTGTTTTCCATGGTAGCTTGCCTTGCGGTTGATTGGTAGGGTAAAACTCATGGAAGCTTCAATACTTTTCTAAATTTATAATGAAATAGAACACTCGCTTGAGTACTTAACAAATTTAGACCTATATATATCACACACATTTTTTAGTTCATGATTTTTCTGATTTAAAATAAAAATAAAATAAAATTCAAAATAAAATTAAAAAATTACAAAATCAATTAAATTAAATCCAAATAATTTAAAATAATGATTGCAGAATTCAATTTGATATTCACAAAGCACAATCAATTAAAATATGATTTTCCAAAAAACTCAATTAATTTGTAATTTCTATTTTTTTCAAAGTCAATGTATAGATTTCATTAAACCCAAAAAATAAATAAGTCGATTAAATTAAAAAATAAATACATTTAAGAATAGTGATTATATTTTGAATCAAATAAATTAAATTTCAAAATTAAAAAAATGTATTGCTATAAATATATTCCCAAGAATTAATGAATCTATAAAAATAATAAATTGATCTATTTATCAATTAAATCTAGAATTCACAATATCAACAAATATTAAATTAATCACTTGGGATGAAATCAATTAGGGAGTTAATTATCATTGAAAAAATATATTTTTTAAACATTTCAGTTGACATCACACCACCACACATAAACTATTGGACTCCCATAAATTTTTTTCATTGAATTGAATTTATTAAAAATAAAAACAAAAATAAGTTTCTGCTTAAAACTAAATACACCATCTAAAGAAGGATAAATTAACCGGTTCATCCATTTTTTGAATTATTATGAATCTTCTATTATTTGAATACTTTTAATATCTTAAATTCAATCAATGTTCCAAATCTAAGAGTGGATAAAATTTTATTTAATTGGAATTAAAGTTTTAACAAGAAGAATTTCCATTTATCCCACTTTCTGAATTTTCTTAAAGGAAAGTTTAATTTTACACTTTATTGATATAAATTAGATGATTTTTTTATAAGTTTGTTGTACCCTTATTTATTTGTTTTCAATATTCCTCCCACCTGAAAGAAATTTTTTTTGAATATTTGACACTTATTCATTTTTTTGAAATTTTCTTGGACATGTAAGTGTGAATTACTATGAAAAAGAACTTATTGAAATATGTATAGAGATATTTAACTCACACACCTGGAACCTAATGTCTTAGAGATTCACTTTGGGATCCCAATTTATAATTTTAACTAGGTTTAAAGGACATATATCAAATTATTTTTGAGTTGGTTCTCTAAGGTGTTTTTTTCATTGAGTTCCTGTTGCCTTGAATTAAGTTAAAAAATTATAGTTTGCTCAAGTTATAATTCTGATTCCACAAAAATCTATTCACTCAATCTCACTATCCTAGTTATATGACAATATATCCATGAAAGTAGTGACAAATTAAATCAATATTCATCAAATTTTTACTATTTCACAACTAATGAAGTTCCTAAATTTAGAATGAAATTTAAACTAGGCAGGGGAACATTTATCTCAATGAAAGTTTAGAAAAATAAAAAAACATAACAAAAACTATACAAAAGATATATGAAAAACATTTATAAGTAGAAATGGTTTTTTTCATTTTTTTTATTTTTATATTATATATTAATATATATTATCTTATCTTAGTATAGATTAAATATAAAATAGGAAAGGGGTATTTTCATCCAAAACTAATTTTTCATCACTCCCCCATGCCTAGTTATAACACAATTCCATTAAATTTCCAGTATGAATTTTATTAAATAAAATTAGTTCAAAATAAAATCATTTAATCTAGTGCAAAGGAAAAATGACAACCTTGGGTTATTATTAATTGATAGTAGGGAGGATTTTGGACTCCTCTATTGGATCTTTCCCAAAATTTCATGGTATTGCTTTACTTGTTGACCATTTAGTTTTAAAGGGTTTTGTGAATCAGATCCCATGATCATAGCTACACCAAATATAAAATTTCATTACTATATAGGGTCTAGTCCATTTGGAATGAAGTTTAATTAACATGGGTTTCATCTTTGTGGATAAAAACAAAACTCTCTCTCCAATTTTAAAATCTATATTCTTGATGAGTATAACATGGAAAGATCTGGATTTATCTTTGTACAAGAGGAAATTATCATATAATTATCTTCTAAGCTTCACAATCTCCATAATATATAGTTTCCACCATTCTCCAAATTTTCAAAACTCCATGTTTAGTCTCTTAACAGACCAGTAGGCTTGGTGTTATAACTCAACAAGTAGGTGACAATGTGTTTCATAAACTATTATATAAGGAGACATACCTAATGGGTATTTGTAGGAAGTCATGTATTCCCATAGTTCATTATCTATTTTTATACTTAAATCATTATTATTAGATTTCATTTTCTTCACAAAAATCTATTTTTTCTCTCTATTGGAAACCTAGACCATCCCATTGGTTTGTGGGTGTCAGATAACATAATTTTTGTGATGTACTTCATATTTCTTCATCAGGGGTTCCATTTTATTATTGTATAATTTTGTTCCTTGGTCACTTATTATTTCTTAAGAAACTCCAAACTTACAAAAAAACATTTGATTTTATAAATTCAATCAAAATTTTGAAATTATATTCTCTTGTGAATTTTTCTTCAATCCACTTATAAACAAAATCTACTTCTAAAAAATGTAGAAAAATCCAAACAACATAGGAAATAGTCCCATGAAATATAATCCATATACATAAAATATTTCATATAAAATCAAAGTATTTTGGGGAATATCACACCCTTTGGAAATTCTACCAGTAAATATGAAGTTTAGACATTTTTTGAAATCATTTGAATCTTTAAAAATTGAGGGTCAAAATAATCCATCTTTTAATACTTTTCTAGCAATTATTTGAGTTAAAAATGCCCTCCACAAGTAAGTGTGTAGAAAAATATAAGAATAGACTTAACCTCCTCTTTAGTGATACACCTCCTAATTACTTAATCACTATTTCATTCCATAGATACGGGTCTTCCCAAACATATAATTTTAGTTCAAAATTTAATTTAAGTGCCTGTTATTTGTAAAATAGAGGAACCTTTGATGTGTCCAAAATATTCACCAAATAAATATACAAGGGAACTTGAGTGGATTCATATAGCTTATAATTAGGAAATGACTCATCCAATTTTGTTTTAGATGGTGGTTCTACCTTGGTAGTGTGGGGAAGTCGACTCCTGTCCAACAACCAGGTTTTCATAGCCTTTCTTATCCTTGACCTCTAAGTTTAATTATTATAGTATAAACATCCATATCACTAGACTCAACTTTTTATAAGCCTTATTATTTGGATATTTGAGTGATTCATGATCAGAATATATAATTACATTACTTCCTAAAAAATAAAATCAATATTTTTATAAGGAAATAAAAATAAACAAAAACTCATTCTCAGTTGTTGTATAATTGATATTGTAGGTTTTGGGCTGTAGAAGTGCAGGATGGGAGTGTACCCAACTTTGAAAATTTTCATAATCGATGATTAATTTGAGATCAATACAATGATGAACACCAATATCCACAAAATTGAATCAAATATAAAAGAAAATGGAGAGAACTCGGAACCGAGAAGAGAGGATTGAAATATTTTGTTTATAATTAATTTAATTGAATTATAGAATTTCCTCTAAGGTGATTATTTATTTGTTGATGTGTCTGACCACGGGTCTAGGGTGTGACTTCATTGCAATGTAGAATCTAAGGATAGTAATCCTCTAACTTTGATCCACATGTTCTCCACATATCTCTGGACATTGCTGAAGGAATCTGTAGGTGCTAGCACGGAAGATGCTTGCGCTTGTGATGTCCACCTTTTATCACCTTGAGAATCGCTTCTAAAGTGATCTCCTTGATATCGTGGAGGAGGATCTATCTCATTCCTGAGAGCATTATTAGAGAGGAAAGAGTTATCTAGGCTTGAGAACTTTTATACAAGGATGTTGCGCACACAACGATTTTGTTAGCTGGTCGAATGACCCCTTGGCTTAAATAGAGAATAATACCATAATGGGGAATTTAATTGAACATGTTATAATAAATAATTAGCACATGTTCTGTTACTTAATTTATTATTCCATGTGAAACCCCATGTCAAATAATAATAACAATGATATTATTTCCATGACATGTGCTTAACTTTCACGTTATATTTAAATATTATTTAAAAAAATAATATTTAATATTATTTCTCACCGGACCCATAAATTGTAATTCCAATCATCTTAAATATTTACCATGCCTTGAATAATGACTATTTATTTATTATGTAAATATAAATCATTATTAACTAATAAATAAATATTCTGTCTGCAATATATTATCTTGAATAACTAGTGACGAAATAAATGTGATTAGGCATACTTGAATAATTATTAAACCAAAAACGGGAATAATATTTATTAAAATTGTTAAATAAATGAATTATTTAACTGAGATACTGGCTACACTTAGTGTGTGACTCTCTAGGCCTATTTCTCATTGGCATTAGGCAGAATTTCCTAAAGTCCAAGATTACTATCTTGCAACGGGTCAAGGAACCCAAGATAAAGAAGTTGATGTTGCAAAAACATGTCACCTCATAGGAATGATTACCGTGTAATATAATCCCTTTTTCCTAATATCTCCAATCAATCAGGTTACATGCAGGTGCCATCAACCCATGTGTTCGATTTGTCATTATTTGACTTCCCAGAATTGAACTTTCCTAGAGAACACCATGTTCATGGATTTATTTAGGATATATCATATCCATAAAAGGGCATAATATATGTACTTCCATAAAAGTGACAAATAATTTCTCTCATTATTCATCAATGAATTATTACTCATGATGCACCCAATACATCCTACCTCACAGCGAACATCTATCATCATGGTTTGCATCAACACATCTAAGTGAACGTGTCATAATACCCATTAATAATAATCTTAAAGTATAAGGACCAATACACATGTCTGTATATAGAAACATCCAATGAAACTTATGAATGCGGATTTCCTACTGGCTGGTCTTATTATCCTAATACCACCCTGAATATTACTAAGGGCACACACCATGAGAAGGTTCCTAAAATTTTCATGAGTCCTCACCCCTGATAGACTATATAATTTGTGTCCCTTAAAATGATATCATTCATACATAGAACATATATTCAATAATAGTGTCTTGGTACTTCTGGGTTCTCATCATAGAAGGGATATTCTATGACCTTTTAATGTGACAACTATTATTAGGACATTATCACATACTATTTTATGTAGAATAAAAATCATGTTGTGATAAGTAGTTTACATTAATATTCATCCAATGAATACAAGTTTATCATAATGTACAAAGAAGTTGGTTTCTAGAGAACTAACTCCAACAGATATGAGAAGTTTCCTAGGTTTGTGAATCATAGGTTATCACTTGTGAGTGTCCCTAAATATCTTAAGAAAGTCAAACTCCTACAGCTCTATTAGAATCATTAAATAGTATCTAAAAGTTGTGTTCCCATTTTTGTGGGTAGATTATATGGTAGTGTTTAAGCTCTCTTTTAGATTATCAAAATATTACATGTATGAATCATAAAAAACTTAGTTCCATTATTAAGTAGGTTAGTCAAGGGAAATAAAATCTTTTTAAATTCATTAATAAACCTTATGTAAAATCAATCATGACATAAAAATGATCTAATGTGTCACACAGTGGTGGGATAATGTAGTTTAAAAGTAACATCAAATTTTGCCTTTTATATCTCAATTCAATTATATTTCTATCATAAAATGGAATTTTTAGAAATTTAAATCCTTGTTTTCTCAAGGAATCTTTTTAAAATATTTTATAGACTCTCTAGGAAGATCTAAAAATAATTTCTATATATATTAAACTCATAAAGGAATACCTCTAAGTATCTCTTAATCAGGTCTAAGAATATAATTACCCTATTAATTAGAAAGGTTCATGGGGTATTGAAAATACTGAAAGGCATCCTTCGGTAGGAAAACATATTGAATGGAAACATGAATGTGGTCATTCATTAGTCTTTTAAATCCTTAAAAACTTGAAAGTAGCCATAAAATCCATCAAAGACACAATAATGACCCTTCCTAGATTTTCATTATAAAATTTAGTCTACAAATGGTATAGGGAAATGGTATTTGTTGGTTACACGGTTCAACCTCATGTAGTCAATGAAAACTCCCCAACTATTTAGGATTCTTGTGGGCATTAGTTCATTGTTTTCATTTTTCACAATTGTGTATCCATTTTTCTTCAAATAATTTGAATAGGACCCACCCATTGGGAGTTTGTGATGGATTAAATTATGCAAACTTCTAACAGTGTTTCTACTTACTTTTTCACTACTTCTAGAAGGGTTGGTATGATCATTCTTTAGGGTTTTCACAATAGTTTGGACTCACTTTCCAAAAAAAATATATACATGTTGGTGGTAGGGATAATCCCTATAATTCCTCCTAGTTTCTATCCAATAGATCTAGCATTTTGTTTTAGAATTTCAAGAAGTTGATAATCTTTATTAGGTTTAAAATTATTTCAAATTATTACTAGAAGTTTCAAATTTTACTCTAAAAAAGTATATTTCATGCTTGATGGTAGAAAATTGAGTTCTAGTAAAGCGGGGTTTCTAGTTATGTTTCTAGCTCAATATTTTTCATACTAAAAACCTTCACATGGAAAACATAAGTATTAGTAGCATATTTGAGAAACTCATACAAATAATTTCCCTCAAATTCCTCAAATTCTTCAAAACTCAAAATTGTTTCCAGATTAATCTCATTAAAAAAAAGATTTATCAATAAAATTAGGTGCCTCTAATCAAACAATTCAATATTTTTCCTAGAAGAACAAGTTAATTCAAAAAATTTAGTATAAAAATAGTTTGCTCCTCATATGTATATTTTATTGAGTCAAGGATGTTGAGATTAATTTTATACTCATTAAAAGTCATGGAAGGACTTCCATCATTGAAATATATTATGGTCTTAGTATTCTTGAGGAACAACCTTCCTAGAATGATGTAAGAGTGATATTTACCTTTTAATTCTTCTATAATGAAAATGTAGAAGTTGTAAGGGAATGGAAATCCTTATACACTTACCAAGACTTCTTCAATAACACCTAATAGGTCGGTAGAGGATCAATTAAAGAGCTATATAACCACTCGAGTGGGTTTGAGTTTCCCCATATGCAAAGAGTAATAAATGGAATAAGCAATTACATTTATTGATGCTCTTAAATCACACATTTCATTGGAACAATCTAGTGCTTTTATGATCTAGGGGAAATAACATTACCCAGATCTTGTCATTTCTTATGAATTTGTGGAGTAAAAAAGGAAGAAACATTTTTACCTAATCTTACATCTTTTTTCCCCATAATATCCTTCTCTAGATGCACATGCCTTTAATTATTTTTTTAGACCTAGGAGTTTGGTAGATGGATTCTAGGAAAGGGATATTGATCTCCAATCTCTTGAATATTTAAATAATATGATCTTATAGTGTTTCATCACCGGGTTTCTTGGATGGTTTAGTCTTTATAGGGAAGGGTATTTCGGGATAGTTTTAATCCAATATTTTGGATTTCCATTTTTATTTCTTATGAGGGAGGTGTTTCTACTGGTTCTATAGCTTCTTTTTCCTTGGAAAATTCATCAAGAATTGTAGGCTGTCCATTTTTAGGTCCCTCTTGAGATTGCGATTCTTCATTATTTTCTGGTTCCTTTCTAATCATTAAAGTAATAGTAATGACATTTCCATTGGGGTTAAGAATGTATTTAGTAATAAGTTTACTTAATCCATGATTTTTAAGACATTGATGACAGTAATAATCTAGTTTTATTATTCTTGTAGCTCCTTTAGTTCCAATCCATAGGTGTTGAGAGTAATCTATTGAGTGGTGTGAGATGAAAAGATCTTTTTTCTAAAACTCATTTATGGTGGTATCTTGATTATTATCAATTTTGAATCTTTTTGGGGTCTAATAACTACCTCTTAGGAAGGGTGGATGTTAGAAGGATGGTTTAAAAACTTTTTGGAAATGTTCTATTTGATGTTACTAGTTCCCAGCTCCAAACTGCATATTAGAAAATTCTTTAAATACATGATATTTTATTGGTTACTGTTGGAACTACATTTGGTACTTATAATCACAGCTCTCTATTCCTTATACTTAAGGGTATACATTAGTGAAGTACTCTTAATAGTAGAAAATATATAATGCCATTGGAGCTGGGGAAGATAATGTTTCCCATACTTTGTTCAAATCTAACTGTATCACAAGAGAGGTCAGTTATTTAATTTTATTTCCATGTAAAGATGAATGAGAAATTTTTACCTCATATACCAATCATTATAAAAAGATTTTATTTAATTTTTGAGAATTTTGGGAGATCCTATCAATAATATCTCTAATTTCAGCGGAGTAATTTCCTATTAATGCTCCCCTAGAGGAATTATATAACAGTTTTCAGTTATTTTCCATCAGAACTTGGTAAAAGAATACCAAGAAATAGGTATCTTTAAAACAATGGTGTGGGAAGGAGGTTGTCAAATGCTTGAATCTCTCCCAAAACTCATAAATACTTTCTCCCCTTTCTTTCATGATTCCATAGATCTCTTTCATTATCTGAGTTCTCCTTGATATAGACAAGTACATATGGAGGAATGACTTATATAACCCACCCCATGTGGTAACTATCCCAGGAAGGAGTTTTTAAAGACATACCTTTGCATCCCCTTCAAGATATAATGGGAATACCTTTCATCTCACTTGATATGTGGATACTCGTCTGGGCTTGAAATAACTATAAAAATTATAAAATTCGATTATATGTCGGCTAGGGTTCTCTCCTTCCATTCCATGGAACTTTGTTAGGAGTTAGACCATTCAAATTCTTAGTTAAAATTATTTTTGATATTTAGGTGTTTGAATTCAACTATCATTATTAAAATTAGGTCCATAAAGCTCTATTCAACTGTTCCAAATTGTTTTAAATGTTTTTTCCCAAAGGTTACACTGGTGTAAGAAGAAGTTGAGGGTGGGAAAATTGTCAATGGAACTATGACAAATTCCCTTTACTCTTGTTATATTTTTTTTAAGGTTCTCAGTTTGTCTAGAGAAATTCGATCAACCTCAAGATCAAAATTAATAAGGTGAGATGAAATGGATCTAGTAATTTGTTGAAATCATTTTAAAAATAGAGTAAAAATAATAATATTGGCCTCCCCAGCAATAATGCTAGGTATTATAGAATTCCTGTCATAGGGAACTCAACAAAATAATTTTTGACCCCAAGTAAAATGTAGTAACAGTGGGAATAATGTTTTATATTGGAGAGAACAATATTATAAGTGTGTTTCTATTTGATTTTTGGGTTCAATTATAAAAAAATAGTGTGTGAGATTTATTGGATTGGTTTTAAATTTAGTTTTGGAAATAGTGGTCTAACCCTGGATAATCCCCTTAAATCACCTATAAAATCAAAAATTCATATTAATTCTCTCTTATTCTATCTCTAACTCAGTGAAACTTCACTTAGATTACCTTATCATTGAAGACTTGGATTTGAGAGAGATGTATAATGTTCTCTGTAAACCTAAATATCACCTAGCCTGGTGATTAGATATCTCTTGTCACCGTCATCGTCACCCACTTCTCACTATCATGTGAAGTAGAGAAAGTCTGAGTGGACTATGTGTGCAATACAGAGATAGAGGTAAGACAAATTTTAAGTGCATGATAAAAAGGAAATCTCCTAAAACCTAGACATGTTCAAATAAATCTATAGATATCTATATAAGAGAAAATTGATTAAAAAATGAATTCATTTATAGGGGTAAGATTCATATCCTTGTCTTATCCACTAATGAATTAGTGTGCCATCACTAGAGAATTACAACAAAATAAAATAAAAATAAAGTAAAGAAAAATGCAGTAACAGATATTGTTTGATGATCACAAAATGAACTCTCCAAGCTATTTAATCTTCCACCTCCGACATCATGATTAGAATGAGACTCCAATCTAAAAAACTCAACATGTTATAATTATTCCTAAAATTTTTAGCCTCAACCATTTCTTCAGTTTGTCTCTGCATGCAAAATTCAATTGTCTTGATTTCTTTAAATTATCATACTTAAATATTTTCTATTAAAAAATTGTTCCCCCATGATTGAGAACCATAATCCTTCTTGAAGGATTGAAGAGATACTATTTTCTTCTATATGAAGGAGGAAATGTACATGTTGGGATATGGATTTTTATTTTTAAGTGGAATTGGAATGCATTCAGAATTCATCATAATTGGGCCTAAAATATCTCAAATGTGGTCATGCACTTTGTCTTGGATGTTCTTGGGTGTTAAATTATCATTTATTACCACTCATCAAGTTCATCTTCATCTGATCTTATATTATCCTTTGGTTTGAATATACTCATATGCGGCTCATTGTTTTCAACCCATACCCGGACTTAGCTTCAAATAGAAGATATAATTTCTTAAAACCGAGTCTTAGTGTATCTAAGACTCAAGTGAATCTTCTTCAACTTGTTCAAGCTCTATTTTTTTAATTTGTTTAATTTATTCATTTTATTTTTCTGTATCTTTAGTTCTTTGATTGTTGATAAAAAAATATATTGTCACCTAAAATCAAACACTTGGCTACGCCTCTCAACAGATTCTCAGCCGGTGTGTTGGGATAGAAATGTATCATCACCTTTTTATAAAAAATAAAAACATCCATAGTTGATTATTCAAATTCTCATCCATAGTTTGGATTCATATTAATCATATTATCCTCTTACTCTATGATCATGCATACTTGAATTCAGTGAAACTTACAGTGTTTGTTTTCTCTCAATCCTAATTTCATCATGATAATTAGTGAGAAATCTGATAAAACCATGGAAGTGAAATCATATGGTAAAAAAATATAAAATAAATCAACACTCATGATTTTTAGCATGGAAAAAAACTCTGATGTGTTGGATTAGAAAACCACAGGGCAATTTTGAAATATCCACTATAAATGAGAGACTAAAAAATACAATTAATGCCTAAAATTTAATTACGATGAGAGAATAGAAAAACCTATGTGAAAACTTCACCACAATACACTTCCTTCTTCGCTATGAATTTCAACTCAATCAAAATACAATGCCCAAAGATCCATCTATAATAAAATACCAACCTTATATTGATGAAACATCACTACCTCAGGGATCTTTATCTGAACATGCATCAACCTCACATCATCTTGAAGTACCCAAAGTATTTTTATCTCACCCATAATCTCTCCATAAGAATGTACCAAAATCATAAACCAAAACACGCTTCCTGGTCACCAGAATCAAGAAGAATTTTGATATATGATCCCGATAAAAAATATCATCACTCTCTATTGTACATCCACCATTTATGCCTCATTCACCATTACTAACGAGCCACATAGGATGCCACAAATGAGGTGTCCCCTTAACTCTTTATCTGGATGAACTATATATTGACAAGGGAAGGGCTACCACATTCAAATTAAATAAAACCATTATCTTTAAATATGAGAAGATCTTGATCTGGGATAAATCGTAAAAATCTACCCATTCATAATGTAAATAAAGGATATGCAATTCCAATGAAACCATTTTGAATGAAAATCAGTTTGTTTTTCACCAACCATTAAAATATATGAAAAATATGACATCCCTCTTTTTCATATCCAATGAAAACCTGAAATCACCCCTATAAGAAAATCCAAAGGTTGAAGTCTTATTAATAACTATGTATTTACTATCCTACTAAAGATAACTGTAACCAAAAACACCTGACTTCCCCATTATAGTGATTTCCACATAATCATAATTACCTATATAAACTAATTTCTCCATCTTCTCAACATCATCTGAGCCACTAGGGCATTACCTTGATCTTTAATTTTCAGTTATTTCTCTACCAATTGAACCTTATGAAGAAAATAATTAGGTGAAATAACTAAAAAACCTCTCATATCCTACTTTGGATTCTAAAATTTATTTTTCCATGTACTCATGAAATTGGTCACTTTAAATCTTCCAAAATTACCATGAAAAATTTTAAGCCTGAACCATCAGCTCAGATACCACTTATTGGGAGAGATTCCTGATCTCATGATGAAAATATACAATTTTTTCTTCACCCAAGAGTTGGTCCAGTTTCCCTATCCTCTACTTGAAATAAATCTTGACCTTGGTTCTCATTCTTGATGATATTAAAAATAAATTATTATGGGGTTTGGTCTGTTACCATCCATCTTAGGACCAAGATGGTAGCATTGATTAATAGAGAGGCTTGGGTCAAAAGGTTGTTTTGGTTATAATCTTAATCCTTGACTGGATTAGTTGTCTTCTCCATGTTATTTCATCCATTATGTTTAGTGAATTTGACTAAAATCCCATATCTTCACCAAAAAGCATAGCCTATAGGGTTTAAGTCATCTTATCTAGTTAGAATAACCAGGCATGGATCAATGGGACTTTGTTTAGGTGTGTCTTGATATAGGAGTCTTTAACAACAAGTTTGTATTTTATATGTTGAGATTTGGTTTCTTCATTCCACCAGAACAGGGTGACATAGGGTCAGTTTCCTTCAATCAATGTGAGGAGCTTCAACAAGTGCGACAATGGGACTTCGAGTGCTTAGTCCCTTTATTTAAATCTTCAATGGTGTAGGTTTAGTTTTTATTTGGAATTTTATCTAGTTCAAGCTTTGTATATAGTTCAATCCCAGTCTCTACCATTCCATATATCTATAATTGGTTGTTATTGGTGAGCATGGGTCTTCATCAATCTTCCATTGGTGGACGACAAGCTTGGGTTACATTGGTGAGAATCAAGCTGTGTGGCTTCAGTTGACTAGGTAGACTGACTAGGAATGTGCGGTGATGTAGTCATTTGATGGTTTTTTCAACCATGGAGTTCAGGTGGCCACATGAGATTATTGACTATAAATAGGGGAAGAAGCGGTTAATGGTTGCATCATGGTCAATTCATACCTTTGTGGAATTTTTACTCATGCACATGGTAAATTAAAGTGTAGTGGTTAGGTTTATTTTCATAGAGAGAGGGAGGCTCATAGTCGATCCATGTATTTGTGTAATTTTTAGGCACCATAGAAGGACAACATAGGTACGGTCGATTAACGACATGATTTCTCAGATAGTGCTAAATTGGTAGTGCATTCACTTGGATCGAACACATGAAGGGGGTGAGTTCCATAGTTGGTTCATGAATTTAGAATTTTTCATACCATGGTATCTTTCATTGTAGTTTATTAGTAATTGGAAACTCATGGCATCTTTGGTACTTTGTTTAATTTTTAATGAAATTTCATCGTCGATTAAGTCCTTATCAAATTTGGGCCTTTTTATAACATTCACATTATTTTAGTGCGTGATTTTTATGAATTAAAATTAAATAATAAAATTCAAAATTAGATTTCAAAAATCCAAAATCAATTAAATTAAATCCAAATTAATTAAAATAATTATTGTACAATTTAATTTGAGATTCAAAAATCACAACAAAATGAAATCATATTTTATGAAAAAAATAATTTCCATTTTTTTTTCAAAGTTAATGTATGGATTTAATTAAAATAAAAAATTGAATAAATCAACTAAATTAAAAAATAAATCTATTTAAGAATATTAGTTCCATATTTAATCGAATTAATTAAATTTCAAAATCCAAAAAATGTATAGAAATAAATAAAATTTCAAAAAACAATGAATCAATAAAAATAATCAATTGAGGAATTTATCAATTAAATCTAGAATTAAAAATATCAAAAAAATTCAACAAATCACCCTAAATTAAATTAATTTCATGGTTAATTATCAATAAAAATCATATAATTGTTTTTAATATTTTATCTCACATTAGTATTGTTTCATGTGTCATGTCATGTTGACAATATTTGGTGTGTACTTGAACTACACGCCATGTCGTTGGGCATGTACTCAGTTTCTCAACTTAATATCACCCACATAAGGTACATAATATGTGAATCAACACCACAAACTATGTTATATTTATAATATATTGAGACCCTGATGTCATAGTTAGGGTTATAAAGAGCACGAGTTCCTCTAAACATCATGCCATTTAGCCATGTTCTTCACCAATATTTTCAGAAGCCTCAAATTTTCATGCCGTCACTTCACAAAATCACCCCTAATCATTCCATCACACCACCAATCATCATCCAGAACCATTGGGGTAATTCCTTGGAACTCAATCCACAACTATATTCCTTCTCACATGGAACCAGCTTAGTTTGTTATCCAAATCACTATCAAGTCACTCCAACATCATGCCACTTACAACTATGATGCCTGAACTAGATCTTCCACCACCAGACACCAACTAAAACCCCTTTTCAATATCCCAAGTTAAAACCACTTTCTAGTGTAACTTCTAGATTCAATTTTCTATCATACATGGTAGGAAAACGATTGAGATATAGTGATCAGTGAAGATATTGACCCCCTAAATATATGTACGTGACTTGCATAATGAATAATGTAGGTAAATGAGAATTTCCATGGGAAAATCCAATTATAATTGAATGAACACATCATGATGAATAATCATATCAAATAGATTCCAAATTTAGAAGGAAGAATTCCAAAGAATGACTGCAATAATGAAGAGGGTTAGAAAATCCAAAACAATTAAAATGACAACAAGAAACTATCATAAGGGATTTAAATGAATTATTGGGATGAATAATGAGGCATAAATCTGAATAAATAATCCCAACATTGATGGAATAACACCTTCACATAAATCAATTGTTAATGGATTGATTCCGTTTGTCATAGACACATGATCTAGTTGTTGATGTTTCCATGGATCTAGTCCCATTCCTTCAATCTGAAGTTGATTCCTCAAAGATATATTCCCTCCACCCTCTCTAGATCCAGGGTTTATATTAATTAAAAATGAATCTAACCCTATAGATAAATAATAATTATGGTTTTATAGGGTTTCTAGGTCTAGTTAAATAATAATAAATAAATAAATAAATTAATTCCACCCATGCCAGATTGATCATGAGAACCACGAGTGTGAAAAAATACTATAATTATCCTTAGACAAGCTAATAATTCTAGATTCAATGGTGGTGTTGGAATCCACATCAACTACTATAATTAGGTGATACAATCATTTCATTTCACACACACACATGAAAAAAATAATATATTATTTTCTAAAAATATTAATTTTTGTGCCTCTATGACACACAAAACTCTGAAATGGTTCAATGACTAACCTAAAAAATATTATAGTAATATTACAAAGTTTTTAAAAGAAACATTTAGGGTATCATTGATTTCAATATCTATACATGCTGGATAAGTATCTATTTATTTAATAATTATTAAAAATCCATTAAAATTCAATGTGCTCTAAAACTCACCAAAACTCAAATTGGGTGAAAACACCACATCCTGAGATCAATAGAACCATCAAAAAAATTCTGAGGTTATCTACTAGGTAAAATTTATCATTTTACTCCTATAGAGGTCCCAATGCTTTAAAATCTAAAAACAATGTTTAGTCTCAACTAGTAAAAAAATTGGATTCTCCATCCTTCCCACCTTTAAACATTTTCCTCCTTGAAAAGGAAATAACTAGTTCTATTTAACAAGGAACTCATGAGACAACCCTCAATATAAAACAACCAACCCTCATAGGAACTTCCTTCATTGTTATGGGTATAAGCTCTAAAAACCATGTTAAACAACTATCCAATAATGATACATCTTCTTTCATCACCAAATTTATATGATCTAGCTCATCTAGAGGTAATAAACTAAGAGAAACATGTGCCTGATCCATGTGAATATTTCTAAGCCTTCATACTCAAAATTTTCCCACCTATATGGAAAAAACCATAAACCACTAACATCCTCCTCAGAATGGTTCATTTCCAAGGTTAATTTTGGAAGGATCTATAATGAACCAACTCAAGTCACCCCTAATTTGGGTATATGAGTCGGCCCATGGAAATGACCAAATGAAATTCCCAATTTTCATGAGTAGGAAAATAGTTCTTGGTAATTGAGAAACACTCTTTGGAATGGTTTCTCCCAATACATATAAATGAATATGCAGTGGTGTTTATATCATGAATCTGTAATTGTGCATCAAAATTTTATATTTCCATGATAAATCAAAAAAATAATTTAAAATGAAAATTAAACAAAACTTTTCATGACTTAGAATAAATAACCAACTCACTAAAACATATGGTAGATAGGTAAAATATAACTAAAAATAATCTCCAAAATAAATGAAGGTTGAATTGGATAATACATAGAATACCAAACTAATGACCACCTTGTTACCCCAAGGTCACTATTCATCATTGCCATAAAAAAATACTCCATGTGAAACCTGGGATAAGGATTCAAAAAGAAGGAGATCCTCAATACCTAAACCTAAACCTGTCAAAATTACCCGGGCTACAGGCATAGAGTGTTGTAAGTAGGGTTTTAGCATAATTGATGAGTAAGATTTCACCAAAGATCCCATGAATTTATTTTCTCAAAACGTCCCATAAAATAAAGTTTAAAATAAAATACTTGAAAGTATATTTTACCATTTTTAAGATAAAATTCATATATGCATTCTTTGAATCCCTTTTTTAGAAACCTAAAAAACAATTTAAAACAATACATTTTTCTTTTCAATGGAAACCCAATTCAAAACATACATTCCAAAACTATTTTAAAATGAAAAAATTTAATTCAATTTTATAGCACTATGATAAATAGACCAAAAATAACCAAAACTATTATAAATTATCACTTGAAATTAATGAATAAATACTAGAAAAAACCTTTTAGAAAAAATTACAAAGGAGAAAAAAATAATAGCACATAATAATAAATTGAAGTAAGAAAATTCATAATAAAAGGTTATCAATAGAGATAAAAAAGTAATGTATATACACTCATGGGAAACCCCCCATGTTCTAGTGAGATGATCCAAGATGTACTCAGGTGGAACCATCTACCGATCTATCAAATAAATTTCCTTAACAATTACCTCCCAATATTCTCTAACCTAACTTCCAAATGGAAATCCTCATATTTATCACATATAATACACTATAGGATACTTTTTAGTTCATGAACACAACTAGTGTAATATCTACCTCTCAATATCACACTTAACACCTAGGGTTACCATGAAGTTTTCTACTGAAGGTGGGGTAACATTTATAATACCGCAATCACATATAAATCAATTAACTTATAACTGAGCATCACAATTATATACCAAATTTCACATATATATACCATTTTTATAAAAAAAACTGCATTTTAATTCAACAAACATTAAACAATAAACACATTAAAATCACAAGTTCCACAGTTCCACAAAAATATGATTTTATGGGGCTTAAACTGAGTGTTTAGCTCATTTTATGAAAATTTTTCATATAAGAAAAGAACAGGACTATGAAAATCATTTATAAATTAAACCTTGAAATTATTTTTAAATAACTTTGCTAAATGTTACTTAATTTACCTAGGATATAAAAAAATTGAATTTATTTTTGATGATCATTTTGAAAACCATGGGTTATTTGGAAATCCCTTTTCAAAATAAATAATCACTTTAATAAAATCATATACATTTTAAATTCATAAATAAAGACCCATGAATAGTATAGAGAATATCATAACTCAAATCACATGAAAGTTACATAAAAACATATCAATAAACTCATATAATTCCAAAAACAATAAATCTATGGATAAAAAACTTCAAAATACATAACAATTCGCAATAAAATCATTTTGTAGACTAAAATATACTTTAAAGCACCAAATTCAAGGGTAAAACCTAATGGAAATTTTATCAAACACTAAGTATGAATATGATCTAGTTATATAGATACAAAGGTAAGAAATCATGGAAACAACATTTTTAGGAAAATCATAAATATGTGTGACTTAAGTTGAACACTATTAATTTCATTTACGATCTTAAATAATGTTACTTAATTGAAAAATGGGTTTGGTAATCTCAAGTGAAATGTGGAATATCAAGAAAAATAAATTTCATGGAATCACCTACCTCAAACAAGCACAAATGGCATAAAATCCTAAAAAATAATGAGATAGGGATAAATAACCAAATCCTCACACCTTATGCTTTAATAATAATAAGGTAAAGTTAAGAATCCATGCCAGGGTTCATCCCAAATGGCTTCATCATGAGATTAAAGAGAATTAAATTTAAAGATAATAGGAAGGAGGAGATAAATGGAAGAGAGAAAGGGACTTACCTAATGAAATGATGAAAAATCAAAGTTGTAGGAATAAAATACTTGAAGTAGGAAGGTGGGAAAATTATTGGATCTACCATATTTGTCACATCATATGAATAGGGAAAATAAGACTCAAAATTGGGTTTAAAATCTTGAGGGGGAAAAAAATTTCAAATTTTAAAGACCCATGAAACTCACATGGTTTGGCTTCATGGTTAACCAAACCATTTGAAAAATGTGAAAATGTTACTAAAACACTTAGGAGACTCCACATGGATTAAACACCCAACTTTTCAAATAATTAATACAATTTTAAATGTTGTAATCCCCTATATGGATGGGTCATACAGTTCTCCCTAACCACACACATACCATAAAACATGCAAAACCACCTCATCTTCCCCCAGTTTCAAAAGAAAACAACTAAGAATCAATAGATAAGGATAAATAACAATAAAAAATAAAAAAAAGTTAAATTTAGGCTATTATGTAACAATTATCTCCACCATAACACTATATACCCCTAAAATTTCATTGACGTTTAAAGGGATTACAAAACCATCTTACACTGAATATGAGAGAGACTTGATTAGAAAGACATGGAACACTAGTAGATAAAAATCCAAAGTCATAATAAAATAATAGAATCAACACATCATATCACTTCTATAAATCTATAAATGATACATAATAATACCAAGGAAACAATCAACAAATTAAACTAGTAGTGGGTCTCCCCACTATATACTGTTTACAATTAATAAAAAGATGAAATATGTTAAGAAATATTTGGGAAATCACTTCAAGTCACAAAACCCTGATCAAAGAGTCCAAAAATAAAAAATCTTCCAAATAAAACATCATAAAAAAACACTAAGACAAATATTTATTTTCTTTAAAATAATGAAAGATATCAAACACTTTAAAAACAAAAGCTTATATTAATGAATTAGAGGAAACAATGAATGGAGGGAGGAAAGGATAAAATGAATAGATTACACTAGGTTTCTATATAGATATTAACTAATGGTGATATCTCTTCTACTTTTAGTAATTTAGTTTAAAAAATTTCTAAATATATTTCAATTGTTCATAATGATGATAGGTCATCAGAAAATTCAAACAAAAGAGCTTAAATTTCCCAAACTAACCACTTTATAAGTATATAAGGGATGAATTCCCTACAAGAGGAATGAAATAAAAATAATAAGATCCTTTCAAATAATAATATTTCTCAATCTTGGGTTCATATTTATTTTTATCCTCATAATATAGATAACTCTCACTAGTACCAAAAGGAATAGGGTCACCACCCACCTCAGGTTTTCCCCTAGAAATCGAGTCCACTACCCCGACCTTATTAACCAAATTCTTGAATGAAATGAGATAAGAATAAGTCACCATAAAACTAAGGTCATCATGGAGACCCTTTATAGATATATGAACTTTTAATGAGTCTTTGAATACAAAATTAGGGGACATAAGAACCAGTTTAAGGAAACAACCAACATACCTAGTTCACATAATCTCACTAATCTATAGGTTTAAGAGTTCTATTGCTTTCTCCATACCCACCTTTTCTAGGTAATTATAATGAATAAATGTGATCTTAAGTAATTTCCAGGACAAATCATTTTATAGCTGAAGCATAATAATGGACTCCCACCATTCTTGATTCAATCCATCAAACAAGTCGACGTTATCTTTTACCCCTGAGGTCTCATGAGTTCCCAGTGAATTAAAAACTGGTTCAACATTATCTAGATATTCCATAACCTCTAGGGATATTTGGTTAACATAGTAGGCATGTGAACATGGATAGGAGTTCATATGTACCATCCCATCTTGAGTTTTTTAGAGTTGACCACTAGATGGATTAAATATAAACCCTAAGAGACACCAATATAAGGAATATTCAACTATATGAATTTCATATGGTCATCTTGGACTTTAATGGTTGAAAAAACCTAAATAAAAAAAGATACATGAGACTAAAAATACTTAATACTAATATAAATCGTTTTATTAAGTAAAAATAATTTCTGGTATAGGGGAAAATAAAATGAAACATCATGGTGGACTAAAATGTGTAATCCTGAGGGAATCACAGTGAATGAAATCATTAAAATACTTGGGGAGAGAGTAAACACTTGAATAAATAATCAAAAAAACCTTATAAACTTTCTTAGAAGATAATAATTCCACCATTAAATACCCCTCATAGCTGGTTTGAATAAATTACACACCTTGATGAATCATGTTTCTACAAGCTTAGATAGTATGGGAAATATTTAAATGGAAAGGGAGAATCCCTTATGGTAATTATACCAACAATGATGAGTCCACTTAAATCACTAATAAAAATATATTCATCAAGTATAAAAGATTAAGGCTAAAAAATAAAGCATGGTATTCAGTAATATGATAGTTATCCTTACCATAGTCAGATGATAATGCAATAAATATTGTACCCCTAGAGTTCTAAATGAGGCCACCTTGACGCAAGATTTCATGAACAAATGAACCATCTGAGTTGAGATTAAGGCCCTATAATGGTGATTTTTAGTGAAACTAATGCTCTGTACTATTGTCAGGTGAGGGGTTATTAGTGATAGTGGATGGGGGAATAAAATTTTTAACGTAATTAGATATTTCATTGTCCTTAACAATAGAAAATAAGGTTGTAGTGGTAGAAAGAAACTTTATTTTGATACTACTTTCCATTCATCTAGTTCCAATATAGGGGGAATCTTTTAAAATCTCCTAGGTCACCCAGTAGATAATGATAATAATAAATAAACTATCTTAGAAATTTATAGGTTCACCTGCATTATACTGAAAAAATGTAGCAAGAAAATGTTAAAATGAGATGAACAGTTATGCAACCTCCATACACCCTCCAAGAACACACTAGATATATTGACCCCACTCTCCTTCATGGAATAGGTGGAAATTAGTTTCCATATTTTCATTAACAAAATTCATATTTATGAAACAATAGTTACACATTTATTTTTTCACTTCACATCAACTAGAAAAACAATATTCTGAATATTCTATAGGAGAAAATTCATCTTTCCTAGAATAGTTTTTTCACCACAAACAACCATCCCATTTGTCCTTACTAACTTTCATGTTCATGATATTATAGAAAGTGGAAGTGATGAATAGACCATATGAGCATGTGGGAAAGTTTCAAAATTAGTGTTTCTCAAAAAATTAGATGGTGGAGTGAAGAAACCTTTGATTTGATTCCAAAGTCGAAGAAATGAAAGTGGGATGTAAATTCTATTGTTTTTAAGTCAAGTTAGGAGATTCCCCACTAGGAAAAATAAAGATTTTCCGGACCATTTCTCTTTCTATAAGTGAATGTAACATTTTACAATGATACACCTATAGTTATCATGAATGATGCTAATGGTGTCAAAATAGATTTTCCACAATCAACAAATTCTTATTGAATTGAATACACAAAATTCCATTATAAAACCAACCACATTTAAAGCTAGGTATCTTTAAAATTATACCCAAAAATTGGTTTCTAAATGAAAACATTTCATAAATTTAATTTTCTTAAAATTTATCCATTACAACTCACATATAAACAAAATAAGAAACAAAAAATTAATGTCATTACAAATCAATAGAAAAATTATCATAAAAAATCCCTCAAATTCACATAAAATGAATGATAAACAACACTAGAATCAAATTTATAGTGAAATTGGGTCTAATGATAAATTTTGGAGGGATGAAAAAATGTGTATGGTTTGAACGCACGTCTTTTAATACTATGAGTAAACTGTACAATAGCCTCTGTGGAATCCCCATAACCATGAGCACAAGATCATCATGTTTTTCCAGACCATATAAGCTAACCATACATATCTGATTCATCATCCATTTCCACCAAAAAACATAGAAAACCTTAAAACAACTTATAAAACTCAAATGAAAATCAAAATTCCTTCAATTTAGATCTAAATACATCATGAAAATTCATAAAAGAAGCTCAAATTCATGACTCAAATTCCAACTACACATGGAAAATCTAGTTTCATCATAAAAGGTGGTGATCAGGAACCCACTCATGACTTACCTCTTGAGTTTTGGTGATATTATTCTCCATACTATGATGATACACACAAATAATAAGAGGGTGCTCTAATAACAATTTTTCACATGTCAGCCCAATACTCCCCAAATCTGGGTACCTGATCTATCTTAATGTAAGTCCCAAAGGGAATTTACAATCCCCATAGGTTGGAGACTAGTTCCATGATATTGAGAAATGATCTTGGGAATGGTTTCTCTGAATACATATAATTAAATATGTAATGGATTATGTACCGTGAATTTGGTATGGTGCAACTATACATTGGACTGCCATGCTAAATCAAATAAAAATTTTAAAATGAAAAGAAAACCAAACATGGTGTAACTAATAATAAATAAAAAACTCACTATAATATGCAGTAGGGAGGTAGAGAAAAACTAAAAGGAATCTATGTAATAATTAAGGTATACATATTTTTTAATATAAATAAAAGAAACCCAAAATATTGAACTAATAATATCCTTATTAACCAAATGTCACCATCTAAAACTAACATCAAAACCCACTCCAAAAGAGACAAGGGAGAAGGATTACACAAGAAGGATATCCTCGACATTTGAACCATAACCTTCAAAAGACACTTGGTCTACATGAATTAAATAGTGTAAGTAGGGTGTGATCATAACAATCCAATAATATTTCACTAAAGATTCCATGTATTTCATTTTTCAAAACATCCCATAAATGCTAGTTTGTAACAAAATACTTCAAATTAGCATTTTATCATTTTTAAGTGAACAATCATATATGAATTATTCAAATCCCCTTTTTTAATAACCCATACAATGCTTTAAAATAATATATTTTTATTTTATTTGGAAAACCCATTTAAAAATTACATTAAAAAAATGTTTCTAAAAACAATTTCAAATCACTTTATTAACCCTATGATAAAGAGATAAAAGGTAACCAAAACTTTTATAAATTAGTACTCACCATTAATGAATAAAAAAAAAGAAAAAGAACACTTTTTATAAAAAACAATAAGGAATACAAAAAACTAGAATCACATAATAATAAATTAAAGTAAAGAAAGGCATGATAAAAGTATAAAAATATAGAAAATAGATTATAGTATTTATAATCAAGAGAAACTACCAAGTTCATATTTAGATGATCCTAGATGTACTCGAGTGAAACCATTTAACAGTCTATCAATGAAGTTATTAGATAATAATCTCTTGGTTCACTCTAAACAAGACCCCAAGGGGAACTCTTTATAGTTATCACATAAAATATACTATATGATATTATTTAGTTTATGAACATACCTACAATAGTAACCATCTATAAATATACCACTAAGAACCTAAAGTTCCCATTAATTTTTCTACTAGAGGTGGAGTAACATTTATAATACCACAATCACATATCAATCAATCAACATATAATTGAGCATCAAAAATAAAATATCTCATCCCACCTTTGTACATATTTTTTTATAAAACGACCCCCATTTTAATTGAAAAAACACACAAAAAAACACACATTCAAATCAAAAGTTCTATATTTCTATAGAAACATGATTTTATGGGGATTAAACTGAGGTTGTAGATCATTTTATGAAAACCTTTAATACTAGGTGACAAATGGGCCTATAGAAATATTTTACAAATGAAATCTTGTAATTTTTTTTAAAACACTATAAAAAATATTATTCGATTTACTTAGGGAAAAACTCTTTTAAATTCCTTTTAGAAGGACATTTTTTTAACTATAGGTTATTTGGAAATCCCTTTTCAAAATAAAAAATCACTTAACTCAAATACCAAAAATCAAAAATTTATAAATAAATATCATTGAATATTATAGAAAAGATCATAACTAAAATCACTTATAAGTTATATAAAAACATATCAAGAAACTCATAAAATTCCATAAATAATGAATCCCCATAACAAAAAAAACCTCTATAATCCATAAAATCCCCAATAAAATCATTTTTTAGTTTAAAACATCTTTTAAATTAATAAATTATTTGAAAAAAACATCTCTAGAATTTATCAAACACTAAGTATAAATATATTCGATTTATATAGATATAAAGGCAAGAAATAACGGAAACCTACTTTTTAGATGAATCCTAAAACCATGAAACCTAAATAAAAGAAATAAAATTTCATTTAGGATATCAAATGGGTTTAAGAATATCATTCATAACTTAGAATAAAAAGAAAAGAAAATTTCATGGAAACACCTACCTCAAACAACCACAAAGAGTGAAGAATCTTCAAATAAAAATAGATGAGAACCAATAAACAAATTTTCACACATTAGATATTAATATTCACAAGGTTAGGTCAAATAAATAAGCTATGATTTGTAAAACATGGTCTATCAGTGAGTAGAATGATAAGAAAATTGAAAGAGAATAGGAAATGGATAAAATGGAAGAGAAAAAAGGCTATACGTGAATAAATGATAAAGAAATTTGAGTAGGGGGGATTGGAGACTTGAATTAGAGGGTAAAATCCTAGATATACCATAGTAGTTACCTCACATGATTAGGGAAAAAGGATCAAATTGGTTTTTAATTTTTGAGTCAAAAAATCCAAATTTGAAAATTTTAAAGACCTAGTAAATTCAAATGATTTGAAATTATAGTTTACAAAATCATGATCAAATAATGAAATTGGTGTTGGAACACCTGAGATACACCACATAGTTTGAACACATGGTTTTTCAAGACACACTTAAATCATATACATAACTCTAAAATGGTTCAAGGCCTTGCACGATTAGGTCACATGGTTTTCACTAACTATATAAAAACTGTGAGACATGCATTACTGCATCATTTTCTCCCAATTTCAAACGAAAAAAACTTTTAATAAATAGAAAAGAAAATGATATATAAATAAATAAAATAATAGTGAATTTTGAGGTCTAGGTGTGATAATTCCTCCCACCATAACACTTTATACCTCTAGAAAGTCATGAATGTTTAATGAAATGATACGGTCAGATTTTATGAATACTAGAGAAAATTAATTAGAAAGAGATGTAATACTAGTAGATAAAACTACCAAATCATATGGATTTAATAAAATAAATATATTGAAACACTTCTAAAAATCCATAACTGATATATAAAAATAACAAGGAAAAAATCAAAGACTCAGATCCATAGCGAGTCTCCCCCCCGTATATGGCTTACATTTAATACAAATATCAATGAATCTAATATATATTTGGGAAATATCTAAAAATTACTAACATAATATCAGAGTTTCTAAAATGTAATAATTATCTAAATGAAACATCAAAAAGCACCCTGAGAAAGATATATTTTTCTTTAAAATAACTCATGATATCAAATAGTTCAACAAAATAATAGATTAGTAAATTAGGGGAAACAAATAGGGGGGGGGGGTGGAGTATACCCATAATGGATTCCGACTAAATTATATTTACAATTCCATATGTGAGATATCTTAGATTATAGATACTTTAGTTTACAAATTTTTTGACGATTTTCCATCAGACAATATTAATGATAGGTCATTAAAACATTCAAACAAGAGGGATTAGAGTACCCAAAATGACCATGATGAAATAATATAAGGGATGTATTTGTTACTGGAGGAAAAAAAATCAAAATCATATGATGCTTTCAAATTTTCCTAGTTCTATGTATCACCCTGAAAAGTATAAAAGAGTAACTTGTATTTGATAGCATGTATGTCATGCAACACCAAGCGTATAAGGGAACAGAATATGCTGAAAATTTATAATATATTTACTATTTTAAATAAATTCAATATATTTTATTGATTTTAATTCACATGATACCAAGTTATCATGCAACATATGCAGCAACTATTTTCTTCATATTCATCCAATAGATTTTATAACTATAATAAGATAATAACAATAACAATATTACACATAAAAACATATATTTTTATTAAGGCACTTTTAATGCATTTTAATGGTAAACCAATTTTAAATCCTATTTTAAAAATTTTATAAATATAATAATTAGAAATAAAAATAATATTTTAAATATGAACATAAAAATTATGTTATTCTGATTTCTTTGTATTTTTCTATGAAGTTTCAATTTTAATGAATAATGTAAAATACTGAAATTTAATTCAAATATGCTTTTTCATATCATTTATTTATAAGGATAAATTATATATTAAATTTGTATTAATTTTTAATTAGTTAATATTTTTATAAATTAATCAAATTTAGTTCATTTGAATCAATTTCACTTTGAAGTTGACTATAAAAACATAGCAAATATTCTGATGTTTTTACTTTAAAAACCCACATCGTTGTCCCGTCTCGGGGATTAAATTTAAATTCATTTCTGCCAATTTTGTGATTGGAATTAGAAAAAATGGATTATATATTTTTAATAATCATAATTTATAACTTATAATAATGTCGACTTAGTTTTTTAACCAAAAATATTAATGAAAGTAATTAAAATTAATTACCACAATTAAGGTGAAATTAAGCTTAACAAGAGACTAAACCCTAAACTTAGGACCTAATATGACCTACAAACTTGTAAAAAATACATTGGATGGTAATATTTATACCCTATACTACCTTGTATTAAATGTTTACTATTATTTATCCACTTTCAAAAAAAAACATGGGTCGAGTTCCTTTATTCTAAAATATTACAAGAGTATCCCTCCTCCTCCCTTATAAAAGGCCTCCTTTACCCCCACTTCCTCACACTTATCAAGCCACTTAGGTTCATAAAAACTCTACCAAAGTATCTCCAAAAAATCACTATATTACTCCTTTAATCCTATATATTTGAATAATTCAATCCAAGGAATTCTTTTAGTGCAAACCAAAAGGAGTTACCCGATTAAGAGGTAATGTATTTCCTAAAGATCATTAATTATATTTCCATTTTCCACTCCCTCAACTCTTATAATTTAATTTTAATATAGAAAATCCAGTATCCTTAATATAATATGAAATTTTTATTCTAATGGTTCTACCTACACTTACACACACCTCCATCTAATGGATAACGAACATAATCTTTACGTGTACGGTGAACTGTGGTCTCACGAAACAATGATTGTTCAGTCTTCTCTCACCACCTATCATAGTGTCCATTATGATGAAAAATATGTTTATATATGATATAAATTATATTTATTAAGTATTTAAACTTCTTTAATTATTTTACAACATATATCTTTATACATTCCAATTTTTTAAAAATGAAAACATCGTTTGTGGAAGTGTGGACTATCGCCCCTCAAAGCGATGTGATTCGTTCACACGTTATGGGGAACGTGTAAAGTATGGTTTTAAAGAAAAATATTTGACATAAAAAAATATATATTATATTAATTACATTATTATATTTTTTAAATATAATATATATCATTTTCTTTTTTACTCTTTCATACACACTTAAAAGGTGATAACGTCATTCGTGGACGTGTTAACTACCGCATTCTCGATATAGTGTGATTCCTTTAACATCAAAATAATTATATATATGCGTATATATTATTAAATAATATGGTATTATAAAATATTTATCATTTTAGAAATATTTAATTTACTTATCTTCTTTCCTAAATGATCATTGAAAAATGGGAACTTTAGTCATGCATACGTACGACCTATCGTCTCTAGGATTGTAACGTTGATTCATTTTTCATAACCATATTTAATTATTGGTTTTAAAAGTATAATTTATGTATAAATATGATAATTTTTTCATGTTTATTATTCTATAGATGTTTTATAATTAAACCTTTGACCATAGTTTACCAACACAAGTGGTTTTTAACACATAAACCGAATTTGGTCAAAACAACTGATGTAAGCTTAATTATTTAAGTAGTTGTATAAAAAATGGTAATAAGTGAAATAAAATTAATTATAAACAAGAAAATTGTTCTTAAGAAAGTAAATAATTAAAATAATTTTATTATAGATTAATTTAAAGGACATTCACCTGAAAGGAGATGTAAGGTAAGGGATTATTGTCTCACTTTTCTTTCTGTGAGGCATACTGTATTATTGTGCACCAAATTTATTATATATGGTGTAAATACTACCATATTGACATATAATATCATGAATTATATTATATTAATGGAATTTAAAATTTTTATTTAATGATTATAACCTTTGGTTTTTCTAATTCATTTGTTACCACATTGGTAATTAATGGATTTTCATCTCACTTTTTACTTTTGTGAGATAAATGTAATGTTCACCACTTACTTATTTTGTGAGATGTATATACTAACCATTTTTATATATTATACCATGAATTAATTTATATTAATGGTATTTAAAACTTACATTTTATATTATTCCTTCATGAGGTTTATGATTTAAAATGTTTCAAAGTGGTATAGGACACTTTGGGATGTTTAGAGATTATTTTCCTCAAGAATAATTGTAATGATATTTCAATGGGATTTCTATTCAGGGAAATTATATGAAAATTGTTCAGTAAAACCTTTAATATTCCTCTTCTATGATCAATCTTGACCTTTTAAAGTATTGGTACCATTTTTTCACTCTTTAGTACTGAAAGTGTTTTAGAAAATGTTTTTAAGAAAACCTGACTTTATTTTTCTCTTTAGAAGAAAAACCGTTTTTTCTAAAAACCATGTTTTATTAAAATTTTTCCAAAAATTATTTTAAAATTAGTTGTTAAATAAATTTTACCCTTTTTATCTTTTTTAATTTTTTTCAATGGAATCTTCTTATCACATTCCCGATCAACATATTTTTCAAACATTTTTACCGTGTAAAAGAAATGTTCTTTTACCTTGTATGGAAAGTACATATTTACTTATCATCAATTTTTCAAAGCTTCATTTTCATTTTTAAAAGGTTAATTTTTAAGTAAAATATTCTAAAAAGTTATTTTCAAAGAAATCTATTTTTAAAAGGTTTTAAAAAACAAAGTATATTTTACTTAAGAATGTTTTTGTTGTTCTTATTATATTTCATCATCAACAACCCTTTATTTTACTCCACTTTTGAAATTTTATATTGATACCATCCTTAATCATCATCTGGATGGTTTATAATTGATTTGTCAAAGGATAGTATTCACATTCACTTCCTTTATTCCTTTCATTCCTCTTGAAATATTCAATCTATTATGACAATTAAACATTGAATTTACCCTATATTATCTATTCATTTATCATAGATATTACTATTGCCTAAACAATATACCATTTTACATATGGTGTATACTTTGAAATTTATTTGATTATTTGGGGAAATATTGATAATTCTATATTCTTTATTCTATACAGATATTTGATAAGGCATATTATTTATTTCTATTATTCAATATGAGGAATTATTTGTATAAGAAATGAAGTGTGGGGCCCAGACTTTATATATCCCCTCGATGCATTGACAGGTTATCTTAAGACAAGTAAGTTTCAAAAATTAAATAGGTTTATATCCATTATGAGGACCCATCCTTAAAATATTTAATAATATTGAATTAAATGAGTAATTCACATTGAGGATCTTTTCAGGTTTAGAGTTTTAGAGAATTAGGACATAACTATTACATCTCAAAGATTACAAAGTAGACACATCTACCCAGTTTCCATTTTTTTCACAAAATAAAAACTCTTGAACAAAAGAGTCATGTCTAGTTCCATGTTTTAGACAACATGACATTTCTTTTATCCCATCCTTGACCCTATTCCAATTTATGTCCTGTGAAAAACATTTCAAAAACTTGGGAAAAGCATAAAAAGATCAGTAAGGGATATAAAAATATGGAAAGAAAAAATTAGTCCATGTATACATAATAATCAATAAAATCATACTTTACCCATAAAACATAAGCACTTTAACATACCTCATGAAATCATAAGATTTATGAATAACTCATATAAATCATAAGACATAAAGTTAACTTCAGGCATTCATAATATTCTTACGTAGGGAGTAGCCCTCATGGTTACGTTTGGAATACCCATCACAGTATATTCCCTAAATATCTTCAGAGAAACCTTAGTGTTTAACTCCTTTGCGTTACCCAATGCATTGGAGAGCTATCTCGGGATCACCCGCCCTTCTTTTATCATGGAACTACCCAACTTCATAAACAATGCCCAAGAACCATAACATAATCATATCACATAAAACATGCATAAGGGAAACATAACATTTCCACATTTCAATCATAAAATATCAATACAAAACATTGATATAATAAAAACATTATCCAAACCATTTTCAATACCAAAATAAAAGAAAAGTAAAACATTTTATTTATTTTTCATTTAAGAAAATTTATGGCTTATATAGGAAGCCAAAACTCAAATAATGGTCACGATGGTGGAGAAGTCGTTGTCACCACATATATAAGACAAAAAACATTCCTTTTGTCGTTTAGTAAAACGATTCGTGTAAAAAGATTCCTTTTGAATGAAATTAAAAGTCAAAAGGTTTTATTATACAACTAATAAAAGAAGTTTGTCTATAAATCTAAGTATGCCTCAATGAAATGAGATTGAGACGAAATCCCATACAAAGACGATATCCTTAGATTAAGGATAAATCAATTACATAATTTTGTGTAACAAATATAAATACACCAAATATAAGTGTATATTAAGTATAAAACAATCAGAGGTCGTCCACATATATTCATTGTACAAAATAATCAATAAGTGGAGGTTTAACCCAAAGAATTGAAATTGGGTTAAGAGGTTTCCTTACAGAAATTTGACAACCAAACGATGTCACTTTAAAATTCAGAAAATGAGTTGATGAGAGATAAAAATGGTATCTCATCACTTGGACATAAAATTTACAGCAATAAGGATATATAATAATATATCCCAACATTAAGAAGATTTAAATTAAAATACCTAACAAAAATAAGTCTTTTAAAAATAGGAGGGTGAAAGGTTCCCTTACCGATTTGGGTAACTTTCGAAACTTACACCACATGAAAGAATTACTATACAATGTTGATGTAAATACCCATAAACGAAATAAAATTACACAAATAGTAGAATAATGGTATGTAAATACACCACTCAAAGGCGATAGTGACAAATATAGCATGAATCTCACAGGAATAAATAATGATATAAAAACCCCTTACCTCATTTTAATAAATCTAGTCATATGACCAATAGATAATAAGAACCAAATGAATCAAATAATACCATGAATATAAATATAATCATGATAATATATATCAAATTTAATTAAAAAATACACCACATGCAATAAATAATTGACGAACAATGGAAATATCATAGAATTAAAAGTGAGATAAGAAATCCCCTCACCTCAAGTCCGACTTGTCTTGTTCGTTTCTTTATATTCATGAATAATAAAACTTGGTCAATTTATAATTGCTTAAGGAATTCATTTAAAGTTTATTATTCAATTCATATCACATATTATCATGTTATAATAATAAGTTAATTATGTGAGTTCATGTCATACGTTTTTTCGATGTTCGGTACAGGAGTCAAAAATGAACTTGTTTGAAGAGAATTGTCCATGTAGTTATAATTAAATCATCTCTGAAATGGTGTTCATGATTTAAATATCATATATATCTAGTATACATGTATTTAATAATATTCCATAATGTTTTGAGATAAGAAATGAAATGTACAGTTCATGGAGACGGTAGGCTGTACGTACGCATGAACGCTACTTTCATTTTTTTCATATTAATGGACTTTAAAACTAAATTAGAAATAGATATATTATAATTAAAGTATAATATATATGTTATATATGTAACATAAGTTCATTAATTACATTCTTTATAAATTCCATGTTTGGCATGAACGAGTCACATCACTTGAGGGGGCGGTTGTCCACACTTGCTCATATGAAATTATCGCATTTGCACAACATGCAAAGCATAAAGGTATGTTTTAAATATAAAATTCAGAAGAATTTAGATGAAATAAATATAATATATAACATATATAAATATAGTTCCATAATAATTTCCACCATGAGAGGTGTTAAAAGAATATTGAACAATCATCGTTTCATGAGGCAGTAATTCACCACCCACAAAAACAATATGTTCTTTAACCATTAGACGGAGGTGTGTGTAAGTGTTGGTAGAATCCTTTTCATAACAAAATCCTAGTATATTTATGATACTGGTGTTATTATGGGATAAAATAATAAGAAGATAGTGGTGAGTGAAGAATGAAAATAAAAGAAAGAAACTCAAGAGAAGTTGTTACCTCTAAATCGGGTAAGTCTTTTTTGATTTGAGCCAAAGGCTTCCTTGGAAAGACTTCTGACCAAAGTGAGGATTATATGAGTAAGACAGGTTTTTGGAGAGATAATATGAGCAGAGGATGTATGATCCAAGGGCTTGAGAGGTGTGGGTAAGGGGGTAGATTTGGGGGCCTTTTATAAGAGGGAGGAGGGTCACTTTTGAAAAGTCTTGAAATATTACTTTATTATAAAATGGTTTTCAGATTTTAAAGGTCCCACAATGATATATTTCAAAGATAAGGTGATAAGAGTTCGAAATAAACCCATAAAATAGGTTTTCAACAAGTTTAATTCTTAGATATTACCTTATCTATTCATTTTATTTAAATCGTTCATTAATGAGGTAATCACTACATCATCATGGTGTCATAAATAAATTTATTTATTTAATGTATAAAAATTATAAAAAAATACCATGAAGTAGGAAATATTTTTATATTTTCAATGAATATTTATATTCTAATAGATAAATTATGTAAAAAAAATTAAAATTGTTTAACTTAGGATATACAAACCTTTGTTATATTTCTCTTCTTTTTTAAAAATAAAGTCATAAATGTCACTATCACACCCATGTGACTCCATGGGACCTCAAGTTTGGTAAAAAGCTTCCCATGGTAGGACATGACTCAAAAAAGTGGATTTGAATGCATGTTGGGGTAATTTTATATTATTATGATATTATTTTATTACCCTTAACTACTCGATTACTAATTAATCACGATAATTAAAGATAATTACCGTCATTACTATTCATAATGTCCAAAAACAAAAGAGTCTTAATTACATAATTTGGAACTTATGATTCCAAATATAGAATCCATTTTACCAAATTCCAAACATAGAAATTTTATTAATTAATTTAAAAATAATTCCCGTTGTCACAACCAAAGATGGGTTTTTAAGAAGTAAAATTTATCAAAAGATTGACTTGTTTTTACGTCCAATGGAAATGTGAAAATAATTCCAATGAAAAAAATTGTATTAAGTGATAAAAACATAATTCAATTACACTTTAAAACCAATTAAAAGGACAATCTAACTATATAATTAAATTATATGAAAAAGTAGTTTTGAAGTAAAATGCAGTATTTTCACTATTCATTAAAAATGAACATTTGTTAGAAAAATACCAAAAATTTATCCAAAGTAAATTTTATATTCCAAATTAAAAAATGATGTCCATTTTACCAAATTAAAAACATAGAAGTTGCATTAATTAATTTTATAATTAATTCTTGCTGTCAAAACAAATAGCGTGTTTTTAAGAAACAATATCTATCAAAAGATTGACACTTGTTTATGTCCAATTTCAAAGTGAAATTAATTTCAATGACCACAAATGAATTAAATGGCAATAAAATATTCTAATTAAGCTTTATAACCAATTAAAAATATAATCTAACCATATAAATAAATTATATTAAAATGAGGTTTTGAATTAAAATACAACATTTATCACTATTCATAAAAAATGAACTTTATCGGAAAAATAAAAAAAATTTACACAAAGTAAATTTTGATGTACCTATTCTAAATAAGGATTTTATTTTGTCAAATATAACATATAAAATTTTCAAAAAGTGTATTTAAAAAGGGTTCGCCATCAAAAGGCGGTTAATCGACCTTTTAAAGAATATTAGAATATTTATGCTTAAAATTGGATTCATTCACATTTTAAGCCTCTAACATTTATTGGATAAATGTAAAAATATTTAACAAACATATATAATCATTTTGTATTTAGTTCTGTTTATTCCTACCATTAAAACGACTAGGCGTTAACTACCATTTAAAATAATATTATTATATTATTAGTGTGCAACGTAAGATTTCTAAGAAAGTCGTTGTTGCGTATTGGGTACGCCATCAAACATAGAATATCCTTTAAATTAATATTAAAATTTTATTCACAAATATTAATAAATATTAAAATGTTATATTCTTTATTTACCTATGATGTTACATACTTCCCCCCTTTTGGGAATTGCGTCCTCACAATTTTAAAATTGGGATCAGAAACTTCATTGAAAGCCCTACATCGAAAAAGGAGTAAATAAAACTATCACTTTAAAAGAAAGAAACAAAAGTACAAAGGTCACACAAGATAACACACACTTGGATTCCATGAAAACATGGATATGGAGGAGAAACTAGGAGTCATGTTCTAATGGAGAGTGATAGAAAACATGATCTAGAGAAAGTAAACAATCTGAAATCCACAAACATGTGATGGGTTAAACGGTATTTGATTCCCCAGTAGGAAAAGTTAACAAACAATGTTTTTGTTTTAAGTTACTTTTCATTGAGGAATTTATTTATGAGCTTAACTAAAACATAAGTAAACTTACTTGTCATGTAGACTTTCATCTATTACTATATTTCTAACACAAACTCATATTTTATCCAAATGATGAGTATTTAGGATGACTTGTTCACATTAAGAGCGCTATAATCAACTTCTTGAAAATCACCTAATCCACAAAAGATAAACTATATATTTCCCATGTCTTTATACCTTAACCAAAACCAAAATTGTTAGTACGAGATCAGATAATACCAAAAAGGATAATCCTTTATAAAAAGAAATACTACTCTTAATCACCAAAATTCAACAAAAATAACCCAAGGTTCAAGAAAGACCATTTAATAAACAGCTATTTATAAAATTCTTCAAAGTAATCCAAACTAAGATTGAAACCCAAATCTCTGAAGGATTTAATCACATAGTCTTCCAAGGTAAATCTTAACATTTATCTAAAAATAACATCAGTTACTCCTAAAGTCTCATACTGAAAAGTAATTAACCTAATCACATATCCTCCATGATAGGTTAATCATTTCCCAAAATCAACTTATTCCTGATTCATAAGATCATATAACTAAAAATAATTAGTCATACTAACCAGGGACTTCACATAGTCTAGTGGTAGGTGATAAATACCAGTCGCACTTTGGTTATGGGTTCGATTCCCGCAGCTTCGTCCGACATGACGGGTTGCCACATGGTTTGTGTGTTGTACCTTTTCAAAAACTACATAATTTTATAACATTCCCAAGAAGAGATAAATTCATCAAAAATAACCATAAAATATTTTAACCACAAAGGTTATCTAATAACTTTCGTTTTCATCCCAAAATGTATTAACCGATAATTACCTCAATTTCAAGGATCATATAAACCAAAATGGTTCTTTATAACTATATCCACAAAAGAAAAGATAATTATTCCTGGAATAAAATTTTCATATATCAAACATCAGGGTTACACATACTATAAAAAGTCTTCTAATGTAATCTCATCATCAAAATATCCTTAATACTTTTAAGAATTCCACCATCCTAAAATCTACCATAACTCTTGAATCCCTTATATGTTGACTTCTTACTCATTCAACATTCTTCATGATCCATTAACCATTCCTTTCCGACTTTAAATACTTCTTTCCTACAAACAAAATCATGAATCATATCTTAATATTTCAATAATAATAAAACATATGTTAAGAAATCATCCATACCTTTTATTGGTCATTGTCAGTTTCTTCATCCTCAATTGGAATGACATTAGGTATTGGTAAATGAATATTTTTACGATCCTAGTGATCCCATTCCCTAAACTTCTTCGTAGGACATGTGTTTTCATAATGACCATGAACACCACATTTAAAACTTTTAATTGATCTTTCAGAAAAAACTTCTTTCCCTTTCCTATAGTCAACTAGATGCTTACTTTGTCCATGGAAGGTTCTTACTTTATGACCTTCATTTCCACATCTATAGCATCTTTATGTCCCTTTGAAACATTTTCATATGTGTTTCTTTCCACATCTTTGACACATAGGTTTTTGAACATACTTACCGTTATGATTATTACTTGAACTTCCGTAGGGATTTGTTTCTCGCATATATGATGCCTTATAAAAATCACTAAGGTTCAGGTGGTCAATCATGACTCCAGATAGTTGGTTGAGAATAACCACAAGTTTTCTCATTACAGCTC
The DNA here is from genome assembly GCA_963277665.1 of Viscum album. Lineage (NCBI taxonomy): Eukaryota > Viridiplantae > Streptophyta > Magnoliopsida > Santalales > Viscaceae > Viscum > Viscum album. Next base: position 1,730,580,247 of record OY728164.1, on the reverse strand, counting down.
CCATATCATTCAGTTTCTCATTCAAAAAAACCATCACAGTTTTCTTCACATCCACTGTTACTTTGGTGCCTGCTAGATCCAACCATTTTCTAAAACCAAATAATACTAATATATAATTATTCATGTTATCTTAAACTCATTCACTTTATAAAAATAACTATGACTCTTTCTAAAATCCTAACCATTATGGTAATGTCACTTGTGCTTAAAGAATACCCTAAACTCTAAAGTTATCTAAACTGACCTTTAATACCAACTATAAGGAACCAGCCTTAAAACATTACATAATCATGAATTAAATGAATAATTCACATTGAGGATCTTTTCAAGTTTAGATTTTTAGAGAATTAGGACATAACTATTACATCTCAAATATTACAAAGTAGACACATCTACTCAGTTTCCATTTTTTTCACAAAATAAAAACTCTTGAACAAAAGAGTCATGTCTAGTTACATGTTTTAGATAGCATGAAATTTCCTTGATCCCATCCTTGACCCTATTCCACTTTATGTCCTGTAAAAAACATTTCAAAAACTTGGGATGAGCATAAAAATCTCAGTAAGGGATATAAAAATACGGAAATAAAACATTAGTCCATGTATACATAAGAATCAATGAAATCATAATTTACTCATAAAACATAAGAACTTTAACATACCTCATGAAATCATAAGATTTATGAATAACTCATAGAAATCATAAGACATAAAGGTAACTTGAGGCATTCATAACATTCTTACGTAGGGAGTAACCCTCATGGTTACGTTTGGAATTCCCATCATAGTATATTCCCTAAATCTCTTCAGAGAAACCTTAAAATTTAACTCTTTTGCATTACCCAATGCATTAGAGAGCTATCTCGGGCTCACCTGCCCTTAGTTTATCACGAAAACCACTCAACTTCATAAACAATGCCCAGGAACCATAACATAATCATATCACATAAAACATGCATAAGGGAAACATATCATTTCCACATTTTAATAACAAGATTTCAATAAAACACATTGATATAATCAAAACATTATCAAAACCATTTTCAATACCAAAATAAAAGAAAATTAAAACATGGTATTTATTTTTCATTTAAAAAAAATTATGTGTTGTAGAGGAAGCCAAGACTCAAATAATGGTTACGACGGCAGAGAAGACGTTGTCGCTGCATACGTAAGAGAAAAACATTGCTTTTGTCATTTAGTAAAACGATTCGTGTAAAAAGATTAATTTTGAATGAAATTAAAAGTCAAAAGGGCATATTATACAACTAATAAAATAAGGTCGTATATAAATCTAAGTATTCCTCAACGAAAGGAGATTGATACGAAGTCCCGTACAAAGACGATATCCTTAGATTAAGGATAAATCAATTACATAATTATATGTGACAAATATAAATACAACCAATATAAGTGGATATTAAGATTAAAACAATTAGAGGTCATCCACACATATTCATATTAAGACATAATCAATAAGTAGAGGTTTGACCCAAAGAATTGAAATTGGGTTAAGAAGTTCCCTTACAGAAATTCGACAGCCGAACAATGTCACTTTAAAATTCAAAAAATGAGTTGATGAGAGATAAAAAGGGTATATCATCACTTGAAAATAAAATTTATAGCAATAAGGTTATATAATAACATATCCCAACATTAATAATATGTAAATTAAAATACCTAACAAAAAGAATTCTTTTAAAAAGAGGAGGGTGAGAGGTTCCCTTACTGATTTGGGTAACTTTTGAAACGTACACCCCATGAAAGAAGGACTATAAAATGTTGATGTAAATACCCATAAACTAAATTATATTACACAAATAGTATAATAATGGTAAGTACATACACCACTCAAATGCGGTAGTGAAAAATATAGCATGAATATCACGAGAATAAATAGTGAGATAAAAACCCCTTAACTCATTGTAATAAATCGATTCATATGACCAAAAGATAATACGAACCAAATGAATCACATAATACCATGAATATAAATAGAATAATGATAATATATATCAAATGTAAGTACACAATACACCACATTCAATAAATAATTGGCAAACAATGGAAATCTCATGGAATTAAAAGTGAGATAAGAAATCCCCTTACCTCAAGTCCGACTTGTCTTGTTCTTTTCTTTATATTACTAAATAATAAACCTTTTTGAATTTATAATTGATTAATTACTTCCTTTAAATTTTCTTATTCAATTAATATCACATATTATCATGTTATAATAATTAGTTAATTTTGTGAGTTCATATCATACGTTTTGTTGATGTTCGGTACATGAGTCAAAAATGAACTTGTTTGAAGAGAATTGTCCATGTAGTTATAAGTACATCATCTATGGAATGATTTTCATGATTTAAATATAATATATGTCCACTATATATGTATTTAATAATATTCCATAATGTTTATAGATATGAAATGAAATGTACCATTCATGGAGACGGTAGGTCGTACGTATGCATGAACGCTACTTTCATTTTTTTTCATATTAATGGACTTTAAAACTAAATTAGACATAGATATATTATAATTACAGTATAATATATACGTTATATAGATAAAATAAGTTCATTAATTACATTATTTATAAATTCCATGTTTGGCATGAACGAGTCACATCACTTGAGGGGGCGGTTGTCCACACTTCCTCATATGAAATTATAAAATTTGCACAACATGCAAAGCATAAAGGTATATTTTAAATATAAAATAAAGAATAATTTAGAGGAAATAAATAAAATATATATCATATATAAATATATTTACATCACAATGGCCAGCATGAGAGGTGTTAAAAGAAGATTGAACAATCATCGTTTCGTGAGGCAGTAATTCGCAACCCACAGAAACAGTATGTTCTTTAACCATTAGACGGAGGTGTGTGTAAGTGTAGGTATAATCCCTTTCATAACAAAATACTAGTATATTTATGATGATGGTATTATTATGGGATCTAATAATAAGAAGATAGTGGTGAGTGAAGAAGGAAAATAAAAGAAAGAAACTCGAGAGAAGTCATTACCTCTAAATCGGGTAACTCTTTTTTGATTTGAGCCAAAGGCTTCCTTGGAAAGACTTCTGCCCAAAGTGAGGCTTCTAGGAGTAATAGAGGTATGTGGAGAGATAATATGAGCAGATTTTGGATGAGCGAAAGGCTTGAGAGGTGTGGGTAATGGGGTAGAGGTGGGGGCCTTTTATAAGAGGGAGGAGGGTCACTTTTTGGAATGTCTTCAAATGTTACTTTATTATAAAATGGTTTTCAGATTTTAAAGGTTCCAAAAGGATATATTTCGAGGATAAGGTGATAAGGGTTCTAAATCCACCCATACAATAGGTTTTAAACAAGTGTATGTTTTATATTTTACCTTATCTTTTCATTTTATTTAAATCGTTAATTAATGAGGTAATCACTACATCATCATGGTGTCATAAATATATTTACTTATTTAATGTCTAAAAATTATAAAAAAATACCATGATGTAGGAAATATTTTTATATTTAAAATTACTATTTTTAGTCTAAGATATAATTTATGTAAACAAAATTAAAATTGTTTTACTTAAGATATACAAACCTTTGTTATATTCCTCTTCTTTTTTAAAAATAAAGTCATAAATGTCACTATCACACCCATGTGACTCCATGGGCCCTCAAGTTTGGTAAAAAGATTCCCATGGTTGGCCATGACTCAAAAAAGAATATTTGGACACATGTTGGGGTCATTTTATATTATTATGATATTATTTTATTTCCCTTAACTACCCGATTACTAATTAATCATGATAATTAAAGATAATCACTGTCGTTACTATTCATAATGTCAAAAAAAGAGTCTTAATTACATAATTTAGACCTTCTGATTCCAAATATGGAATCCATTTTTACCAAATTCCAAATACAGAAATTGATGTAATTAATTTAAAAATAATTCCCATTGTCACAACTAAAGACGGGTTTTTAAGAAGTAAAATTTATCAAAAGATTGACTTGTTTTTACATCCAATTGAAAAGTTAAATTACTTCCAATAAACAAAATTGTATTAAGTGATAAAAAAATAATTCAATTAAACTTTAAATCCAATTAAAAAGACAATATAACTATATAATTAAATTAGATGAAAAAGCAGTTTTGAAGTAAAATGCAGTATTTTCACTATTCATTAAAAATGAACATTTGTCAGAAAAATACCAAAAATATATCCAAAGTAAATTTGATATTCCAAATTCAAAAATGATATCCATTTTACCAAATTCAAAACATATAAGTTGAATTAATTAATTTTATAATTAATTCCCGCTGTCAAAACAAATAGCGTGTTTTAAAAAAACAATATCTATCAAAAGATTGACACTTGTTTATGTCCAATTTAAAACTGAAATTAATTACAATGACCACCATTAAATTAAATGGTAAAAATATATTATAATTAAACTTTAAAACCAATTAAAAAGATAATCTAACCATATAAATAAAATAGATTAAAAGGAGGTTTTGAATTAAAATATAGCATTTTTCAATATTCATAAAAAAATGAACTTTATCGTAAAAATAACAAAAAATTACACAAAGTAAATTTTTATGTTCTGATTCTAAAGAAGGATTTTATTTTGTCAAATATAACATATAAAATTGACAAAAAGTGGATTTAAAAAGTGTTCTTCCTCAAAAGGCGGTTAATCGACCTTTTAAAGAATATTAGAATATTTATGCTTAAAATTGGATTCATTCGCATTTTAAGCCTCAAAAATTTATTGGATAAATGTAAAAATATTTAAAAAACATATATAATCATTTTTTAGTTAGTTCTTTTCATTCCCGCCATTACAACGACTAGGAGTTAACTACCATGTAAAATAATATTATTATATTATTAGTGTGAGACGTAAGATTTCAAAGAAACTCATTGTTGCGTATTGGGTACACCATAAAACATAGAATCTAATTTAAAGTAATATTAACATTTTATTTACAAATATTAATAAATATGAAAATGAAATATTCTTTATTTACCTGAGATGTTACATCCATAGTTTTAACTATATTTTGAATAGTATTCATTGATTTTCATGTGCCTCAGACATGACGTCTATTAAGAAAGAATTGTCCCCATTTAGATTCAGCTATTATTCATCCATGTAATTTTTCATCAATATATCTATAGATAAATTCCATTTCAGTTAATTTATCAAATGGAATGTGTTTCAGTTTCTTACCTTTCCATATTTATTTTTCCTTATCAAGTTATTTGAATGGCATGTATTTCTAGTTATTACCTTTTTATATTGTTTATGCACTTCCTTCTTCGTTTGATGGCTATATGGTATGTGTGTTCAGTTATTTACCATGCTATAATTGATACTCTCCTTGATTAATTGTGGCTTCCACTATATTTTCCCTTAATGATCATTTGAACTCACCTTTATTATGTTTCTTTCTATATGAATCCAAGAGGTGTAATACGAAAGATATGTAGGGATTTACTACATGGATTAGATTTATCCTTGCAGTTATTTATTTAAAGATAAAAAAATTATGTTGAAATTTTCATATTAATTTGTAATGCAAGACTCATTTATGTATTTATTTTACCAAGACTACTAAATTATTTGGTCATTCAGAATTTGATTCCTTGTAATCATGCCAATTTAATTGATAGCACACACTGAGTCCTAGCTATATAGGGTCGGGTCACTACAATTGATATCAAAGGAAGTTTAGAAACAACCTTGGATACTTTATTTAGGAAAACATATATTGGAGAACAGAACCCTAAGGAATAATTTGACGATAATTATTGACGAAAATCATAGAATTTTGGTAAAGTATATATTATGTGGGTATTCCTAGAAATACATCCCTGTATGGATACTACAAGTGGACATGTTTATGGAATAGATATACCTAGGAGTAACAACTCTGATAAGGTGATCTGAGTCTGACACGGGGTAACCTGGTACATAGAAACGGGACTTACTACGCACTTAGTTTTTACACTAGTGGGGGATATTCTTAGGATAATTCACATTTTCTTTACAAACTGTTATAATCGATTTAAATAGATAATGATAATAAATAACCTAGGTTAAACCTAAGTTATTTTAGATTTAATATAATGTTTCATGATTAGAAATTATACAAATGATATTATGGATAATACTTAGTCCAAGTAATGGCCTATGTCAAATAAAACAGATGATGTATTTATATATTGAGGTTATATTAACAACCTTAGTTAAATGTCTATTTAGTGATTAAACTTATTTCATGAATGTTTGTCATTTTTATTTTTGAAATTATATTAATTTATTTTTAAAAAGGATAACTTGTATGATGTGTGATAACCCATCAATTCCAACAAGGCTATGGGTCTTGAACCCATGACCGAAGGAAAATAAGGGTTTTGGGCCTACCACTAGCATACACAATGTCCTGCTTAATGTGTAATTATTTCAAAAATTTCAAAAATAATTATGAACCAATAGTGTTACTTTTTAGGTTTATAGATTAATATATTAACATATTGAATTTAGAGAATAGTTAGAGATAAATAGTTAGACTTTTCACTATATTACGGGCCTTATGATCCATTAAATGTTTTAATACTTCAGGGATCAAAGTTAATTTTTGGATACACATTTCATAAGGTGATGTATGAATTATAATTTGATCGAAGTACAACCAAAATATTAAATTGTTCTTATAAAATTGAATTGTATCAAGAAATTATATTTATATTTATTTTTAGGTAGTAAAATAATTAATCAATATTAGCAAAATGATAAAAAAAATGTGTTGTCCTAATACCTTAATTTTTGTTGAATTTATGGTTAACTAAATCATCACAGATTTATGACTTTGAGGCCCTCAACATTCTATTAATCATTCACTTGTTTGTGATTGATGACCTCAATCACTCTCTATGAATATTTATTATTTTCTTTTAAGTACATATCTCTACTTTACACTAATATTCTTCTACTTAGAGACCAAGCTATATGTTATTCCATGTGACTTTGTACTTCATGTTCTCTCTTTTCTAGAGGATGCTTTAGGAACCCTTCTCATGATGTGGAATTTCAAAATAGGAAATATCAAAAAACTATCACCAATATTGATATAAAATTACAAGTAAACAATTTAAGTAAGGGGGGAGATTGTAATACCCTAAAAAATCTAAAAGAGTAACTTGTACCCGATAGCATGTGTGACATGCAACAACAAGCACATAAGGGAACATGATATGATGCGAATTTATAATATATTTTCTATTTTAAATAAATTTAATATATTTTATATCTTTCAATTCACATGATACTGAGTTATCTTGCGATATACACAACAACGAGTTTCTTCAAGGGATTTCATTATACAAAAGACCAGGTTTTACCAAACAATAATATATTATTAAAATATTATTATTTAATATAATAATACTTAAACTAGACATTAAATAATCCATTATTAATAATATTAACAAATTATAAAAATATATGGTGCACACAAATATAAAATTAATTAATAGGTAACCAATTAAGAAGAAATGAAAATATAAACCAATTAAAAAAAGGAAATATTATTATTTTTATGTTCAAAAATGTGTTTTGTGTTAATAAATTAAATTAATTATAATTAGTGAAAGATATTAATAAATTATATATGTTATATATTCAATAAAATATTTTTTATATTCATCCAATATATTTGATAAGTATTAGATAATAACAAACAAAATATTACACATAAAAATATATATTTTATTAAGTCACTTTTACCTCTTTTTAATGGAAAACCTATTTTAAATATTTTTTTTGACCCTTTTATAAATATAATATGTCAAAATAAACATAATATTTGAAATAAGAACATAAAAATTAGGTTATGTTGAATTTTTGGTATTTTTCTATGAAGTTTTATATTTATTGAATAATGAAAAATACTGAGATTTAATTCAAAACTGATTTTTCATATAATTTATTAATAAGGTTAAATTATATTTTAAATTAGTTTTAAAGTTTAATTAGATAATATTTTTATCTATCAATCCAATTTATTTTGTAGGATTTAATTTCACTTTGAAAATGAATATAAAAACATATCAAACTTTTCCACATTTTTTAGTTTAAAAACTTGCATTATCGTCCCATTTATGAGATTAAATTTAAATTAATTTCATACACTTCTATGATTTTAATTTGGAAAAATGGATTCCATATTTAGAATCATAATAATTTATAATGTCTAATAAGGTCAACTTAGTTTTTGACCAATAATATTTATGAATGTAATTAAATTTATTTATAATGATTAAGGTGAAATTAAGCTTAACAAGAGACTAAATACTAATCTTAAGATCTAATATGACCTAAAAACTTGGTCAAAATCCATTGGATGGCCATATTTTGACCTTATACCCCCTTTCCTCGAATTTGAACTATTATTGATTCACTTGCGAGGAAAAAAATATGGGTGACGTTCCTTTCGTCTAAAATACTACAAGAGTGCCACTCCTCCTCTATTATAAAAGTCCTCCTTTACTCCCACTTCCTCACACCTCTCAAGCCACTAAGGTTAGAAAAAACTATGACCGATTCAATTTCCAACATCCATCCATTCCTTCTTGAACCCTCCCTTTGGGTAGAATGCAATTCAAGGAAGTCTTTGGGTGCAAACCAAAAGTAGTTACGCTACAAAAAACTAAGTGTTTAGGGGAAGTTTTCTATAAACCACCGCTAAACAGTTAAAACATTTAATACATGAGACAATTTCCCCCTCCCCCGACACCACTGACCTCCTGATCCCCCACCCCATTGATTCCTCGAATCCCTAACCCATCGCCCCCATATTCGACCATCACTGCACCTCACTAGGCCACTCCTAGACTTGCCACGCCTCACCTCTCTGCACCTCACCTCACATCGCCATCCCTTGCTGCACCTCACCTTGTTGCACCTCGCCTCACCGTACCTCACCTTGCCATACCTTGCCACCCCTCACCATCTATCCCAATCCGTACCTACGCCCTCAAAGGTCGAGTGGTAAGTGATGGAAACACATAACATTCCCCCCCCCAAAATTTAATGATATTTGTTGTTAAATGGTTGTTATATCATAGGTTTTTTTTCTAGTATAGTGTCGAGAGTGCTCCATAGACCATATAAGGGGTGTTGAACATGTGTTCATTATGATAGTAGTACTCGATGTGTTTTCTATCATTTATGCCTATTTTTTTTAAAGTATAAATACAAATATAATTATTCATAGGTAGTTATTAATGTTATGTGATGTGATGAAAATTTTGAGAGTTTATACGGACTCAGTTGCAGCATAGATGAGATTTGATGAGGTCGGTAGGAGTATGGTTTGGGTTCTAATATAAAAATGGAGGTTGGTGGTCCCTATAATTCAATCAAATATTCTTATATTTTCATGAATTACCACTACAAGAATATTTTATAGTCAGGTAGAATTTATAGGGGAATATTTTTGTTGAGTAAAGGAGATATGATGGTGTTGGGTCTCCTATACTTGAGACAGGTTCACTTGATCACCTGGGTTAATTGGGATCACCCAATAACTATTTCACCCAAATGAGATAGTGTTGACATAGTTGGGGAGATAACATTGGTTTTTTGTTGTGTATAAGATAATAAATGGGTTTCATAATTTTTTTCAAGGGATAATAAAGTAGGTTAGAGAGTATTAGGCCTAGTGATGACTGGTTAGATGATTATACATTACAACCATGGTGAGTGACACCATGTTGAGGGTGGTTTGGGACATACTAAGCATTCTAAGTGGGATGGTTCCTTCGAGATAGAACAATGTCTGATGGAGTGGATTTCCTAAAAGTATTTTTTTAATGGATATCAAATAGAATATTATATATAGTGCCAATGAGTGGGTTTTGGGTTTTGATTAGGACTTTAAATTTGGATTCCATGGTGTTTAGAGTAACATGGGTAGGGATGGTCCATGGGCAGCAGGACAAGGAGTGTGGTGATGATTCAATTTTATTGGAATGGACATTGATATCTTATTTAGGATAATAATTTATGATACAAAATCGCTAAGTATATAAGTTTGTGAGCTTGTATAAAAGATCATAAACCATGATGGTTCTGAAAGTCCAAATGTATTCCTCCAAAGGGTGATGTATAACTTGTTATGATGATGGGATAACTCTCAACTGAATAGTTCCCTAGGATCAGCTGATGAACTATGTGACTGAAATGGTCCTTACCTATGATTTATGTTCTTGATGTGACCTCACTAAAGTTTATGGTGATAGTTTAGCATGCATGATGTGACCTCCCACAAGTGACATGGTATGTGACATTATTTATGGAACTAAGACTATTCCATTTTTCCTCAAGTAGAGGGTTATATTTTAAGAATGTATGATTGTTACCTATCACATCAAGTAGTTTATTGTGTACCTCCCTAAGAGCTATATAATGTGATAAGTTGACCTTTATTTAGTATTATTTAGTTATGGACCTCTAATGAGAGGGTTGTTCCATGGTACATTTTGAGATGAGATCGATGAACCCTACCTTTATAGATAATGCAGTGGGATGATAATCGATTCATATATTTAAATAATTAACCACTAGTCACTTTCAAAAAAATTCATGATAATCCAATGTAAATTTCAAGGTTTTGACACCTTGAATCATGTTTTTAGAAACTTGTATTTTTAAAAATGAACTTGTGATATTTTCGATCACACTAAATGTAAAATTGATGTACTATATATTCTTACATTTAATAAATATTCAATGACTATTCCATATAATTTTCCATCAATTAAGGGTCATTCTATTAATTTTAACCATTGTATGCATATTTTAGAGTTATAAAATAATAATTTTTTTAATTTCATTCATTAAAAGAGCACCAAAACTCAGATTGATGTGATTTTTATTCTTATATTTTAAAAATAAATCACCAGTAATTGTCCTAATATTTCAAAATAATCCAAAGTTAGTTTCTAGAATTTGACCCTCTAAAACATATTTTAAAAGACTTTTATATCATTAAAAACACATTTTTGGTTATTCTAAATAAACCACACATCTACTGAGGTTTCATTCATTTATATAAGTTAAAAATTATTCAATAATAATTTTTCAACAATTTAAAATTAATACATGGTCATTTTCTATTTTTTAAAATTTACTTGCATGTTTCAAGAATTTTAAAATAATAAAACAACTTTTTTGGTCATTCAGAGAAAAATAACCCTCATATATATGTGGTGTATTTTTCAATATGTCACAAATTAATATGTAATCATTGTAATAAGATTTCATGAAAATATTAGGTTCGTTTACTAGTTTTAAACCCTTAAATAGTGTCTTTAATGACTTTTATATCTTTAAAGATATTATTACAGTCATTCTGAGGACAATGTAAATACGATTGGTGTTCCATCTATTCTTACTTGTAAAAAATTATTCAAAGATAATTTTCCTACCATTTAATGAGAATTCATGGTTGTTTTCTAGGTTTTCACATTAAATACAATGATCTTGTGTGGAATGTTTATTTTATTCCTCATGTATACATGAATATGATAGAATATACTAGGGGAACCTAGTAAGGTTGTATGGAGATGTATTTATCACACCATTCATGGGCACCCCTATGCGCATGCAAAACTTATATTTAGACTTCAGCTAAGCACATCACATGTAGTGGATTTGTCTTGTAAATATTGTTGTATATTTTTAGATAGGGTGTGTTGAGTCCTAAGGATAGATGTATGTCTAGATTTATGTTGTTTTATTTTTTAGTTTATTTTATATTTTTCATCATCATTTGGGTGATTAGTATTTTTATGAAAATATTAATTATTCATGGAGTTTATTATATAATTTTGTTAAGTTTATTATTTACATTGATATGTGGTAGATGTCATGGTTATTTTTCCATTATAGTATACTCCAATTTGATGTATTGTTCTCCAAAGAATATGGATCAATACCTTGCAAAAAGTTTTCAGCCACCTTCATATGTGTTGGAATGCTTAAGGTATATCGAACCTCATCTTATATGATGATTCTAGAATGGGAAATTACAATGTGACATCATAACATTTAGTTCATATTATAAATTGGGTAGATTAAAGAGGGGAATATGAGGACATTATCAAATCTTGTGATAGACCATATAAAGGCGAGTCATGAAAACCTTTTCAATGTTAAGTCCTGGTTACCATGGGCGTGGGATTATTCTTATTTCACTTTTCTGCTATGATTGAGTTTTTTATGGAATATAATGTTCTTAAGAAAATTGTTATTTTAAACTTTCATCTTATATATCACTAGAATGAGACCCATGTGCATGCACTATATTTGGTATATATTACTCTAATGACATATACATGAATGAATTTAATTGGAATTTTAAAATGGTATTCAGTTGTTTAAAGCGTCAAAAAACATATATAGAGTTCAAAAATATTCAAAATAAAGGAATTTATGTTACATGATTGATCCCTTAAAAAATATAATTATTTATAATTTTGGTGATTGAACTCACAGAGTCATGAAAATTGATTCTTGATACCTTCTTATGTATTTATATAGAAAAACATTATTTAACAAATTCATTTTTTTCAACTAGTATATATGAATATCTTTTACTATTTAGTAATAGTTATCTATTTTAATTTTAATTTAATAATGTGTAGGCACATTGTGAAATATATGGATAAAATCTGGATCACTTTACCGAGGAACTCACCTCAATATGCTAAGGGTTTGTCATATTTTTTAGATTTTTCACTTTTTAATTGATCTGTTGATGAGAGAAAAAGATTTCCATGTCCTAAATGTAAATTTACAAGATGGTTGAAGAGAGATGAAGTTTATGGACACTTGATATTGAAGTAATTCCCTACTCAATATTTGTATTGGGTTTGGAACGGATAACCGAATGTTATAGAATGGTTGATCACTGATGGAAATCCAAAGAATGAGCTCCCAACTTCATCGACAATGGATAATGAACTAAAAAACCTTATAAATGATGATTTTTTCAATGCAAGACACCAACATCAACACAAAAACATATCAGAAAAACCAGTTGAGGGTGATACAAATATCAATGTGACAAGTGATGTTTTTGAGACTGTAAGACAACACGATAAATATTGTAACATATCAGTGGATCCACTTCTTGATTATATGGAGAATAATGTAAGAGAAAACTTTACTGAGTAGATATACGTGTTTCATGGTTTAGTTGATGATGGAAATCAAGATTCCTATAGTGGATGTTGGAAATATTCAAAACCTTATTTCTTTTTTTGAAGTTGTAACATATCAAATGCCTATGTGGAATTACAAATAAGGCGATGTACATGATATTTGAATTTTTGTGTGATGCATTTCATGAAGAAAATATCCCTGAGAATTTTTATGATATGAAAAAAATTATTAACAAGCTTGGTCTGAATTATACAAAAATTCAAGCGTGTCAAAATGATTGTATGCTTTATTGGGGAGAGGATTCAAGCAGACAAGATTACAAGAAATATTCTTCCTCTAGATGGAAGTCTATGGGTGATGTTGGAAGTCTGAATCAAAATAACACCATGAAGAAGAAGAAAATGAACACACCTATAATGGGTTTTCATTAATTTCTTTTAAATCCTCAATTGCAAAGATTTTTCTTGTCATCAAAAACTTTCAAACACATGAAGTATCATTCTATAGATAATAACTATAATGTGTTAATACAACATCCAATAGATTCAAAATAGTGGAAGATGTTTGATTAATTACTTAAAAATTTCTCATATGATCCTAGGAATGCTCGATTGGTATTGGCTGTAGATGGATTAAACACATTTGGGACTTTTAGTACTAGTTATAACATTTGGCCAGTTGTTTTGATCCATTACAATCTACCTCTGTGGATGTGTATGAAACAAATTTCTTTTATCATTTTGATGATTATTCATGGAAAAAAATACCTGAAAATGATATTTATGTATACTTTCATCCTTTAATTGAATAATTATAGGAGTTATGGAGAAACTATGTTGAGTCATATGATTCATCTTCTAGAAAAATATTCAAAATGCAAGCTTCTCTAATGTGGACCATTAGTGACTTCTATGGAATTGGGGAATTTATCTGGTTGAAACACTTACATGGGTTTGGATTTTCCTATTTGTAACTTTTATTCTGATCCTGAATGGATACCTCATAGTATAAAATGGTGCTTCTTGTGTCATAAAATATTTCTTGATGTATCTCATAGATTTTGGCTGAACAAGTCAAAATTCAATGATCTCATTGATCATAGGCCACCTCCAAAGTTGTTAGTATGTTTTGAAGTATTGGAATAACTTGGAAATGTTGAATCATAATTGGGGAAGGTGTATCATTTGAATTATAGTGGGAAACAAGTTCGACGTGAATCATCAAGTGAAATCAGAATGCAACAATAAAAGAAAAAAAGTATATTATTCATACTTATATATTGGGAATTTAATTCGTTACGGAACAATCTTGATGTGATGTATATTGAAAAGAATTTTTGTGACAATTTGATCTTAAAATTGTTTAATGAGAATGGAAATTTGAAGGATCATCTCAATGCTCAGAAAGATGTACAAGAAATGAACATAAAGTGTGATCTCTATCCAGATGAAAATGGAAAGTATGCTCAAGAAATTTTTACAATGAAAAATAGGGATAAAGATATATTCCTTTGAATTATAAAATATGTGAAGGTATCTGATGTGTATTCAAGTAACATCTCAAGGTGTGTTGAATTAAATAATCATAGGTTACATGGATTGAAAATCCATGATTCACATATTTTTTTACATTAGTGACTTCTATTGGCATTGCGTACATTATTACTTGAAAAAATTACTATTGTTGTACTATAATTCTACACATTTTTCAGACTACTAAGTGAGAAAACACTAAATCCATTTTAGCTTGAAAAACTTCAGTAGATATTTTTATTGACACTTTTTTCAATGTAGATGATCATTCCTCTGTTGTTTTTTACAGTCATGATGAATTTAACTATGCATTTGGTTGAGGAAGCTAAATTAGGAGGCCCCATACATTATCGATGGATGTATCCAATTGAGAGGTACACTATTTATATGTTTTTAGTATCAGTAAAAAATTATTTTAACTTCATTAAATACATAGTTATGTTTTTTTATTTATTTTTTTCACAGATATCTTTGGAATTTGAAATCATTAATTGAAAATAAATCTCAACCTGACGGATTTATTTCTAAATTCTATTTGGTATAGGAGTGTCTTAACTTTTGTTATAGATACCTATATGATATTGAGACAATATTTAGTTGAGTTGGAAATGTTGATGAAACATTGACTCAATATGAAATACATGGTAAATCAAAAATATTTCCTTCTTTTGGCCGATCAATTGGAAATTGATCAAATGTTACACTAACAGGAATTTAATTATTACAGGCACATAGATATGTACTACTGAATAGTGAAATTACACATCCATTTTTGAAGATTTTAGGATAAAAACAATGATATGAATGATAAGAAAAACACAAAATGAGAAAGATAAAACAAAATCTGTTAATAAAGATCTTGTAGAATGGTTTGTATGACGTGCAAGTTCATAAATATTTCAATCAATGCAGATATTAGGTTGATACTTATTTTTTTAAAATTTAATAATGTATATTAATTTTTTTAGATCATGAATACTAATACTTGATGAGAGATGTCATAAGATTTGGAGTTTCTTTCTCGAAGTCCTCTAAAACAAGATAAAAGTTTGATGCTTACAATGTGCATGGATTTAGATTCCGTATAGTTGATCAGGAAGAGATTTTGAAAACACAGAATAACAACATATTTATGTTTTCTGAAGTGGAATACTGTGGAAAATTGAATGATATTATCGAATTAAACTACCAAGAACATTTTTTAGTTTTTTTATTCAAATGAAATTGGGAGGATATTATCAGGGGTGTTAAAATAGATTCCTTGTAATTTAATTCTGTGAAATTATCTCTCTTGATGGATGCTGGTGACCATTAACTACATGATCCATATATCTTATCATCGCAAGTGAAAATGGTATATTATATAAAAGATATCATGTATGAAGGGTGGAGTGTAGTTGCTCACATAAAACAAATAGAATTGTATGATATAGGTGATGAAGTGGAGGATTTGACCTCTAACATTGAATCCCATCAACAGTAAGAGATAAAATTATTTTTTCATCATGATATTGAAAATATTAGTCTTACAAGAGTGGATGAAGTAGATTAATTAATGATGGAGTAGGAAATCAACATTATTGATGGAGAAAATGATTGTATGTGCAGTTATCCATTCATTTATCAACCACCTATGTCATTTGTGCAGTTATTCATTATCATTGTTATGTATATGTTTTTTGTTAGTACTATGCATATGTTATCATTTATCTTTTTTCTCTTCATAATTTTTTTGAAATATATATTATGAACTTAATTTTATTTTTTTAAATGATAGGAATGTCAAGGAGGAAGTGTTATAGTAACTCTGTGGGGTCAAAGAGTATTTCTAGAAGATGATCGACTCTAGTAATCTTTTCATTAGTTTAAATATCTATTAGACAATGCTATTTATTTAATATATTAAATTGTTGATTTATATTTGATTAATTAAGCCACCGAGTTTAGGCCACAAACATATAAAGACTCGACCTTAAAAGATTACATAATATTGAATTAAATGAATAATTCACATTAAGGATCTTTTCAGGTTTACAGTTTTAGAGAATTAGGACATAACTATAACATCTAAAAATATTACAAAGTAGAAACTTCTACCCAGTTTCTATTTTATTTGTAAAATAAAAACTTTTGAGAAAAAGGGTCATGTCCAATTCCATGTTTTAGATAGCATGGCTTTTTCTTGATCCCATCCTTGACCCTATTCTTTAAGTCATGTGAAAAACATTTCAAAACTTGGGATGAGCATAAAAATCTCAGTAAGGGTTATAAAACAATGAAATAAAATATTAGTTCATCAATACACACATAACACAAGATCTTTAAAAAATCTCATGAAAACACAAGATTTATGAATAACACATAGTAATCACAAATCATAATGGTAACTTGTGCCATCCCCATCATACTTACATTGTAGCTATCACAATGACATAGGGATTTACATTTAGAAAACCCATCACAGTATATTCCCTAAATGTCTAAGGCGAAACATTAACATTTACCTCCGTCACATTACCCAATGAATTGGAGAGCTATATCAGGCTCACCCACCCTAGTTTTATCACGGAACCACCCGTATATGTAAACAATTCCCAAGAACCATAACACATAAAACAAACATAAAGGAAAGATAACATTTCCACATTTAAATCACAATATATAATTTAGACATATTGAAATAACAAATCCATAATCAAAGAAAATTTCAATAACAAAATATGAAAAATATTATATGGTATTAATTTTCCTTTTAAAACATTATGTCTTGTTAAGGAATCTAAATATCAAATAATACTCACGGCGGTGGAAAGGTCATTGTCACCACATACGTTAAAAAAAGAAACATTCCTTTTTGTCGTTTAGTAAAATGCTTCATAGAAAAAGATTCCCTTTGAATGAAATTAAAATTAAATGTTTTTATACACCATATAAATGAATGTCATGTATAAATCAAAGAACAACATAAATAAGAAAGTTATGATCAACCCAAATAATGGGAATTGGGTTAAGAAGTTCCCTTACCTCGTGTCCGACTTGAACCGTTCGTTCTTTAATCTCCTGAATAATAAATTAAAGTTAATTTATACTTTCTTAAGATCCTTTATAAAGTTTATTATTCCATTTATATCACTTATTACCATGTTATAAACATTATGTAATCATTTAAGTTAATAATGGTTGTTTTGTCGATATTTGGTACTTGAGGCAAAAATGGACTTCTTATAATTACAAGTTGTTCATGTGGTCAAAAGTTCATTATATCCATAATTATATTCATGATTTAGATATAATATATATAATATATATCCAGTATATACATGTATTTATATTAGTACATACCATTTGGAGGTAAGAAATGAAATGCACCGTTCATGGAGACAGTAATCCGTACGTACACTTGAATGCTACTTTCATTTCTATTTAGTATTTTGATGAAATGAAAACATAATGATACATATGTATATTATAAATCCAGTATAATTTCATATATAATTTCATTAACTACATCCTTTATATGTTCCACGTATGGTATGAAAGAGTCATATCACTTTGAGGGGGTGGTAGTCCACACTTCCTCAAATGAAATTATCACGTTTACCCATTATGGAAACCATAAAGGTATGCTATAAAAAGGAAAATACAGAAGCATAGAAACAATATAAATATAATATATATCATATATAAATATAGTTCCTATCTTAATGTCCACCATGATAGGTAGTAGTAGATAATTGAACAATCATTGTTTTGTGAGGCGTTAGTTTGCCATCCATTGAAACAATATGTCATTTAGCCATTAGATAGAGGTGTGTGTAAGTGTCTCTCGAATACTTATCATAAAAACATACTAGTATATTTAGGATACTGTTTTTGTTATAAAAGAAATTAATAAAAAGATTTTAGGGGGTTGGAGAAGTAAAATAAAACAAAAGAACTTAAGAGAAGGCGTTACCTTTAAATCGGTTAACTCCCTTTGGTTTGAACTAAAAGGGTTTCTTGAAGTGCCTTCTGACTAATGTAAGGAATATAGGATGAAGAGAGGGATATTAGGAGATTATTGGAGTATAGTTTGGACGAGACAAAAGGCTTGAGAAGTGTGAGAAATGGGTAGGAAGTGAGGTATTTTTATAAGGGAGAGGAGAGGCTCTTTTGGAAAGTTTGAAAATATTATTTTAGTATATAATGATTTTTGGTTTCTAAAGGTCCAAAAATCATTGAGGTTGAAGATAAGGTGTCCCATTTTTGAAATAAAATTATCCAATAATAATTGGACAAGTTTTGGATATTGTTTTAATTCTTGTATTCTTATTTATTTAAACCATTCATTAATGAAGTAAACACTGCATCATCATTGTGTCATAAATAATTTCATTTATTTGATGAATAAAAATTATAAAAAAATTACCATGATGTAGGAAATATTTTTATATTTCTAATGAATATTTATATTCGAATATATGAATTTTGTTTTAGTAAAACAATATATATTTATGAAATTTTTATTTTTTACTTTAAATAAAAAGTTATTAATGTCATTATCTTACCCAAGTGGCTCCATGGGATCCCAAAATTGACCCATGGATTTTCTTGGTCGGACATGATTCAACCAATAAGTTTAGGAAATGTTTCAAGGTAATTTTATATTATTATAACATTATTTTTACCTTAAATTACCCTAATTACCTTTAATCACGATTAATAAAAGTCAAAAGTTACTATTCACCAAAAATCATTTTCATCCTATTGAACCACATTTTACTTACTAATGACAAAAAAATATGTCGGATTTTTGAAATTCAATTCACAGAAGTGGAAAAATTTCATTTAAATGGAAAATTTGGTTTTTAACTACTAAATAGTATATTTTACTATTCATCAAAAATTGAATGTTTTCAGAATAATTCCCAAACTTCACCTTAAGATAAATTTGATATTTAGAATTCAAAAATGATGTTTGTATTACCAAATTAAAAATATATAAGTTTCATTAATTAACTTTATAATTAATTCCCATTGTTAAAATAAAAAGTGCATTTTTAAGAAATAATAACTATCAAAAGATTGATACTTGTTGTGTATCGGGTAGGCCATCGAACATAGCAACCCCTTTAAGGTAAAATTAATATTTAATTCACAAAATATTAATTAAAAAGAAAATGTATTATTTCTTTATTTACCTGGGATGTTACATTCTTCCCCCCTTTTGGAAATTGCATCCTCACAATTTTATTCACTTATCATATAAATGGGGGTATTTATCTCTCATAGCATTTTAAGATTCCCACGTTTCCTATTCAACCATAGGTTTTTACACAAAACATTTACCTAGTGAATTACCTTATTCCACAACAATTGCTCTCTACAGTCAAGAATCTGGAATAGATATTCTTCATAAGAGATATTCTCTTCCAAATAAACTATCTATGGGCCGAAAACATGAGATGGATCTGGTATATACTTTCTCAGCATTGAAACATGAAAAAATTGTGTACCTATGACAAAAATGGAGGTAAAGACACTCTGTATGCAACTGATCCAACTTTATCTAGGATTTCATAAGGTCTAATGAACCTTGGACTCAACTTTCCCTTCTTACCAAAACAAATCACACTTTTCCTTGGAGAAAGTTTGAGAAAAACATGATCACCCACATCAAAAGAAAGATCCTTCCTCCATTTATCTGCATAGCTTTTATGCCGGATCTGAGCTGTTCTCATGTGCTTCTGAATTAAATGAACTTTCATTGCTATCTCTTCCACAAATTCCTGTACCATCATCTTCCTTTCCCCCTCTTCATCCCAAAAATTTGGAGTTCAACACCGCTTCCCATATAATGCCTCAAATGGATCCATCTTTATACTGGAATGAAAACAGTTAGTATAAAAAAATTCAACTATAGAAAGATGTTGGTCCCAACATCCCTGGTAATCCATTGAGCAAGAATGTAACATATCCTCCAAGGTCTGAATTTTTTGTTCTGACTGCCCATTTGATTGAGGATGAAAAGCTATACTAAAATATAATTCAGTACCCAATAAATTCTGAAGGCCTTTCCAAAAGTTAGAAGTAAACTTGGGATCACGATCAGATACAATGGAGAGGGGAACACCATGCAACCTGACTATCTCTTTAACATACAACCGAGAAATTTGATCTAGAGACAAAATATCTCGAATGGGAATGGAATTAGTAGATTTTGTCAATCGATCAACAATAACCCATATTGCATTATTACCTTGAGATGTTTTCGGTAATCCCACAATTAAGTCCATGGATATATTTTCCCATTTTCACTCTCGAACTGGTAAAGGCTGAAGCATCCCTTTCGGTAATGGCCGCTCTGATTTAACCTGTTGAAAATTTAAACACTTCACAATAAATTCAACAATATCTCATTTCATTCCATCCCACCTGTAATACTCCTAGAGATCTATCTACATCTTATTACTACTGGGATGAACTAAAAATGGAGAACCATGAGCTTCACATAATAACTCATTCTTCAAATGTGAATCACAAGGCACACATAATCTCTTTCCGAACCTCAAAACACAATCATTATCAATGTTAAATTCAGGAAATTTACCCTTCTGAATCAACTCTACCTTTTTCTATAACTCACTATCTTACTTTCACGCTTGCTTAATTATGTCTGATAGAGATGATCTCACCGACACCTGAAACAAAAAATAAGAACTTCCTGCACCAACAACTTCTATTCCAAATTTCATTAAATCAAAAACCAAAGTATCTCGTTCCAAACATAGCATGGTTAATGAAGTATAACTTTTTTGACTCAATGCATAAGACACTTTATTTTATTTTCCTGGATGGTAAAGGATCATGCAATAATAATCCTTGATTAATTGCATCCATATCCTATATCTCAAGTTCAATTGTTTCTGAGTAAATATATACTTTAAACTTTTGTGTTCATTATATATTTCTCATTTTACTCCATACAGATGATGCCTCCAAATTTTTAAAGCAAAAAAAAGCAGTTAATTCCAAATCATGTGTAGGGTAATTTAACTCATGAGGTTTCAACTAACGTGAAAAATAAGTAATTACCTGATCATTCTGCATAAGGACACAACCAAGTCCTTTCAAAGAATCATCACTGTAGATAAAAAATTCACCATCTCTAGAAGCTAATGCCAAAACTAGAGCATTCACCAATCTTCTTTTCAATTCCTGAAAACAATCATCACATTCTTTTATCCAAATGAACTTAACACCTTTTTGAGTTAATTTAGTCATTGGACTAGATAACCGTGCAAAATTGTCAACAAACCTCTGGTAATAACCTTCCAAACCAAGAAAACTATGGATCTTGGTTATATTTGTGGGTCTTGGCCATTCTTAAACAACTTCTATTTTAGTAGGATCAATAGTTATGCCATTTTTTGAAACACTGTGATCAAGGAATGAAATTTTCTGTAACCAAAACTCACACTTGATGAATTTCCCAAATAGTTTCTTTTATTTTAAGGTTTCCAAGAAAACCCTTAAATGAATTTCACGTTCCTATTTACTTTTGGAAAAACCAAAAAATCATCAATGAACACAACCACAAACTTATCCAAGAAATCATGGAAAATTCTATTAATAAGATCCATAAATACAGAATATGTGTTGGTTAACCCAAAATTCATAACTATAAATTCATAATGGCCATATCTAGTATGAAACAAGGCCTTCAGAATGTATGCTTCTTTTACTTTGAACTGATGGTCCCACAAACTCAAGTCAATCTTTGAAAAATACTGAGCTCCCTGGAGCTGATCAAACATATCATTGATATGAGGCAAAAGATACTTGTTCTTAATAGTGATTTTATTCAATGATCTATACTAAATGAAAAGTCTCATTGAACCATCTTTCTTTTTAACAAACAAGACAGAAGCACACCATGGTCATGTGATAGGTCAAATGCAACCTTTATCTAATAACTCCTACAATTGCTTCTTTAACTCTAAAAGTTCAATTTGAGCCATTTGATAAGGGGGTTTTGAAATTGAATTAGCATCAGGATCAAAGTCAATAGTAAAATCAACTTCCCGATCAGGTATAATACCAGACAACTCATCAGGAAAAACATCAAGGTATTCATTTACTACTCGTACATCATTAATGAGAATAGTTCCATTATTTTCAACAATATGTGCAAGGTAACTTTCATTTCCAACTTTTACAAGTTTCTCAGCTTCATGATATGTTATCAAAAGTAAGGGTTCATTCTTGTACACAAATTGAAAATCTTTCTGAAAAGAAACTCTTTAGCTATGAAATCAATCTTAGCATGATAAACAGAAAGCCAATCCATACCCATAATAACATCAAACTCTACTAGAGGAAAAACAATAAGGTATATTTTTTCTACACACAAGGAGAGGAAGGTTATTATAATTTCTTTTTGTCTCAACATTTACTCCGGGTGTTTTTACTATAAGTTCACGATTCATATCTTGGGATGTAATTCCCAATTTAATAGAAAATTTCTCCGAAATGAAATAGTGTGTATACCCTAAATAAAAAAAATATTGGCATAATCAGAAAAAACAAACAGTGTACCTAATACTACTTCATTCGATGGCCTAACATCTGATTAAGTAGTTGCAAAGTATTTCAACACCCCTTTCTGCTTGTATTCTGGCTGCTTTACCTTAGTTGAGTTCTTCATCGGACACTCATTCTCATAATGACCCATTTCATTGCACTTAAAACATCTTACTGATTGTAAATCAGATTCTGTCTTACCATTACCATGATCTTTTTCAGTGAAATTATAATCCTTATGTCCCATTTTACCACATAGGTAGCACTTACCAGAATTCAAAAGACATTCCCTATCATGCTTTTTACCACAATTTTCACAAACTGTAAACTTAAGTTTTTTACCATCAGACATTTTTGAAGAGTTCTTCCCTTTTTCCTTCCACCTTGACTTCTTATTCTGTTATTTGTCAAAGAACACCTGATCATTGGAAAACTCTATTTCCACATTATCCGCATATCGAACAAGTTTTTCATAACTTTTGAACTCATGAGAAACTAAATCCCTTCGATACTTTGGATTTAATCCTGAGTAAAAATGGTTGATTTTACTATCAAGATCTCATATGAAATTTGGAGCAAACCTTTCCAATCGAGTGAACTTTTCTTCATAAGAATCCAATGAGTCATCCTCCTACCTCAATTCCAAGAATTGTTTTTCCATAATAAGACTAACCACCTTAGGAAAATATTTCTCAAGAAACATACCTTTGAATTCATCCCAATCAAGAGCATCAATCTCCTCACTATACCTGATGTTTTTCACCATCGACCACCACTGATCTGCTTTACCTTCAAAATGGTAAATAGCGAGACTGACCTTTTGATGTTATGAAGACCCTATAACATAAAAAATCATCTCCAGTGCTTTAATCCACCCTTCTGTTAGCACAGGGTCAGAAGATCCTCTAATTGATGGGGGATGTTGCCTCGTGAAATGCTCCACTACAGACATTTTCTTTTGTGGTTGATCTGGCTGATCTCATCCATGGATACCACCACCATTTATAGCCTGAGTCAATTGTTCCACCACTGCAACATATTGTTATGTTTCGATTACGACCATATCAAGTTGCTGATTTGGAAGGTTGTCTTCCTCTTAATGTCTTCCCAACATAGCTGCCCGATTTCCTTTGAGGAAAACCATTCTGAACACAAAAATATTTTAGGCGAAGCAATATGGTAATATTTAAATGCTATATCATTTCAATATTAACATAATTTAATTTATGGATATTAATTTTACAATACCCAAACTCCTAAAGTTATCTAAGCCGAACTTTGATACCAACTATAAGGACCCGACCTTAAAACATTACATAATATTGAAGTAAATGAATAATTCACATTGAGGGTCTTTTCAGGTTTAGAGTTTTAGAGAATTAGGACAATATTATTACATCTCAAAAGATTAAAAAGTAGAAACTTCTAACCGCTTTACATTTTTTTCATTAAATAAAAACTCTTGAGAAAAAGTGTCACATCTAGTTCCATGTTTTAGACAACATGAATTTTCCTTGATCTGATCCTTGACCCTATTCTTTAAGTCCTGTGAAAAATATTTCAAAACATGGGATGACCATAAAAAGTTACATAAAGGTTATAAAAAAAAGAAAGAAAACATTAGTTCATCAATAAATACATAACATAAGATCTTTTACATATCTCATGAAAACATAATATTTATGAATAACACATAGTAATCAAAAATCATAAAGGTAACTTGTCGCATCCTTATCATACTTACATTGTAGCTATCACAACTATGTAGAGAGTTACATTTAGAATACCCATCACAATATATTTTCTAAATCTCTTAGGAAAAACATTAACGTTTACCTCTATCACGTTACTCAATGCATTAGAGAGATATCTAGGGCTCACCCATCCTAGTTTTATCACAGAACCACCCGTATATGTAAAAAATTCCCATGAACCATAACACATAAAAAAACATAAAGGAAAGATAACATTTCCACATTTCAATCACAATATATAATTTAGATATATTGAAATAACAAATCCATTTTCAAAACCATTTTCAATACCAAAATATGTAAAAGAGTATATGGTATTTATTTTCATTTTAAAAACATTACGACTTGTTAAGGAAGCCAAAGATCAAATAATACTCGCCGTGGTGGAAAGGTCGTTGTCACCGCATACGTTAAAAAACATTCTTTTTTTTCATTTAGTAAAATGCTTCATAGAAAAAGATTCCCTTTGAATGAAATGAAAATTCAAAGGTGTTTATACACCTTATAAAAGAAAGTCATGTATAAAACAAAGAATGACATAAATAAGGAAGATAAGATCAACCCAAAGAATGAGAATTGATTTAAGAAGTTCCCTTACCTCTTGTCCGACTTGGCCTGTTCGTTCTTTAATCTCTTGAATAATAAATTAAAGTTAATTTATAATTTCTTAAGAACCTTTTTAATGTTTATTATTCCTTTTATATCACTTATTACCATGTTATAAACATTATGTAACAATTTAAGTTAATAACGTTTGTTTCGTCGATATTTGGTAATTGAGTCAAAAATGGACTTCTTATAATTACAAGTTGTTCATGTGGTCAAAAGTTCATTATATCCAGAATTATATTCATGATTTAGATATAATATATATCATATATATCTATTATATACATGTATTTATATTATTACCTAGCATTTGGAGGTAATAAATGAAATGGACCATTCATGGAGACGGTAAGCCGTATGTACGCTTGAACGCTACTTTCATTTATATTTCATATTTTGATCGAATGAAAACATAAAGATACATATGTATATTATAATTCTAGTATATTTTCATATATAGTTTCATTAAATACATCCTTTATACATTTCACGTACGGTATGAATGAGTCATATCACTTTGAGGGGGCGGTAGTCCGCACTTCCTTAAATGAAATTACGGCGTTTACCCATTATGGAAACCATAAAGGTATGCTAAAAAAAGGAAAATACATAAGAATAAAAACAATATAAATATAATATATATCATATATAAATACAGTTCCTATCTTAATGGAAACCATGAGAGGCGGTAGGAGATAATTGAACAATCATCGTTTCATGAGGCGTTAGTTTTCCATCCACAGAAACAATATGTTCTTTACCCATTAGATGGAGGTGTGTGTAAGTGTAGATTGAATAATTCTCATAACAACATACTAGTATATTTAGGATACTTGGTTTGTTATAAAATAAAGGAATAAAAATATTTTAGGGGGTTGGAGAAGTAAAATAAAAAAAAGAACTTAAGAGAAGACGTTACCTTTAAATCGGGTAACTCCCTTTGGTTTGAACCAAAACGGTTTCTTGAAGTGGCTTATGTCTAAGGTAAGGCTTCTAAGATGAATAGAGGGATCTTGGGAGCTTATTTTAGTCGAGTTTGGATGATCCAAAGGGCTTTATAAGTGTGAGAAATGGGTAGGAAGTGAGGTCGTTTTATAAGGGAGAGGAGGGGCTCTTTTGGAATGTTTGAAAATATTATTTTATTATATAATTATTTTCAGTTTCTAAAGGTCAAAAAATCATTAAAGTTGAAGATAAGGTGGACCATGTTAGAAATAAAATCATCCAATAATAATTGGATAAGTTTTGGATATTGTTTTAATTCTTATCTTCTTATTTATTTAAATTATTCATTAATGACGTAAACACTACATCATCATTGTGTCATAAATAATTTTATTTATTTTATGTCTAAAAATTATAAAAATTATACCATGATATATAAAATCATTTCATATTTCTAATGAATATTTATAGTCAAATATATCAATTATGTAACCCCACATTAAAATTATTTTAGTAAAATAATACATGTTTATGACATTTTTATTTTTTACTATAAATAAAAAGTTATTAATGTCATTATCTTACCCAAGTGGGTCCATGGGGTCCCAAAATTGACCCATGGATTTTCTTGGTTGGACATGATTCAACCAATATGGTTAGGAGAAGTTTCAAGGTAATTTTTTATTATTATAACATTATTTTTACCTTAAATTACCCTAATTACCTATAATCGTTGTTAATAAAAGTCAAAAGTTACTATTCACCAAAAATTATTTTCATCCTATTGAACCACATTTTACTTAATAATGACAACCATGTATGTCATATTTCTGAAATTCAATTAACAGATGTGGAAAATTTTCATTTAAATGAAACATCCCGTTTTTAACTACTAAGTAGTATATTTCACTATTCATAAAAAATTTAAGGTTTTTAGAAGAATTCCAAAAATTCACCCTAAGAAGAATTTGGTATTCTGAATTCAAAAATGATGTCTATTTTTTCAAATACAAAATATAGAAGTTCCATTAATTAATTTTATGATTAATTCTCATTGTCAAAACAAAAAGCATGTTTTTAAGAAATAATAACTATCAAAAGATTGATTCTTGTTGTGTATCGGGTACACCATCGAATATAACAACCCCTTTAAGGTAAAATTAATATTTAATTCACAAAATATTAATTAAAAACAAAATGTATTATTTCTTTATTTACCTGGGATGTTACATCTTTCCCCCCTTTAGGAAATTGCGTCCTCGCAATTTTATTCACTTACCAAATAAATGTGGGTATTAATCTCTCATAGAATTTTCAGATTCCCACATTGCCTCTTCAACCATATAGTTTTTTCACAAAACATTTACCTGGTGAATTACCCTATTCCGCAATACTTTCTCTCTATGGTCAAGAATCTGGACCAGGTGTTCCTCATAAGAGAGATTATCTTCCAACTGGACTACCTCTGGGCTCAAAACATGAGATGGAACTGGCACATACTTTCTCAACATTGAAACATGAAAAAAAGTGTCTACCTGGGAAAAAAGTGGAGGTAAAGCCACTCTTTATGCAACTGATCCAACTTTCTCTAGGATTTCATAAGGTCCAATGAACCTCAGACTCAACTTTCCCTTTTTACCAAAATGCATCACACTTTTCCATGGAGAAAATTTGATAAAAACATGATCACCAACCTCAAAAGAAAGATCCTTCCTACGGTTATCTACATAACATTTCTAATGACTCTGAGCTATTCCCATGTGCTTCTGAATTAACTGAACTTTTGATGTCATCTCTTCCACCAATTTTGGTCCCATCAGCTTCCTTTCCCCCTCTTCATCCCAAAAAGCTGGAGTCTGAAACTGCTTCCCATATAATTCCTCAAATGGAGCCATCTGTATACTCGAATGAAAACTATTATTAAAAGAAAATTCAACCATAGAATGATGTTGGTCCCAACTTCCCTAGTAATTCATTGAGTAAGAACGTAACATATCCTCCAAGGTATGAATTTGTCATTCTGACTGCCCATCTAATTGAGGATGAAAAGATGTACTAAAATATAATTTAGTACCCAACGACTTTTAAAGGCCTTTCAAAAAGTTAGAAGTAAACCTGGGATCACAATCAGATACAATGGAGAGGGGGACACCATGAAACCTGACTATCTATTTAACATAAAACTGAGAAATTTTATCTAGAGACAAAGTATCTCGAATGGGAAAGAAATGAGCAGATTTATTCAATCGATCAATAATAACCTAGATTGCATTTTTACCTTGAGATGTTATCATTAATCCCATAACAATGTCCATGGATATATTTTCTCATTTCCACTCTCGCACCGGAAAATACTAAAGCATCCATTTCGGTAATTTTCACTATGCTTTAACCTGTTGAAAAGTTAAACACTTTATAGTAAAGTCAACAATATCTAATTTCATTCCATCCCACCAGTAATACTCCCAATGATCTCTGTACATCTTAGTACTACCAAGATGAAATGAAAATGGATAACTATGAGCTTCACATAACAACTCATTCTTCAAATTTGAATCACAAGGCACACATAATCTCTTTTCGAACCTCAAAACATAATCATTATAAATGTTAAATTTAGGAAACTTACCCTTATAAACCAACTCTACCTTTTTCTACAACTCACTATCTTCTTTCTGTGCTTGCTTAAGTCTATCTCATAGAGATGATCTCACTGACACATGAAACAAAACATAAGAACATCCTTCACCAAAAACTTCTATGCCAAAGTTCATCAAATCAAAAACCAAAGGATCTCATTCCAAACGTAGCATGGTTAATGAAGCATTACTTTTTTGACTCAAAGCATCAGCCACTTTATTTTATTTTCCTGGATGGTAAAGGATTGTGCAATCACAATCCTTGATAAATTTCATCCATCTCCTCTATCTCATGTTAAATTCTTTCTGATTAAATATATACTTTAAAATTTTGTGCTCAAAATATATTTCACATTTTACTCCATATAGATGATGCCTACAAAATTTTAGAGCAAAAAAATAGCAGTTAATTCCAAATCATGTGTAGGGTAATTTAAATCTTGAGGTTTCAACTAACGTGAAGCATAAGAAATTACCTGATCATTCTGTATAAGGACACAACCAAGTCCTTTCAAAGAATCATCATTGTAGATAAAAAATTCACCATCTCTAGAAGGTAATGCCAAAACTGGAGCATTCACCAATATTCTTTTCAATTCGTGAAAAAAAATCATCACATTCTTTTGTCCAAATGAACTTAACACCTTTTTGAGTTAATTTAGTCATTAGACTAGATAATCGTGCAAAATTCTCAACAAACCTCCGATAATAATGTGACCAAGGAATGAAAAAATAATGATACATATGTATATTATAATTCCAGTATAATATCATATATAATTTCATTAACTAAATCCTTTATATGTTCCATTTATGGTATGAATGAGTCATATCACTTTGAGGGGGCATTAGTCTGCACTTCCTCAAATGAAATTATCACGTTTACCCATTATGGAAACCATGAAGGTATGATATAAAAAATAAAATTCAGAAGCATAGAAACAATATAAATATAACAAATATCATATTAAAATATAGTTCCTATATTAATGGTCAACATGAGAGGCGGTAGGAGATAATTGAACAATCATCGTTTCTTGAGGCGTTAGTTTTCCATCCACAGAAATAGTATATTCTTTACCCATTAGATGGAGGTGTATGTATGTGTAGATCGGATAATTCTCATAAAAACATCCTATTATATTGAGGATACTGGTGTTGTTATAAAATAAAGGAATAAAAAGAGTTTAGGGGGTTTTAGAAGTAAAATAAAACAAAAGAACTTAAGAGAAGACGTTACCTTTAAATCGGGTAACTCTCTTTGGTTTGAACCAAAAGGGTTTCTTGAAGTGCCTTATGTATAAGGTAAGACTTCTAAGATGAATAGAGGGATCTTGGGAGCTTATTGGAGTAGAGTTTTGATGATCCAAAGGGCTTGAGAAGTGCGAGAAATGGGTAGGAAGTGAGGTCTTTTTATAACGAAGATGAGGGGCTCTTTCGGAAAGTTTGAAAATATTATTTTATTATATAATTATTTTCAGTTTCTAAAGGTCCAAAAATAATTAAAGTCGAAGATAAGGTGGCCCATTTTTGAAATAAAATCATCCAATAAGAATTGGATACATTTTGTATATTTTTTTAATTTATATCTTCTTATTTATTTAAATCATTCATTAATGACTTAAACACTGCATCATCATTGTGTCATAAATAATTTTATTTATTCGATGTCCAAAAATTATAAAAGAATTACCATGATATAGTAAATCATTTCAGTTTTCTAATGAATATTTATAGTCAAATATATCAATTATATAACCCCGAATTAATTTTTTTTAGTAAAACAATACATGTTTATGACATTTTTATTTTTTACTTTAAATAAAAAGTTATTAATGTCATTATCTTACCCAAGTTCTCCATGGGGTCCCAAAATTGTTCCATGGATTTTCTTGGTCGGACATGATTCAACCAATAAGGTTATGACATGTTTTAAGGTAATTTTATATTATTATAACATTATTTTTACCTTAAATTACCCTAATTACCTTTAATCACAGTTAATAAAAGTCAAAAGTTACTATTCACCAAAAATTATTTTCATCCTATTGAACCACATTTTACTTACTAATGACAACCATGTATGTCCGATTTTAGAAATTCAATTCACAGAAGTGGAAAATTTTTCTTTAAATGAAAAAGTCAGTTTTTAACTACTAAGTAGTATATTTCACTATTCATCAAAAATTGAAGGTTTTTAGAAGAATTCTAAAAATTCACCATAAGTAAAATTTGATATTCTGAATTAAAAAATGATTTCTATATTACCAAATTCAAAATATAGAAGTTTTATTAAATAATTTTATAATTAATTCTCATTGTCAAAACAAAAAGTGTGTTTTTAAGAAATAATAACTATCAAAAGATTGATACTTTTTTCGTATCAGGTACGCCACCGAACATAGAAACACCTTTAAGGTAAAATTAAAATTTAATTCACAAAATATTAATTAAAAAGAAAATTTATTATTTCTTTATTTACCTGGGATGTTACATCCTTCCCCCTATTGGAAATTGCGTCCTCACAATTTTATTCCCTTATCAAATAAATGGGGGTATTTATCTCTCATGACATTTTCAGATTCCCACGTTGCCTGTTCAACCATATGGTTTTTCCAAAAAACATTTACCTAGTAAATTACCTTATTCCACAACACTTGCTCTCTATGGCCAAGAATCTGGACTGACTGTTCCTCATAAGAGAAGTTCTCTTCCAACTGAACTACCTCTGGGCTCAAAACATGAGATGGATCTGGCATATACTTTCTCAACATTGAAACATAAAAAAAATTGTGTACCTGGGACAAAAATAGAGGTAAATACACTCTGTATGAAACTAATACAACTTTCTCTAAGATTTTATAAGGTCCAATGAACCTCAGGCTCAACTTTCCCTTCTTACCAAAATGCATCACACTTTTACATGGAGAAAATTTGAGAAAAACATAATCACCTACCTCAAAAGAAAGATCTTTCATCTGGTTATCTGCATTACTTTTCTGCCGACACTGAGCTGTTCTCTTGTGCTTTTGAATTAACTAGAATTTCGCTGCCATCTCTTTTACCAATTCTGGTCCCATCAGCTTCCTTCTCCCCTCTTCATCCCAAAAAGCTAGAGTTTGACACCAATTCCCATATAATGCCTACAATGGAGCCATCTGTATACTGGAATGAAAATTGTTATTATTAGAAAATTCAACCATAGAAATATGTTGGTCCCAACTTCCCTAGTAATCAATCGATCAAGAACGTAACATATCCTCCAATGTCTGAATTTTATGTTCTGACTGCCAATCTGATTGAGGATGAAAAGCTGTACTAAAATATAATTCAGTACCCAATGACTTCTGAATGCCTTTCAAAAAGTTATAACTAAACCTAGGATCACTATCAGATACAATGGAGAGGGGAACACCATGCAACCTGACTATCTTTTTAAAATACAACTGAGAAAGTTGATCTAGAGACAAAGTATCTCGAATGGGAAAGAAATGAGCTAATTTAGTCAATCGATCAACAATAACCCAGATTGCATTATTACCTTAAGATGTTTTCAGTAATCCCACAACAAAGTCCATGTATATATTTTCCCATTTCCACTCTGGAACAGGTAAAGACTGAAGCATCCCTTTTAGTAATTTCCGCTCTACTTTAACCTATTGAAAAGTTAAAAACTTCACAGTAAAGTCATCAATATCTCATTCATTCCATCCCACCAGTAATACTCCCAAAGATCTTTGTACATCTTAGTATTACCGGGATGAACTGAAAATGGAGAACTATGAGCTTCACATAACAACTCATTCTTCAACTATAAATCACAAGGCACACATAATCTCTTTCTGAACCTCAAAAGACAATCATTATCAATGTTAAATTCAGGCAATTTACCCTTCCGAACCAACTCTACCTTTTTCTACAACTCACTATCTTCCTTCTGCGCTTTCTTAATTCTTTCTGATAGAGATGATCTCACTAACACCTGAAACAAATCATAAGAACTTACTGCACCAACAACTTCTATACCAATGTTCATCAAATCAAAAACCAATGGATGTCATTCCAAACATAGCATGGTTAAAGAAGCATTACTTTTTTGAATCAAAGCATCAACCACTTTATTTTCTTTTCCTAAATGGTAAAGGATCATACCATCATAATCCTTGATTAATTCCATCCATCACCTCTATCTCATGTTCAATTCTTTTTGAGTAAATATATACTTTAAACTTTTTTGGTCAGTATATATTTCACATTTTACTCCATACAGATGATGCCTCAAAATTTTTAAAGCAAAAACAATAGTAGTTAATTCCAAATCATGTGTAGGGTAATTTAACTCATGAGGTTTCAACTAACATGAAGCTTAAAAAATTTACCTGATCATTCTGCATAAGGACACAACCAAGTCCTTTAAAATAATCATCACTGTAGATAACAAATTCACCATCTCTATAAGGTAATTCCAAAACTGGATCATTCACCAATCTTCTTTTCAATTCTTGAAAACAATTATCACATTTTTTTGTCCAAATGAACTTAAAACCTTTTTGATTTAATTTAGTCATTGGACTAGATAACCATGCAAAATTCTCAACAAACCTCCAGTAATAACCTACCAAACCAAGAAAACTACAGATCTTGGTTATATTTGTGGGTCTTGGCCATTCTTCAACAAATTTTATTTTAGCAGGATCAACAGTTATGCCATTTTTTGAAACAATGTGACCCATGAATGAAATTTTCTATAACCAAAACTCACACTTGATGAATTTCCCAAATAGTTTCTTTTCTTTTAAGGTTTCCAAGAAAAACCTTAAATGAAATTCATGTTCCTATTTACTTTTGGAAAAAACCAAAATATCATCAATGAACAAAACCACAAACTTATCCAAGAAGTCATGGAAAATTCTATTCATAATATCCATAAATACTGCAGGAGCGTTGGTTAACCCAAAAGGAATAACTGCAAATTCATAATCTCCATATCTAGTATGAAATGTGGTCTTCGGAATGTCTACTTCTTTTACTTTCAACTAATGGTACCCCGACCTCAAATCAATCTTTGAAAAATACTGAGCTCCTTGGAGCTGATAAAAAAAATCATCTATATGAGGCAAAGGATACTTGTTCTTAACATTGATGTTATTCAATGCCCTATAATCAATGAAAAGTCTCATTGAACCATATTTCTTTTTAACAAACAAGACAGAACCACCCCATGGTGATGTGCTAGGTCGAATGAAACCTTTATCTAATAACTCCTATAATTGCTTATTTAACTCTAAAAGTTCAATTTGAGCCATTCGATAAGGGGGTTTTGAAATTGGCTTAGCATCAAGAACTAAGTCAACAGTAAATTCAACTTCTCGATCAGTTATAATACCATGAAACACATCAGAAAAAACATCAAGGTACTCATTTACCACTACCACATCATTAATCTGAATAGTTCCTTCGTTTTCAATAATATGTGCTAGGTAACATTCATTTCCATATTTTACCAGTTTCTTATCTTCCTGATATGTTATCAAAATTAAGGGTTCATTCTTGTACACAAACTGAAGATCTTTTTGAAAATAAACCTCTTTAGCTCTATAATCAATCTTATCATGATAAACAGAAAGCTAATCCATACCCATAATAACTTCAAACTCTACTAGAGGAAAAACAATAAGGTTTGCAGGTAGATTCTTTCCGCACACAAGGATAGGAAGGTTCTTATAATTTCTTTTTTCTCAACATTTCCTCCGAGTGTTTTTACCATAAGTTCATGATTTATATCTTGGGATGGAAATCCCAATTTACTAGAAAATTTCTCAAAAATGAAATAGTGTGAAGACCCTGAATCAAACAACACATTGGAGTAATCAAAAAAACAAACAGTGTACCTAATACTACTTCATTCGATGGCCTAACATCTACTGAAGTAGTTTCAAAGGATTTCACCATGCCTTTCTGCTTGTAGTCTGGATGCTTTCCCTCAGTTGACTTCTTCGTCAGATGCTCATTTTCGTAATGACCCATTTCATTGCACTTAAAACATCTTTCTGATTGTAAATCAGATTTTGTCTTACCATTACCCTAATCTTTTTCAGTGAAATTATGAGCCTTATGTACCATTTTACCACATAGGTAGCACTTACCAGAATTCAAAATACATTCTCCATCATGGTTTTACCATAATTTTCACAAATTATAAACTTATGTTTTTTACCATAAAACTTTTTTGAAGAGTTCTTCCCTTTCACCTGCCACCTTGACCTCTTATTCTGTTGTTTTTCAAAGAACACCTGATCATCTGAAAACTCCATTTCCACCTTCTCCTCACATCGAACAAGTTTTTCATTACTTTTGAACTCATTAGAAGCTAAAGCCCTTCGATACTTTGGCTTTAATCCTGAGTAAAAACGGTTGATTTTACTTTCATAACTCGTATGAAATTTGGAGCATACCTTGCCAGTCGAGTGAACTTTGCTTCATCAGTAGCGAATGAGTCATCCTCCTACCTCAATTCCAAGAATTGTTTTTCTATCCTAAGTAGAACCAAATTAGGAAAATATTTCTCCCGAAACATACCATTGAATTTATCACAATCAAGAGCATCAATATCCTCACTATCCCTGATATTTTTCACCATCGACCACCACTGATCAACTTCACCTTCAAAACGGTATATAATGAGACTGACCTTTTAATGTTCTGAATACCCCATGACATTGAAAATATTTTCCAGTGGTCTAATCCACCCTTCTCTTAGCACATGGTCAGATGATCCTCTAAATGATTGGGGATGTTGCCTCATGAAATGATCCACTATAGACATGTTCCTTTGTGGTTGATCTGGAAGATCTCGTGCTTGGATACCACCACCATTTATAGCTTGAGTCAACTGTGCCATCATTGAAACAAATTGTCCAGTTCTGATTCCAACCATCTTAGGTTGATGATTTGGAAGGTTGTCTTATTCCTGATATCATCCCAACATAGCTTCCCTGTTTCCTTTATGTAAAACCATTCTGAACACAAAAATATCTTTGGCGAAGCAACATGGTAATTTTTAAATGCTATATCATTTCAATATTAACATAAATTAATTTATGGATATTAATTTTACAATACCCTAACTCCTAAAGTTATCTAAACTGACATTTGATACCAAATATAGGGACTTGGCCTTAAAACATTACATAATATTGAAATAAATGAATAATTCACATTGAGTATCTTTTCAAGTTTAGTGTTTTATAGAATTAGGACAGAACTATTACATCTCAAAATATTACAAAGTAGACACTTCTACCGAGTTTACATTTTTTTCATAAAATAAAAACTCTTGATAAAAAGAGTTAGGTCTAGTTCCATGTTTTAGAGAACATGAATTTACATTGATCCCATCCTTGATCGTATTCTTTAAGTCCTATGAAAAACATTTCAAAACTTGGGATGAGCATAAAAAGCTCAGTAATGGTTATAAAACAAAGAAATAAAACATTAGTTCATCAATACATACATAACATAAGCTATTTTACATATCTCATGAAAACATAAGATTTATGAATAACACATAGTAATAAAAAATCATAAAGGTAACTTGTGGCATCCTTATCATACTTACATTGTACCTATCACAGCTACATTGAGAGTTACATTTGGAATACCCATCACAGTATATTCCCTAAATCTCTTAGAAAAAACATTAACGTTTACCTCTGTCACGTTACCCAATGAATTGGAGAGCTATCTCGGGCTCACCCATCCTAGCTTTATCACAGAACCACCCGTATATGTAAACAATGCCCAGGAACCACAACACATAAAAAAGCATAAAAGAAATATAACATTTCTACATTTCAATCACAATATATAATTTAGATATAATGAAATAACAAATCCATTATCAAAACCATTTTCAATACCAAAATATGTAAAATATTATATGGTATTTATTTTCCTTTTAAAAACATTACACCTTGTTAAGGAATCCAAATATCAAATAATTCTCGCGGTGGTGGAAAGGTCATTGTCACCGCGTACGCTAAAAAAAGAATCATTCTTTTTTGTCATTTAGTAAAATGATTCGTAGAAAAAGATTCCCTTTGAATGAAATGAAAATTAAAAGGTGTTTATACACCATATAAAATAAAGTCGTGTATAAATCAAAGAACGACATAAATAAGAAAGATAAGATCAACCCAAAGAATGTGAATTGGGTTAAGAAGTTCCCTTAGCTGATGTCCGACTTGACCCATTAGTTCCTTAATCTCCTGAATAATAAATTAAAATTAATTTCTACTTTCATAAGAACCTTTTTTAAGATTATTATTCCTTTTATATCACTTTTTACCATGTTATATACATTATTTAATCATTTAAGTTAATAATGGTCGTTTTGTCGATATTTGGTACTTGAGTCAAAAATGGACTTCTTATAATTACAAGTTGTTCATGTGGTCAAAATTTCATTATATCCGGAATTATATTCATGATTTAGATATCATATATATCATATATATCCAGTATATACATGTATTTATATTAGTAAATAGAATTTGGAGTTATTAAATGAAATGCACCGTTCATGGAGATGGTAAGCCGTACGTACGCATGAACGCTACTTTCATTTCTATTTCATATTTTTATGGAATGAAAACATTATGATATATATGTACATTATAATTCCAGTATAATATCATATATAATTTCATTAACTACATCCTTTATAAATTACACACATGGTATGAACGAGTCATATCACTTTGAGGGGGCGGTAGTCCGAACTTCCTCAAATGAAATTATCGCATTTACCCATTATGGAAACCATAAAGGTATGCTATAAAAAGGAAAATATAGAAGAATATTAACAATATAAATATTAACAATATAAATATAATATATATCATATATAAATATAGTTCCTATCTTAATGACCACCATGAGAGGCCATATGAGATAATTGAACAATCATCGTTTCGTGAGGCGTTAGTTTGTCATCCACAGAAACAATATGTTCTTTACCCATTAGATGAAGGTGTGTGTTATTTTAGCTCTAATAATTCTCATAAAAACATCCTAGTATATTGAGTATACTGGTTTTGTTATAAAATAAAGGAATAAAATGAGTTTAGGGGGTTGAAAAAGTAAAATAAAACAAAAGAACTTAAGAGAAGAA
The DNA here is from genome assembly GCA_963277665.1 of Viscum album. Classification (NCBI taxonomy): domain Eukaryota; kingdom Viridiplantae; phylum Streptophyta; class Magnoliopsida; order Santalales; family Viscaceae; genus Viscum; species Viscum album. The sequence continues at coordinate 1,730,541,804 of OY728164.1, read as the reverse complement.
GTTACCTTTAAATCGGTTAACTCCCTTTGGTTTGAACTAAAAGGGTTTTTTTGAAGTGCCTTATGTCTAAGGTAAGGATTATAAGATGAATAGAGGTATATTGGGAGATTATTGGAGTAGATTTTGGATAAGCCAAAGGGCTTGAGAAGTGTGATAAATGGGTAGGAAGTGAGGTCTTTTTATAAGGGGGAGGAGGGGCTCTTTTAGAAAGTTTGAAAATATTATTTTATTATATAATTATTTTCGGTTTCCAAAGGTCCAAAAATCATTAAAGTACATTAAAGTAGAAGATAAGGTGTCCCATGTTCGAAATAAATTCATCTAATAAGAATTGGATATGTTTTGGATATGGTTTTAATTCTTATCTTCTTATTTATTTAAATCATTCATTAATGATGTAAACACTGCATCATCATTATGTCATAAATAATTTTATTTATTTAATGTCTAAAAATTATAAAAAAATTACCATGATATAGGAAATAGTTTCATATTTTAATGAATATTTATAATCAAATATATTAATTATATAACCCCATATTAAGTTTTTTTAGTAAAACAATACATGTTTATGACATTTTTATTTTTTACTTTAAATAAAAAGTTATTAATGTCATTATCTTACCCAAGTTCCTTCCTGGGGTCCCAAATTGACCCATGAATTTTCTTGGTCAGACATGATTCAAACAATAATGTTAGGACAAGTTTCAAGGTAATTTTATATTATTATAACATTATTTTAACTTAAATTACCCTAATTACCTTTAATTGCGGTTAATAAAAGTCAAAAGCTACTATTCACCAAAAAAATATTTTCATCCTATTGAACCACATTTTACTTACTATTGACAAACATTTATGTTGGATTTTTGAAATTCAATTCACAGAAGCGGAAAGATTTCATTTAAATAAAAAGTCGGTTTTTAACTACTAAGTAGTATATTTCACTATTCATCAAAAATTGAAGGTTTTCAGAAAAATTCCAAAAATTTACCCTAAGAGAAATTTGATATTATGAATTAAAAAATTATTTATATATTAAAAAATTCGAAATATAGAAGTTGCATTAATTAATTTTATAATTAATTCCCGTTGTCAAAACAAACAACGTGTTTTTAAGAAATAATAACTCTCAAAAGATTGATACTTGTTAATGTCCAAATTTATAGTGAAATTACTTACAGTGGACAAAATTGGATTTAATGATAAAAATATAAATATAAAAAATTGTTTAATTTTTAATATAATTGTCTTACAGGTGATGGTAGTAGGAAGTAGATATGAAGATGGAGAGGGTGAGGAGCAGAGTTCATCATTGGTAAATGATTAGTTGAGAGTATTTTTTCAGACATTAGTACGTCCAATGTGGGTATTTTTTTTCTTTTTCTTATATTTTAGGTGGTATTGGGATAATAGTTTTCCTATGTATGTATTGTATAACCATGTGTCTATATGTGGTTTTTCAACTGGCTACAGAGATTGAAATTTCTATATGATCATATATGATGTTTAGTTTCTTGTCTCTCTTTTACATATATTTTGATCTGACTATTATATTATACTATATCCCACTTGTTTTTCATGGTGAATTACTAAGTATGTTTATACTCACACCTGCATGGGATTTTCATGAATGATTTTTTTCTTATACAGAAAACTAGTAGATGGTGTCCTTAGTGGACCATGTATGTATGGAACATAGAAGTAAGTGGAGGCACTGACCATATCTGGTGGTTAGACTTAGGGATATTGAGTTGGGAATGCCACTTATTTTATCTTTCAGTTGTTCTTATATTGGAAACTACTTTCCTTCTTCTTGGTTTGGCATGTATTTTACCCTTTTCCTTTCTTGGATATTTGTCTATCTCATTCTGATGTATTTCCTAGAGGTTAGTACATGAATTTTTTGCACCAAGAGGTTTTATTTTATTATACCTATGAAGTATTTCATAGAGTTGAGTGTGAGTGTGTGTGTTCACGTACAATAGGATAAATCCCCCCACTTCAATGATATTATTACTCTGTTCTTATTGTTATCCCTTCTAATATTGGGGGTGAACATGTGGTGTCACTCTTAGCTTATTGGTGTCCCAAGTAGGGTCCCTATAGGTCAATTCATGAAACAAAAACCCATGGTTTTCTCCAAGTCCATAATCTCTATCTAACCCCAGCCATTATAGGAAATTCTATACCCTTTTCCAAATCTCACATCACGATCCAGTCCTACTGAACAAGCATCATTTTATGTTTTCTATCACCAAACTAAGTTTCTATATCACTTATCCATACAATGATATATCAAGCCAATAACATATAGGATATCCCCTATCTATCGGACCATTTGTTCGATTAGTATTCTCTAGTTTTCATATTCTTGGTTAGAGCTCAATCTTGATGTGTTGAGTGATCTCCCTTTTGGGATATTTTTGTGCTCTTTTTGTGCATGGACCCTATTTTTTGTGCTTTGTCTTGTTGGTCTTGGGTAATCATTGGAGATGTAATAAGGTAAATTGGACTAAGTGGATTCTAGTTTGTCTAGGAAAATAGATGCATATATTTTGTTTCATGTGATCCTATAAAGGGGTGGGATCAGTGCTAGATGTCCTAGGATTTGAAAAAGTATTTACCCATAGTGTAAATCCAAGTCAGTTTTAATCCTCTCTTGTAAAAGTTTAGATAATTTATGAATATTTATGGTGATTTTTCTTTTGTATAAGAATTTATTATTGGTTTTGAATCATTAACATCCCTTTTTATGAAAATGGTATTCATGGTGGACGGTTTCGTATTGAGAATTATTTATTTATTATTAAATTAATTTATCTTGTTCATAATTTTGGTGGATTTAGTTTTAACATGTGAAGCCTCATTTTAATGGAAGTACATTGATTCTTTATAGCTATTTTTAAATATATTAAATTTATGTTTTCCTTGGAAAATTTTTGTGTAATAGTTTATAGAATCAATTTACTTTCAGTGAGAAATGTACTGAGAAATGTATTGATTCTTTCAATGTATTGAGAAATGTATTATTGATTCTTTTAATGTCATGATTATTTCCATGTTTTTATGTATTAATGATTGTTTTAATGCGTTTTGTCTTTTTTTATTCTTTCAATGTATTGGAAAATGTATTATTTATTTAAAAAAAATTTCCTTTTTCAATGTGTCGATTATTTATGTTTCGGGGAGAATCAACATACGCTGATTCTTTAGTTTTAATATGTTTTTTTCCTTGTACGTTGATGATATATTTGATGATGTGGTAAAATTTTCATTGTCACTATTGTGTTGTTCTAGATGAAGGTTCAGGGGATGAAAAACCTATATCATTTTTTAAATGCATGAGATAGAGGCGGCACAAACCGCCGCAAGATATAGGTTTTTTTCGATGGTTAAAACCGATGCTAAATAAAAGAAACTTTACCCAGTGACAGTTTTATCCATATTAGTGGTGGGTTTTTTCTTTAATAATTCCAGAATTTAGTGATGGTTAGAAACCGCTGCTAGATACTAGTAATTTTTTTATTCAAAAACCACTGTTAAAATAATGAAAACCACCGTGAAATACAACTTCTATGACACTTTCTAGATAGCACCGTTAAATGGAAGAAAAAACCGCGTGTTGATTGCCAACACCAATTTTAGTGATGTTTTTTAAACTATCACAGAACCATATAGTGGTAGTTTACATGACCACTAGATAAAAATACCACTGCTCATGCTCAACTTATTGTAGTGTTGCCCGATTAAGAGATAACTTCTTTCATAATGCTCTTTAAGTTTATTTCCATTATCCACTACATAAACTATTCTTATTCCATGTTTATATAGAATCTATAGTATCCTAAATATAATAGTATTTTTTATTATAAGGGTTTGACCTACACTTACACACACCCCCATCGAATTGATAACGAACACACTGTTTACGTGTACGGTGAACTACCGCCTCACAAAATGATGATTGTTCATTATTCCTTTTGTAACGAACTGAAATTTTGAATAAATCTTGTTTCTGAATTTTGTGTGTTATTTTATTTTTCATACACAACAAAACTATTTTTTTTGATAACATGAGTATAATAAAAATGAGACTATTGGGTTTTGACTATTATATGACCGTTAGTTAGTATGGCCGTGGAAAACTGAATGTTGCGACTTTTGTCTCTAAATACAAGTGACCATTGTTAATTAATATAGAAAGGAGATTCGATGACCTCATCTAGTAGTCTTGGGCCAATCAAATCCCATCTAACAGAACTTGGGAAGGAGGTAGCACCACTGGGATTTGCTCTGGACCAAACCCAAGCCGAACTTCATCGTGTGAAGCTAGAACGGAATCGCCTTCATGAGAAGTTCAAACTGATAGAAATTACTACTCATGCGATGTTGGCTGAGCCTCCCTTGGATTCTCTCAACTTATCACACCTTGCACTTAGGTCCTATGCATGTGTGATAAGGGGCTATGTAAGGAGACCGTAACTGCCTTGTGTAATCCTTTGTTTTAAATAAATTTTTTGATTTCTTCTTATGATGAAGTTTATGAATTTTCAAATGTCCGGATAAATATAGTATGCATATTTTTGATGAATTTTAGAGAAAGGATATTTTAAAAATGTTTATGTAAACCCTAAATAATTAAAAATGTGTAATTATTTTCAAAAAATGGTCTTCTACAATTATGTTCAGTATGAAATTTAGAGTCTAATAAGATCAACTTAATTTTTGATGAATAGTAAATTATGAATAGTGATTTTATGCTTAGGATTAGTATTGTGACCAAATGGATTAGTAATCACACTTAAAGAAAGTATTAATATAATCTAGGAACCTTTATTAAGTAATGCGATTCAATAAAATGGTTAAATAATGGTTTCATAAATTATTAGCCAAGTATTAGTTTTTTTCGGGTGAATAGTGTTTTTTAATTAAAAATTAAATTAAAAATATTTAGAAAATTATTTTTATAAAATGGTTTTCATTTTTGAAATTAGATCATCGATATTTGGTTAAGGTGAAATTTTGGGATTTTTCTGAGAAAGGTAAATTTTCAGTGAATTGTAAAAATACAATTTTAGGGTTTCGGTATGTTTAATGACATCATAACTGTGTCATGATAATTTCATGAGATATTTTAAGGGTTGGCCGACCAAAGGTGATGAATTATTATATGGGGGGACCCATCTGGCCAATACCATGGGCAAATAACATGGGAAATCCCATGGTTTTGCCAAAACCACCAATGAGGTGTCCCTTGACCATTAATGCCTTGTCCCCTCACTTTCCCTATAAGTACCAAGCCATCCTCTCATCCATTCGACTCCCAACTCTCCCCCAACAAAGATATGGTCTCATTACCTCCCAAGGAGTCCTCCCAAGGTGCCCCCAAGCCCTCAAGGTCCCAGCATTTGAGTTTTAAGAGTTACATTTAAAGATAAGGGATCTCACCTCTCTTTTTCGTTTCAAGAACTCTCGTTTATGTCATTTCTTTTAAGCCCCATGTTATTATGTTGGGGATGTTATTTAATATTCAACCTACTTTCCTTTTCATGTTTATATGATGATATACCCCCTCTTTCTCTCATCAATTCGTTTTAAGAATGTTTAAGTGGAGCCGTTAGGCTGCCGAATTTTTAAGAGATTCTTTCACCATTCTCGTTTTCAAGTTCTATTTTCTTGTCAAGTCTTTCAAGTTACTTTTTATTATGTTGGGGTATGATCTATATATCTATAATACTTATATTTTATGTTCATATGATGATAGACCAAATTTTATCTATTCAATTCAATATTTTAATGTTTTAAGTCGCGCCGTTAGGCTGCAGAATTTTTAAGGGATTCGTTCACCTTTCTCATTTTTCAAAAGTTCTACTTTTATGTCAAGTCTTTCAAGTTCCTTTTTATTATGTTAGGGTATGATATCTATATCTATCATACTGATCTTTTATGTTCATATTATGAGATACCCTATTTGATCTCTTCAATTCAGTATTTTGATGTTTTAAGTGGCACCGTTAGGCTGCCGAATTTTTAAGGGATTCGTTCACCTTTCTCATTTTTCAATAGTTTACTTTCATGTAAAGTCTTTCAAGATCCTTTTTATTATGTTGGGGTATGACATCTATATCTATAATACTGATATTTTATTTTCATATGATGAGAGACCCTATTTTATCTCATCAATTTGTTTTTTTTTGTTGAAGTTTAAGTGGCGCCGTTAGGCTGCCAAATTTTTAAGGGATTATTTCACATTTCTCATTTTTCAAAGTTTTACTTTCATGTCAAGTATTTAAAGTTCTTTTTATTATGTTGGGGTATTATCTATATATCTATCATACTTATCTTTTATGTTCATATGATGAAAGACTGTTTTTGATCTCATCAATTCATTTTTTTTTGAAGTTTAACTGACGCAATTAGGCTGCTGAATTTTCTTAAGAGAAATCTTATTTTTGTCTTCCTTTCATGTTCTTCATTTCATATGGTATATCTTTCAAATTTCAATACCATGTTCATATATCCTTCATATTCCGTCCCTATACTGTTTTATGGGTCATTTATGAATGTTTTACCCATGTCCCCTCTCTTTTCAATGTTTTCTAAAACCCCGAAACATAGTCGTTATGCTGTAGAATTTTCGTCTCAAAATGTCTCTCTCTTTTTATAAAGTTATTTTATTTTATTAAGTGAATACTCAAATCTATATCCTCTATAAGGGTATTCACATATATACCAAAATTTTCTATTTTAAATTATGGGATTTACATACATGAGACCCACCTTCCTTTTCTGTGGTTTTTAAAGTGACACAAAGATCATGTCTTTAAAGCAGTTTTTAAAATGTTATGATTATGAAATGAAACCCATTTCTTTTATGCTATATGGATTTTTTATGAAATGATTGATGATGATATATGTGGATCACATGATAATAAAGGCGAATTTAAGGGTGCGCCTTGATAGCGCTCTGATGCATTGGGTAAAGACTTAATCTCTAGAGATGACCATTTTGACTGATACCTTGGTGAAAAACCTTGGTAATCTTTATTGACACCTTGGGGATGGACCTCGGTAAAACGGAAATTATTTTCTTTGTTAAATGTTGTTTCCACATCTTCAAGTTATGAAAAATGTTATTTTTATTATGATATGCCTCAGGATTTAATTCTCATACCTAAAAGTTCTTTTCATGACTTTATTGATGTATCTCAAGTTCACATGTTAAATGTTTCCCTTGTTTCCCTTACTGGGCATTTTGCTCACCCTTTCTTTTCATGTATGTACCTAGGTTATGAGATGCACTAATGAACCTAGGATGAATATAAGGATAATCCTTTCAAGTTTTTAAGTAGAATGTTTTTTTGTTTCATGTATTAAGTTCCTGGTTTTCAAGACACTAAACCTTAAAGATCCTCAGTTTTGTAAAATGTAATGAAAAGTTATGTTATAAAAAGGAGGGATGCTATAGTTGGTATCAGAGGATAGTTTTGTTATTTGTGGAAATTAGGATATGAAAACTTTAGGAAGAACCCTATAGAAAAGTTTAAATAAAGGAAATCTTCCTAGTATTTTGGTGAGTATTGAGTAAAGGGTTGCCAAGAAAATACATCCCTGTCTGGATACGAACAGGTAGAGGTGGCTCTGGCACAGATGTACATAGGGGTAAAACCCGAAAACACCGCTTTGAGATAGACTCGAATAGGAACTGGTACACGACAACGGGCCTTGCTGCACTCTTGGTTATGAAACTCCCGGGGGATATGCTTTGGTAAATTCATAAGCTTAGTATGAACCATTATTAAAGGAACAAAGATACAATAAAATAAAGATTCACATAAGAATATATGATCATGGATAACCTAGATTGGAAACTAGGGGATCACAAGTTAGGATATACTTTTCTTCTAAAAGTAATCCTTCTATGCTTTAAGTTCCTTTTCATGATTATTGGCTAAGTATTTAAGCCCCTAATTGTACTTTCTTTTCTAAGTTAATGGCGGGAAATGGAAGAACATGTCCCAACAACCAATGTGATAGGAAATGTTATGATTGTTGTATTAATATGATAGAGATGATTAGGGTATTAAAAGATGATTATTATTTTGAAAGATGTTCACTATTTTGGGAACCCTATTTGATCGAGGTAAATAGATTACTACGGTATTTTCTTTGAGGAGTAAAGGTTGACTTATATTTTGAAGAATCGATGAATTTAAGGTGGAAATATAGTAATTTAGGTTACATATGGAAATGATTAACCTATCTTGGGTAAAATATGTTTAGGTTAGATACTTTTGTTATAAGATGTTAGAAGTGGTTGACGTTGTTTGGAGATGAGCGATAAAATTTATCTTAGAAGGATATGTTATCAAATCCTTCTTGTATTTGGGTTTCAATCTTAGTTTGGTTTATTTTGAGGAATTTTAAGGACAATTATTTATGGAATGGTCTATGATGAACTTTGGGTAGTACCGTGGAACTTTGAAGATTTAAAGTAGTTTCGCTTCCTCTGGGGTTCTTTATTTTGGAAGAGTTGTTTTATCTTACCCTTTCTGTTTTTGGGATAATGTTTAAAGATAGAAGAAATAGATAGTTAATCTTTGGTGGATTATTTGATTCTCTAGAAGATTATTCTTGAGCTTTGATGAGACCAAGTAGTTTTGAATGCTCATCGTTTGGAGAAAAGATTAGTTTTGGTAGAAACTTATTAAAGGATGAATCTCTACTGGAAGGTAGGTATATTTCCTTATGTTTTTATTCTATGTAGTAAATTAATTCCTCAAAATTATTAAAAGTAACTTAAAACAAAAACGTTGGTGGTGTAAGCTTCCTACTGGGTAATCAAATACCGTTTACACACATCATAACTTTTTGATTTTCTTGGGGTTAAATTTATCCTAATCATGTTTTCTATCACTCTCCCTCAGAACATGACCCTTTGTTTCTTTCTTTCATATCCATGTTTTCCTACATGGAATCATAGTATGGGTTAACTCGGGTGGCCTTTGTGCTTCCTTTTCTTTCTTTTAAATTAATAGTGTTACTGACTCTTTTTCCGATGTGGGACTTTCAATGAAATTTCAAAACCCAATTTTAAAAATTAACAGGACACAATTTCTTAAGGGGGAAGATTGTAACGACCCGAAATTTTGAATAAATATTGTTTCCTAATTTTGTGTGTTATTTTATTTTTCATACTCAACAAAACTGTTTCGTTTGATAACATGAGTATAATAAAAATGAGACTGTTGGGTTTTGACTATTATATGACCATTAGTCAGTATGTCTGTTGAAAACCGAATGTTGCAACTTTTGTCTCTAAATACAAGTGACCTTGGTTAATTAATATAGAAAGAAGATTAGATGGCCTCATCCAGTAGTCTCGGGCCAATCGAATCCCATCTAACGGAACTTGGGAAGGAGGTAGCCCCACCGAGCTTTGCTGTGGACCAAACCCAATCCGAAATTCATCGTGTGAAGCTAAAACGGAATCACCTTCACGAGAAGTTCAAACTGATAGAAATTAATACTCGTGTGATGTTGTCCGAGCCTCCCTCAGATTCTCTCACCTTAGCACACCTTACACTTAGGTCCTATGCTAGTGTGATAAGGGGCTATGTAAGGAGACCATAACTGCCTTGTGTAATCCTTTATTTTAAATAAAAATTTTGATTTCTTCTTATGATGAAGTTTATGAATTTTCAAATGTCCAGATAAATATAGTATGTATATTTTTGATGAATTTTAGAGATTTTTTTTTTATAAATGTTTATGTAAACCCTAAATAATTACAAATGTTTAATGATTTTCGAAAAATGGTCTTCTATAATTATGTTCAGTACGAAATTTAGAGTCTAATAAGATCAAGTTAATTTTTGATGAATAGTAAATTATGAATAGTGATTTTATGCTTAGGATTAGTAATGTGACCAAATGGATTAGTAATCTCACTTAAAGAAAGTATTAATATAATTTAGGCACCTTGATTAAGTAATGTGATTCAATAAAATGGTTAAATAACAGTTTCATAAATTATTAGTCAAGTATTAGTTTTTTCGGGTGAATAGTGTTTTTTAATTAAAAATTAAATTAAAAATATTTAGAAAATTATTTTTATAAAATGGATTTCATTTTTGAAATCAGATCATCGATATTTGGTTAAGGTTGAATTTTGGGATTTTTCTGAGAAAGTTGAATTTTCATTGAATAGTAAAAATTCAGTTTTAGGGTTTCGGTATGTTTAATGACATCATAACAGTGTCATGATGATGTCATGAAATATTTTAAGGGTTGGAATACCAAGGGTGATGAATTATTGTATGGGGGCCCATGTGGCCAATACCATGGGAAAATACCATGGGCAAGCCAATGGTTTTGCCAAAACCACCAAAGAGGTGTCCCTTGGCCATTAATGCCTTATCCCCTCACTTTCCCTATAAAATACCAAGCCATCCTCTCATACATTCGACTCCCAACTCTCCCCCAACAAAGATCTGGTCTCATTACCTCCCAAGTAGTCCTACCAAGGTTCCCCCAAGCCCTCAAGGTCCCAACCTTTGAGTTTTAGGAGTTACGTTTTAAGGTAAGGGATCTCACCTCTCTTTTTTGTTTCAAAAACTCTCATTTATGTCATTTCTTTTAAGCCCCATGTTCTTATGTTGGGGATGTTCTTTAATATTAATCCTACTTCCCTTTTCATGTTCATATGATGAGAGACCCCCTATTTCTCTCATCAATTCGTTTTAAGAATGTTTAGGTGGCGCCGTTAGGCTGCCAAATTTTTAAGAGATTCTTTCACCATTCTCATTTTCAAGTTCTATTTTCTTTTCAAGTATTTCAAGTTCATTTTTATTATGTTTGGGTATGATCTCTACATCTATCATACTGATCTTTTATGTTCATATGATTAGAGACCCTATTTTATCTCTTCAATTCAGTATTTTGATGTTTTAAGTGGCACCGTTAGGCTGCCGAATGTTTAAGGGATTCGTTCACCTTTCTCATTTTTCAAAAGTTCTACTTTCATGTAAAGTATTTAAAGTTCATTTTTTATTATGTTGGGATTTTATCTCTATATATATCATACTGATATTTTATGTTCATATGATGAGAGACCCTATTTTATCTCTTCAATTCAGTATTTTGATGTTTTAAGTGGCGTCGTTAGGCTGTCGAATTTTTAAGGGATTTGTTCACCTTTCTCATTTTTCAAAAGTTCTAATTTCATGTCAAGACTTTCAAGTTATTTTTTATTATTTTACGGTATGATATCAATAAATATCATACTTATCTTTTATGTTCATATTATTAGAGACCCTATTTGATCTCGTCAATTCGTTTTTTTTTTGCTGAAGTTTAATTGGCGCCGTTAGGCTGCCAAATTTTTAGAGGATGCTTTCACCTTTCTCATTTTTCAAAGTTCTACTTTCATGTCAAGTCATTCAAGTTATTTTTATTATGTTGGGGTATGATATCTATATATATCATACCTATATTTTATGTTCATATGATGAGAGACCCTTTTTGATCTCGTCAATTCATTTTTTTGAAGTTTAAGTGACGCTGTTAGGCTGCCGAATTTTCTTAAGAGAAATCTTATTTTTGTCTTCCTTTAATGTTCTTCATTTCATATGGTATATCTTTCAAATTTCATTAACATGTTCATATATCTTTCATATTCCATCCCTCTACTGTTTTATGGGTCATTTATGAATGTTTGACCCATGTCCCCTCTCTTTTCAATGTTTTCTAAAACCCCGAAACATAGTCGTTATACTGCAGAATTTTTGTCTCAAAATGTCTCTCTTTTTCTAAAGTTATTTTATTTTATTAAGTGAATACTCAAAGATCTCTCTTATATAGGGGTATTCACATATATACCAAAATGTTCTATTTTAAATTCTTTGATTTACATAAATGATACCCACCTTCCTTTTCTGTTGGTTTTAAAGTGACACAAAGATCATGTCTTTAAAGAAGTTTTTTAAAAGTTAGGATTATGAAATGAAACCCATTTATTTTATGCTATATGGGTTGTTTATGAAATGATTTATGATGATATATGTGGCTCACATGATAATAAAGGTGAATTTAAGGGTGCACCCCAATAGCGCTCCAATGCATTGGGTAAAGACTTAATCTCCAGTGATGACCATTTTGACTAATACCTTGGTGAATAACCTTGGTAATTTTTATTGACACCTTGGGGATGGACCTTGGTGAAATGGTAATGATTGCCTTTTTTAAATGTTGTATCCACATCTTCAAGTTATGAAAAACGTTATTTTTATTATGATATGCCTCATGATTTCATTCTCACTCCATAAAGTTATTTTCATGACTTTATTGATGTATCTAAAGTTCACATGTTAAATGTTTCCCTTGTTTCCCTTACTGGGCCTTCTGCTCACCCTTTCTTTTGATGTATGTACCCAGGTTATGAGATGCAGTAATGAACCTAGTATGAACATAAGGAGCAGCATTTCAAGTGTTTAAGAAGAATATTTTTTTTGTTTCTTGTATTAAGTTCCTGGTTTCTAAGACACTAAACCTTAAAGATCCCCGGTTTTGTAAAATATAATGAAAAGTTATGTTATAAAAAGGCGGGATTCTATAGTTGGTATAAAAGGATGGTTTAGTTATTTGTGGAAATTAGGATATGAAATCTTTAGGAAGAACCCTATAGAAAAGTTGAAATAAAGGAAATCTTTCTGGTATTTTGGTGAGTATTGAGTAAGGGGTTTCCAAGCATATACATCTCTGTCTGGATACGAGTAGGTAGAGGTGGCTCTGGCATAGATGTACATAGGGGTAAAACCCGAAAACACCGCTTTGATCTAGACTCAAATGGGAACTGGTACACGATAACGGGTTTTGCTTCACTCTTGGTTATGAAACTCCCGGGGGATATGCTTTGGTAAATTCATAAGCTTAGTATGAACCATTATTAAAGGAACAAAGATAAAATAAAATAAATATTCACATAAGAATATATGATCACGGATAACCTAGATTGGAACCTAGGGGATCACAAGTTAGGGTATACTTTTCTTCTACAAGTTATCCTTCTATGCTTTAAGTACCTTTTCATGATTATTGGCTAAGTATTTAAGCCCCTAATTGTACTTTCTTTTCTTAGTTAATGGCAGGAAATGTAATATCATGTGCCAACAACCAATGTGATAGGAAATGAGACGATTTCTGTATTAATATGATTGAGAATATTAGGGGATTAAAAGATTATTATTATTTTAAAAAATATTCACTATTTTGGGAACCCTATTTGATTGAGGTAAATAAATTACTACGATATTTTATTTGAGGAGTAAAGGTTGACTTATATTTTGAAGAATCGATCAATTTAAGGTGGAATTATAGTAATTTAGGTTACATATGGAAATGATTAACCTATATTGGGTAAAATATGTTTAGGTTAGATACTTTTGTTATAAGATGTTAGGATTGGTTGATGTTGTTTGGAGATGAGCGATAAAATTTATCTTGGAAGACTATGTTATCAAATCCATCTTGTATTTGGGTTTTAATATTAGTTTGGTTTATTTTGAGGAATTTTAAGGACAATTATTTATGGAATGGTCTATGATGAACTTTGGGTAGTACCGTAGAACTTTGAAGATTTAAAGTAGTTTCCCTTCCTCTGGGGTTCTTTATTTTGAAAGATTTGTTTTATCTTACCCTTTCTATTTTTGGGATAATGTTTAAAGATAGAAGAAATAGATAGTTAATCTTTGGTGGATTATGTGATTCTCTATAATATGATTCTTGTGCTTTTATGAGACCAAGTAGTTTTGAATGCTCATCGTTTGGAGAAAAGATTAGTTTTGGTAGAAACTTATTTAAGGATGAAGCTCTACTGGAAGGTAGGTACATTTACTTATGTTTTTATTCTATGTAGTAAATAAATTCCTCAAAATTATTAAAAGGAACATAAAACAAAAACATTGTTGGTTTAAGTTTCCTACTGGGTAATCAAAGACCGTTTAAACACATCATAAGTTTGTGATTTTATTATGGTTAACTTTCTCCTAATCATGTTTTCTATCACTCTACCTTAGAACTTGACCCTTTGTTTTTTTCTTCCATATCCATGTTTTTCTACATGGAATCCTAGTATGGTTTAACTCGGGTGGCCTTTGTACTTCCTTTTATTTCTTTTAAAGTAATAGTGTTAATGACTCTTTTTCCAATGTGGGACTTTCAATGAAATTTCAAAACCCAATTTTAAAAATTGCGAGGACGCAATTTCTTAAGGGGGGAAGATTGTAACGACCCGAAATTTTGAATAAATCTTGTTTCCTAATTTTGTGTGTTATTTTATTTTTCATACTCAACAAAACTATTTAGATTGATAACAGGAGCATAATAAAAATGAGACTGTTGGGTTTTGAACATTATATGACCGTTAGTCAGTATGACCGTTGAAAACTGAATGTTGCGACTTTTGTCTCTAAATAAAAGTGACCTTGGTTAGTTAATATAGAAAGAAGATTCGATGGCCTCATCCAGTAGTCTTGGGTAAATCAAATCCCATATAACAGAACTTGGGAAGGAGGTAGCACCATTGGGCTTTGCTCTGGACCAAACCAAATCCAAACTTCATCGTGTGAAGCTAGAACGGAATCACCTTCGCGAGAAGTTCAAATTGATAGAAATTAGTACTTGTGCGATGTTGGCTGAGACTCCCTCAGATTCTCTCACCTTAGCACACCTTACACATAGGTCCTATGTAAGTGTGATAATGGGCTATGTAAGGAGACCGTAACTGCCTTGTGTAATCCTTTTTTTTAAATAATTTTTTTGATTTCTTCTTATGATGAAGTTTATGAATTTTCAAATGTCCGGATAAATATAGTATGCATATTTTTTTATGAATTTTAGAGAAAGTATATTTGTAAAAATGTTTATGTAAACCCTAAATAATTAAAAATGTGTAATGATTTTCAAAAAATGGTCTGCTACAATTATGTTCAGTATGAAATTTAGAGTCTAATAAGATCAACTTAATTTTTGATGAATAGTAAATTATGAATAGTGATTTTATGCTTAGGATTAGTAATGTGCCCAAATGGATTATTAATATCACTTAAATAAATTATTAATATAATCTAGGCACCTTGATTAAGTAATGTGATTCAATAAAATGGTTAAATAATGGTTTCATAAATTATTAGTCAAGTATTAGTTTTTTTCGGGTAAATAGTGTTTTTTAATTAAAAATTAAATTAAAAATATTTAGAAAATTATTTTTATAAAATGGATTTCATTTTGGAAATCACAACATCGATATTTGGTTAAGGTGAAATTTTGGGATTTTTCTGAGAAAGTTGAATATTCAGTGAATAGTAAAAACACGATTTTAGGGTTTCAGTATGTTTAATGACATCATAAATGTTTCATGATGCTGTCATGAGATATTTTAAGGGTTTTCCGACCAAAGGTGATGAATTATTGTATGGGGGACCCATGTGTCCGTTACCAAGGGAAAATACCATGGGCAAGCCCATGGTTTTGCCAAAACCACCAATGAGGTGTCCCTTGGCCATTAATGCCTTGTCCCCTCACTTTCCCTATAAATACCAAGCCATCCTCTCATCCATTCGACTCCCAACTCTCCCCCAACGAAGATCTGGTCTCATTACCTCCAAAGGAGTCCTCCCAAGGTTCCCCCAAGCCCTCAAGGTCCCAACCTTTGAGTTTTAAGAGTTACATTTTAAGGTAAGGGATCTCACCTCTCTTTTTCGTTTCAAGTACTCTCATTTATGTCAATTATTTTAAGCCCTATGTTCTTATGTTGGGGATGTTCTTTAATATTCATCATACTTACCTTTTCATGTTCATATGATGAGATACCCCCTCTTTATCTCATCAATTTGTTTTAAGAATGTTTAAGTGGCGCCGTTAGGCTGCCGAATTTTTAAGAGGTTCTTTCACCATTCTCGTTTTCAAGTTCTATTTTGTTGTCAAGTCTTTCAAGTTCCTTTTTATTATTTTGGGGTATGATATATATATATCTAACATACTGATATTTTATTTTCATATGGTGAGAGACCCTATTTGATCTCTTCAATTCAGTATTTTGATTTCTTAAGTGGCGCCGTTAGGTTGCCGAATTTTTAAGGGATTCGTTCACCTTTCTCATTTTTCAAAAGTTCTACTTTCATGTTAAGTCTTTCAAGTTCCTTTTTATTGTGTTGGGGTATTATATATATATATATCATACTGATATTTTATGTTTATATGATGAGAGACCCTATTTTATCTCTTCAATTCAGTTTTTGATGTTTTAAGTGGCGCCGTTAGGCTGCTGAATTTTTAAGGGATTCGTTCACCTTTCTCATTTTTCAAAAGTTCTACTTTCATGTAAAGTATTTCAAGTTCCTTTTTATTATGTTGGGGTATGATCTCTAAATCTAACATACTGATATTTTATGTTCATATAATGATAGACACTATTTGATCTCGTCAATTCGTTTTTTGTTGAAGTTTAAGTGGCGCCGTTAGGATGCCGAATTTTTAAGGGATTCTTTCACCTTTCTCATTTTACAAAGTTCTTCTTTCATGTCAAGTATTTCAAGTTATTTTTATTATTTTGGGGGTATTATATCTATATATATCATACTTATATTTTATGTCCATATGATTAGAGACCCTTTTTGATCTCGTCAATTCATTTTTTTTGAAGTTTAAGTGACGCCGTTAGGCTGCTGAATTTTCTTAAGAGAAATATTATTTTTGTCTTCCTTTCATGTTCTTCATTTCATATGGTATATCTTTAAAATTTCAATAACATGTTCATATATCCTTTATATTCTGTCCCTATACTGTTTTATGGGTCATTTATGAATGTTTGACCCATGTCCCCTCTCTTTTCAATGTTTTCTAAAACCCCGAAACATAGTCGTTATGCTGCAGAATTTTTGTCTCAAAATGTCTCTCTCTTTTTCTAAAGTTCCTTTATTTTATTAAGTGAATACTCAAAGATCTCTCTTCTATAGGGGAATTCACATATATAACAAAATTTTCAAATTTAAATTCTGGGATTTACATACATGAGACCCACATTCTTTTTCTGTGGGTTTTAAAGTGACACAAAGATCATGTCTTTAAAGCAGTTTTTAAAACGTTATGATTATGAAATGAAACCCATTTCTTTTATGCAATATGGGTTGTTTATGAAATGATTGATGATGATATATGTGGATCACATGATAATAATGGAAAATTTAAGGGTGCACCCTGATAGCGCTCCAATGCATTGGGTAAAGACTTAATCTCTAGAGATGACCATTTTGACTGATACCTTGGTGAATAACCTTGTTAATTTTTATTGACAACTTGGGGATGGATATTGGTGAAACGGAAATGATTGTATTTGTTAAATGTTGTAGCCACATCTTCAAGTTATGAAAAATGTTATTTTTATTATTATATGCCTCATGATTTCATTATCATACCTTAAAGTTATTTTCATGACTTTATTGATATATCTCAAGTTCACATGTTAAATGTTTACCTTGTTTCCCTTACTGGGCCTTCTGCTCACCCTTTCTTTTGATGTATGTACCCAGGTTATGAGATGCAGTAATGAACCTAGGATTAACATAAGGAGAATACTTTCAAGTGTTTAAGAATAATTTTTAAGTTCTAGGTTTCCAAGACACTAAACCTTAAAGATCCTCAGTTTTATAAAATGTAATGAAAAGTTATGTTATAAAAAGGCAGGATGCTATACCTTTACCGCTTCTCATGGTGTCCATTATGATGGAAACTATATTTATATATGATATAAATGATATTTATTATGTCCTTAATCTTTTTTAATTTTTTAATAACACACATTTTTATACTTTCCATTTGTATAAAAACGATAACATCTTTGTGGTAGTGTGGACTAAGACCCCCTCAAAGCGATGTGATTTATTCACACGATACATATAATGTATAAAGGATGGTTTTAATGAAAATATGTGAAAAAATTTGATATTCATGATATAATTATATTTCTATAAATAGAATATATATCATTTTCTTTATTACCCTTTCACACACATTTAAAAAGTGAGAATGTCATTTGTGGACGTGTGGACTACCACCTCCTCGACACGATGTGATTCCTTTTACATCACAATAACTATATATATGAGCATATATGATTAAATAATATTTTATTATTATATAATTATCATTCTAGAAATATTTAAGTTACTTTCATTCTTTCCTAAATGATCCTTGAAAAATGGGAACGTTACTCATACATACATAAGACCTATCATATCCATGATGGTAGTGTTGGTTAATTTTTCATAACCATATTTAATTATTGGATTTAAAAGTATAATTGATGTATAAATATTATAATTATGTCATTTTTATTATTCTTGATATGTTTTTAATGACCCCTTTGAAAATAGTTGACCAACACATGTTGCTTTTGACATATAAACCAAATTTGGTTAAAAGAGATGATGTAAACTTAAGGAGATGCAAGTTAAGGGATTTTTGTCTCACTTTTCTTTCTATAAGGCATAATTTATTATTGTGCACCTAATTTCATATATATAGTGTAAATACTACCAAATTTAAATATAATATCATGAATTATATTATGTTCTAGGTATTTAAATTTTTTATTTAATGATTATTACATTTGGGTTTTCCAATTCATTTGTTACCACATTGGTAAGGGATTTTCATCTCACTTTTTTACTTCTGTGAGATAAATGTCATGTTCACCACATAATTATTTAGTGTGGTATATCTAATTCCCATTTTTATATATTATATAATGAATTAATTTATCTTCATGGTATTTATAACTTCTATTTTATATTATTCCTTTATGAGGATTATGATTTAAAATGTTTCAATGTGGCATGTGACACTTTGGGATGTTTAGAGATTATTTTCCCCAAGAATAATTATAATGATCTTTCAATGGTTTTTCTATTTGAAGAAATTATATGACTATTGATCAATAAATACTTTAATTTTCCTCTCCTATGGCTATTATTGACCTTTTCAAGTGTTGGTGCCATTTTCCCATTCTTTGGTACTCAAAGTTTTTTAGAAAATGTTTTTAAGAAAACCCAACTTTATTTATCTCTTTAGTCAAAGAAATTGTGTTCTTATAAAAACATGATTTTTTAAAACGTTTTAAAAAAATATTTTTAAAGTTATTTTTTAAATAAATTTTAACCTTTTTGTCTTTTACCAATGTTTTCAAAGGAATCTTCTTGTCACTTTTCTAACAAGTCATTTTCAAAACTTTTTACCGTGGAAAAGGAATATTCTTTTACCTCATATGGGAAGTATGGATTTACTCATCATAATTTATTTAAAGCTTAATTTTTATTTTTAAAAGGTTATTTTTTGAAGAAAATATTCTCAAAAGTGATTTTGAAAGAATGGGTTTTTCAAAACAGGGTATATTTTCCTCAAGAATATTTTTGATGTTCTTATTCTATTACATCATCAACAACAACCCTTTATTTTACTCCACATGGGAAATGTTGTTTTTATACCATCCTAAATCATCATCTGGATGGTTTATAATTGATTTGGCCAAGGATTGTATTCACATTCACTTCCCTGATTCCTTGTAGTCCCCTTGAAATATTCAACCTCCTATTATCATTGAACATTGAATTTCCCTAAAATTATCCATTTTATTTATCATGGATATTACTATTTCCTAAATTTTATACCATTTTACATATAGTGTCTACTTTCATAGTGATTTTATTATTTGGGGAAATATTGATAATTTCATATTCTTTATTCAATACAGATATTTGATAAGACATATTTTTATTTCGATTATTTAATATGAGGAATGATTTGGAAAGGAAATGATAGGTGGGCCCTATAATTTATGTAGCCCCTCAATGCATTGACAAGTTCTCATGAGGAAATAATTTTCACAAATAAAATAGGTTTCTATCCGTATTTTTAACCGTATTGTGAAAGGTCTTGACGATATGGGTTTTCATGTTCCTCAGACATGATGTCAATTAAGAAAGAATTGTCCTCGTTTAGTTTTAGTTATTTTTCATTAATGATATTTTTCATCGACATATCTATGGATGAATTTCAGTTCAGTTCATTGATTAAATGGCACATGTTTTAGTTTCTTACCTTTACATATTAACTTTTCCTTATTTGGTTATTTTAATAGCATGTATTTCTGGTTATTACCTCAATATATTGTTTATGAACTTCCTTCTAACATTATTGATTACATGGTATGTGTGTTAAATTATTTACCATGCCATAATTATTACTCTCATTTATTCATTACCACTTTCGCTATATTTTTTCCTTATTGAGAATTTGAGCTCACCCTTATTATGTTTCAATACCCAGGAATCCTAGAAGTGTACTATGAAAGATATTAAGGGACTTACTAGATGTATTAGAGTGATCCAAGATGTTATTTGTCTAAATATAAAATAATTATGTTCACATTAGTGCATTCGTTTGTAATAAAAGACTCATTTATGTATCTGATTTACCAAGAATACTAAACTCTTTGGTCTTTTGGGATTTGGTTCCTTATAATCATTCCAATGTAATTGATAGTAGACACCAGCTCCAAACTATCTGGGTTCGGGTCACTATATTCTCAATATGAGGATCATATTGATTTCACTTCACATAAGATAAATAATTCTCACTAATACATAAAGGAATAGAGTCACCACCTATCCATGGATGACCCCTAGAAATAGACTCCACCATCAAATCCTTAATAACTGGATCCTAAAATTAAATAATATTTGAATAAATCACCATAAAACTAAGGTTAGGATGGATTCCCATTACAAAGATATGAAATTTTAATTATTCCTTGAATACCAGATCTGCGGGAGAAATGTATCAATTTAGTGAAATAGTCAATATACTCGTTCACTGTTATACTTCCATACTGGAGGTTTAATAATTCCATCACTTTATCCATATTCACTTTTTTAGGTAGTTACACAAAATTAATGTGGTAATAAATAAATCATAGGTCATATAATTATGTATGGGAAGTGAAACAATTAGATCCAACCGTTACTGACTTGGTTCTTCAAATAAGTTTGAGTTGTCTTTCTCCATCAAGGTCTCAAGAGTTCCTAATAAATTTATAATTCCTTCATCCATCCCCAACCACTCCATAGCCTCAAGAGAGATTTGGTTACCATTAAAGATACATTAACAAAAAGATGAGTTAATCTATACCACTATATATTCAGTTTGGGTAGTGTCAATCACTGGATAAAATACTTACTTACCCTGAGAGATATCAATCTGAGAAATATTCCATGTCCTGGATTTTCTATGGTCATTCAATACTTTTATAGGAGGAATACTCTAAACAATAAAATAATCATAAGACTCAACCAATCCATTCTTCATTTATTGAATCAAACAATTACATTATAAAATGAACCACTTTTAAAGCTATTTAATATAACATGTACACCTTAAAATTTAGTTTTTGAATCAAAATATTTTATTAAATCCTATTTTCATAAAAAAAACCTTTATAACTCACATATAAAAAATACAAATAAAGTAAATCATAATCCAACCTAATAGAAAAACGTATATCATAAAGACTCCCACAAATTCACCACAAATGAATGATAAACACCTTTAGAATAAATTTGAGAGTAAAAGGAGGTCCAATGAAAAATTCATGAGGAATAAAAAACTATTAATTGTTTAGTTGTGGTGTTTGGAAGACTATAAACTTGTTGTGAGATGACATCTATGGAATTCATAGAATAATGGACATGATCTATGTGTGGTTTTATAGATCACGTGATCTAAATATTCACCCCATATTATCCTTCCATTTCCACCCAAAACATGTAAAACCTCAAAAAACTCATAAAACTCCAACGAGAATTGAAGTAACCTCCATTAATATATAAATACATCAATAATAATTAGAAATTAATTTCAAATTTAAGGCCTAAATTCCAAATACCCATTTAAACTTAATTTTTATCATAAAAGGTGGTGATCAAGCACTTACTCATGGCCTACCACATGATTTTCGATGATCTTAGTCTCCATAATACCATGATTCACCCTAATAAAAAAGAGGGTGTTATAATACCATTTTTTGATCAAAAAACCCAAGCCACCCCTAATATGGTTTCCCAAGCCAACTTGTAGTAATTCCAATCTCCATAAACTGGAAACTAGTTCATGGGAAAAGAGAAACAATCTTGGGAATAGTTTTTTCCCAATAGATATAATTAGATAAGTAGTGGAGTTCATTATATGAATTTATAATGGTGTTTCCATATGTTGAACTTCCATGCTAAATCAAATCAATAGTTTAAAATCAAAAGGAAACCAGGCTTGGAATAACTCAGAATAAACACACAACTCACTACAATATAATGCATATAGGTACAATAGAACTAAAAAGAATCTTTATAATATACGAAGGATGAATTGGTTGATAAACACATGGAACAACATAAATAAAAAAACCAAAAAACCAAACCAAAAACCTCCTCATGAAACCAAATTTTCCATCTAACACTACTATCAAACCCCACTCCAAGATTAACCTAAGATAAAGAGTCTAAAAAAATAAAGGTCCTAAATACCATAACTTAAACTAGAAAATCCCACATTGTTAGTAGGCACTAAGTGGTGTTAGTAGGGTGTGAACATAACAACCCAGTATGCTTTCAAAAAATATTATATTAATTTCCTTTCTAAAAAACATCCCATAAATTTTAGTTTTGAAAGACAATACTTAAATGAAGATGTTAACATTTTTAAGAGAACAATCATATATGAATTCTTCAAATACCTTTTTTTAATAGCTTGATTAGTGATTTAAAACAATAAATTTTTCTTTTATTTGGAAAACCCATGAAATATTATTTGAAATAGAGCAAGTTATACATACTCATAGAAAACTCCCTAGGTGGAGCCATCTACTGACCTATCGATGAAGTTCCTAGATAGTGACCTCCTACTTCACTCTAACCTAGCACCTTAGTGGAAATCCCCATAGTCAGTTCCTATTATATACTAAAGGATACTATTTGGTATGTGAACATAACTATTATTGTAATAATCTCTCAATCACACACTTAACACCAAGGGTTCCCATGTTGTTAACTAACGGGGGTGGGGTAACATTTATAATTCCACAATCACATATCAATCAATTAACTTATAACTAAGAATCATAATAGCATACCTAATCTAATATATACACACCCTTTTTAAATAAAATATCCCACATTTTAATTTTACAAAAAAAAAATATTCAAATCAGAAGTTCTATAGTTACACATAACCATGATTTCATGGGGCTTAATTTGAGGGTTTTTCTCAAATTATAAAAACATTTCATACAAGGTTTTAAACAAACCTTTGAAAATATTTTATAAATGAGACATTGAAATTCATTTGAAAACATTTTTTTAAATGATATTTTTTTTAACTAGGAAAAAACACATTTCAATTTATTTTTAAATGCCATTTTGAAAACCATGGGTTATTTAGAAATAAATTTTCAAAACAAATAATCACTTAAATCAAATACCACACAACCTAAATTAATAAATATATCTCCTTGAATAGTATATAGAATATAATAACTCAAATCACTTTTAATTTATATAAAAATATATCAATAAAATCATATAAGTTCATTAATAATGAATCTTTAGACCAAATAGCTTCTAAAATCCAAAAACACCCCCTATAAAATCATTTAGAAGTTGAAAAATTCTTTTAAAGTGACAAATTATTTGGTAAAAACCTCTTGGACATTTTATCAAACACTAAGTATGCATATTCTCCATTCATATAGATATAATGATAAGAAATCCTAGAAACCTCCTTTTTATATGAATCATAAAACCATGTGACTTTCATAAGATATTCATAATTTTATTTAGGATATCAAACAATGTTACTTCATCAAAATATGGTTTTTGGAAACTCAAGTGCAACATGGAATATAAAGAAAGAAAAATTACATGGAAATACCTACCTCAAATAGGAATAAATAGTTCATAATCCTTGAATAAAAATAGATGGAAACCAAGAACTAAATCCTCACACCCTAGAATTTAAGAATTATAAGGTTAAGTTAAACACCCATGATAGGGTTCAACCAACATAGACTCATAGTGATAGAGGGAGATAAGAATAAAATATAAATAGAATAGGAAGGAGGACATAAATTCAAGAGAAATAGGGTCTAACCAAAATAAATGTTGAAGAAATAAAATTTAAGGGACTTGGATACCTGAAGGAGGTAGGGAAAATTTATGGGAGCTCCCCTCTCAGCTGGCTCACGTGAGTGGGAAAAAGAAGACCCAAAATTAGGTTTTAACTCATGATGGGAAAAATAAAATTTAAAATTTTTAAAACCTGAGAAACTCACACGATTTAGAAAATTGTGTTCCAATAGTACAACTAGAATTAGACCACTTGGGAGATGTCACACGGTCTTGTTCCATGGTGCACTATGACATGCACAAACTATGAAAAAAATCATTGGATCAACTAGAGTACATTGTATAGTTTAGAAATTAGATATCTCAAACAATTATCCAATAATTTACGCAACTCTAAAATTTTATAAGCCCTTACATGGCTAGGTTGTAAGGTTTTCCCTAACCATGCACAGACCTTGTGACATGCACAAATAAACCATTTCCTATAAGTTTCAAAACAAAATTATCTAAAATCAATAGAAATTATAAGGACCAATAAATAAATAAAATAATAGGGAAATGTGAGGTTTGGGTGTGACAAGATCCCTTTTCTCCACACCTTTAAAAGGAATTCTTAATGATTGTTGTATGAATACAACCCATCTACACCACACTCCACCACTGATCGCTTCACAAGAATTTCTCACTAACCCAAAATTATCTGTAAGATCACTTTTTCCTTATGAACTATAATATTTTCTTAGTCATATCCTACCAATAAGTCACAGGTACTAATGTTTCTAGCTTATGGTATAAAGAAACATGGGCCTTATTTCCAAACCTATTCAAAATCATTCATGGGACTTCCACATATATATCTTAATATCTGACCAGATCTCACCAAATTGGATTGATTGAAAACCACCACAATCTGAAGAAAAATATCTTGTACATTTAGATGACCCTTCTATATAGGCTCTAGACTAGAGGATAACCCTTTCCAAATTGGATTTATTGAAAACCACAACCTTCTAAGGAACCATTATCCTCTACAAAAAATTAAGAGTTTCTGGGTGATGGATACACCCAAAAAAGATCTTCTGAATATACCACACTATAGGCCACACTTCACTAGAGAGATATAAACTTATGAATTTCATCAAGATATTTAATATGAATATCCATATAAATTAATTCTCCTCTTAGGGAAGTGGGTGATTTTCTCACCGCCTTTAAGAAAAAACTTTTGTTCTATCACCCAAGATCATTTAATCATGAAAGACCACTAAATTGACATTAATACCACGACCACTCTCACAAAAGGGAAGTGGGTGGTCCCACCACCATTGATCAAAGTTAAGAAACATATCCCTCTCTAAATAATAACTAAAAAATGTTACACTAGATACTTAATAGCATCTTCCATCACCTGACCACATAGTCCCCTTCTAAGGGTTTCATCCACCAAGAAACTAATGTACCACTCTAATCTCATTAACCACTACTTATTTGAATTGACAAAAAAAATTATACCCAAGGAATCTAGATCTCAGACTATGACAGTTTACTATAAAAATAATACTCTCATGGTAAGAATAGGGAAATTCCTTAAAAAACTAATAGGATCCTGTAAGAACACACTTTTGAATTCCTCCAAATTAACAGGAAGTGAAATATCACCCATGAACATAGTAGATAAATCCATACTTCCCATATTATGGGTATCCTATTTCAACTTATTAAGGATGGTATTTGATCTCCACACCTGAGGGGACCCCACTAACTACTGGGGTAGACCTCATCTCACTTACTCAAATGTGTATCATTTTTCAATAATAGCATTGGTATTCAATAAATAATGAGATAAGTAATGCAGAATCATATCTCTTCCACAATGGAATCTCATGAAAGACATATTTCTCAACTATGGTTAAACTCACCTCACTAGAAGTTGCGAGTGATAGAATATCACCATTAGTGGAAACTCATTAGATGACAAAGATTTTTCTAGGGGTTCTACAAGTTAATCTCAGTCTAAAACATTGGAACTGGAAAGAATAACTAATTCTTATGTTATTTAGAATGAGGGCCATGAAGAGGGGGCACTAATAACACTATGGAATGAACCTGTTGATGCATGAACATAGTCATCCATCATGTGTATTTTCCCACATCTCTAACTACCAAGAGTTTTTGATTGATAAAAACTAAAAAATATGATGATAGTGGGAGAGCATCAAATTTTCATCCATATATATCTATTCTTACACCACCCATTTCACAAATCTACTTCCAACATGCACTACTTTAGATTTCCTTTATGAAATGTGATAAACTTCTCCCAAAATTTGGGTGCATCTCCACCATAAATACTCAACAACTAATTCTCTATTAGGGGTATCGAACATAGGTGTTGTTTTATCAAACTCAATCCCATTCCAAAATATATTCCTCTAAAGTCTTCACTCAAACCTATAAACTAGAATAATTTCATCAAATACATGTCTAGGGAACATCTTGTGAGGTATGTGGTACATAAAGTATACTCAAAATTTTCATACTACCCTATAGGGGGCCCCACATCCATTAATATAAATTTATCATGAAGAATTGCCCCAAATAAAACCACAGTAGAGTATTCCCATCATGATTTTGAGAAATAAATCATCCACTAATGGATCTATATTCCATGTAGGGATCTCAATGTAATAATATTAATATTTTTATCAAGTGTTTGAATGATAAAAAATGCACAAGTATCATACTCCATCAAAACCTTTGTTTCCTGAGGATCATTCTTTCCATGAAAACCAATAAGGCCTCCATATTTAGAACACACACAACATATCCAACCTATGGGTAGTATCTTCAAACATAGTGGGTACTACCATTTGATCTACAAGAATGATCTACACTAATCATAAAGATGAGAATAACTTCCTTATATCATGAGGTAATGTTATCTCTCAACCAAGTCTCAGAAAAAAACACATCATTACTTAATAGTTATTGGAGGGAGTACCAACTATAGGCTTTGGATCATTAAGACCCTACCTATACATATAAGTTGGATATCAGTGGATAACCCCCTTCATTTAACAGGATGAACCCAAAAATATTAGAGCATATTTAGATGATCTGACATAGAAAGTACATGAAAGATCATAACTAAACATTATAGGATGCATATAAAAACTTTAACGTACCCTATAATTGATATCTTAGAGATAAAGAATGACTAAGAGGTTATCAGAGTCTTGGAGAAAGGATACATCAGTCACTGCACCTATACTGGTCTCGATGGGTTGTTAACCGAACTCAATACCCCCATAACATTATTTCCCTAAATTTATAAATTATTCCTCATAATACTACCAACTCTATGATTTATCTTGAGGACTATATAGATTTAATACCACTTTAACATGACCGTACCCACTACGCCCCACCCAAGACGACAATAAGTTGAATGTTACACCCCAACCCCACCTACAATAGGCCAGGGTCCGATGACTAGTACCAAGTAGAAATATCACACAATATTAGAGACCTTAGCCTATATCAAAATAAAAAAACAGATATCTCCGATGCATAGAATAATCAGCAAAAAAAATGGTGTATATATTTAAAAACAAATAAATTGCATATAATGAATGCATGAGATAGAACATAGTGAATACATCACCACATAGAATAAAAATCTATAAAAACTATACATATTTCAAGGTTTCCAAACCTGACCAACATGGAAAAATTATTAATATATCAAGATCTTATTGTAATGGTTATGGCCACCACCATGACTCACCAAGCTCTATCGGGTAC
Source organism: Viscum album (assembly GCA_963277665.1). Lineage (NCBI taxonomy): Eukaryota > Viridiplantae > Streptophyta > Magnoliopsida > Santalales > Viscaceae > Viscum > Viscum album. The sequence goes on along the minus strand of OY728164.1, from coordinate 1,730,513,770 downwards.
CATCAATGGTTGGATCCAAATAAACCACACCTTCTCTACATCCACCAACACCACCTCTAAACCCTATATCATCCACACTGACACAAAACATATTGGAATAAATATCATACATGTGTGAGTATAACCATACTTAGTAGTTTTTCCCTAATCCTTTGAGGGAAGATAAGAACCAATTCAACTCAACCCCTAGTATTTGAAAGTTATCAGCCCACATATAAGGAAATATATAGATATGCTCTATAATTTAAAGTCTTAAGGATGAAAAGAAACCCCTATCAATAGAGATCCAATCTATGAAGTTCATATCTCATGAGAAACTAGGGATGATAAAATTATAAAAAATTACATGAAGCCTAAAGTTGATAACTTATATGTGTGTATCATATTGAAAGAAAATCTGGGTTGCGAGAGAAGCTTCAAGACTTGAAATGTCAAATCTCCTCAACCTTTTTCCCACACCATTACTAGATTATGATAAGAGGAACCTAATACTCCTTGAATTATTATCTCCACTTTAGGGAGTAATACAACTTACTATCCACTATAATTTTTTTATTTTTCTATAAACCTATAGGGGAACTCACATCCTGTCCAAGCAAGGCTGTCATTCAAGGGATTACTAACCCTTTCTATCATAACTAAACAGACATGGAAACTCACGCACCTCACAAAATATATAATATTGGACCCTAAACTCATAAATTAGAAAATAATAAGTGATGTATTATATAAATATATAAATAGGGGACTCATGCCCTGAGTATATGGGGGAGTACCAAAATCTATCAATTGTGATCTAGACCCAAACCTCGTCAACATCGAGGGAGTACCAACCCCATGTCGATCTAGAGGACCAAACCTTGAATATATGGTTGTGTTTTAAATCCAGGATTAATATGGGAGACTCACACCCTGTTATTTATACCTCACCAAGGGATATACAACCTATTGTCCACTTAGATCATCTCTCTAGAACCGAGTCGATGGTCTTATAAAGATAAGGAGAATAATTTGCTCGTATCACCTCACTCCTCACATTTGTTTCCAAAGATAAGTGTATCACTATGTCATACATGGAAATACACTCAGGATAGACTAATCACATGCCCAAATTTCAATCCTTGGAAATGATATATAAAAATCTACTAAGTATAAAAAAGTATATGATGTGTGTTACAGGATTACACAGTGTGCATCCCCTCTAGAGAAATCCCCATCATGTACTTTAATTTACATGTAATGTGAATTTTACCTAAATGTAACACACTATGATGTACATGGTGTGTGTGATAAATGGGGTTCTTAGTGTGTATCCCCTATACATGGGTCCCTGTCATCTCATAGAGCATGATGTGTCTAAGGTGGCACATGGAGTGTGATGCACACATGAGTACTCACCATGTTTGGCTCGTTAGTTGAGTTGTGTGGTACCTAAATACATGAAATGTCTCTATCAACATATGGTTTGTGGTATATGGATGTCACCTTGGGTGTTTAATTATACCTAATTCATGTCATGACGGTCATACATGTTGTGTACTCAAAATATGTGCCATGTGGTTGGGTGTGTACACAACTTCCCAACTTAATGTCATACACATAGTCTACATGATGCATGAATCCACATCACACATCATGTGATATTTATAATATTATAAAAACCTATCATTACATTAAAGTTGTATATAAAAATTTGTTACTATTAACTACAAACCATGTAGTATTTTTCTTCATCCATATTTGTAGATCCCTCTTATTTTTATTCCATCACTGCTTGAAATCACCTTTAAACATATCGGTGAACCTACCATTGTTATCCAGGACCATCGAGTATTCTTCCTAGAACTCAATCAATTATCATCTTTATTTTATCATTTAATCAACTAATTCCATCACCTAAATTATTATTAAGACACATTGACATTTCACCCATTACTTCTGTGATGCTTGCACTAGCTTTGCCACCACTAGAAATTGACCTCCATACCTTATAAATCCCATAAGGTTGAACTGGTAGATAGTGAGAAGGACATCGACTATTTTTCACGACACATGAGGGAAAAAATATTGATAAATGGTGGATGGTTTTAATATCAACAACTCAAATATCTATACTCAATGTTCATGCTATAAAATATAGGGAAATGAGAAGTTCCATTGGGAAAACTGCAATGATAATCTAAGGAATACATCATGAGTAATTTCTACATCAATGACATTATAGATTTATAAGGAAAACCTCAAATTAATGATCTTAATAGTGATAAAATGAAGAAAAAAACATAACAATTAAAATAAAACTAAATAATCATAGGGTATTTCAATGAATTATTATCATGAAGAGAGAGGCATGAATCCAAATAAAAAAACCATGCCTTGATGGAGAATCATATTCACTTAAATAAATTTTCAATTCCATGGTCATTTTTGTTATCGCGACATGATCTAGTAATTGATTTCATCAACGGCCAAGTCTCGTTCCTTCAATACAATGTTGATTCCTCTAAGATTTTTTCTCTCTCCCCTCTCATTATAGTGTTTATATTAAATAAAAATGTTGATAACTCTAGATATAAATCATATGGATGTTTTTATAGGAGTATTTTAGGTAAAGATATATAATAATCAATCAATAAATTAATTTAATTAATTAATTCCACTCACAATGGTATGATTTTGAGAACCCTATGCGTGAACAAACAATATATTATTCCTAGGGTAAACCCACTATTTTGGAATTAATGAAGGTTATAGAATACTAATTACATGATATTTTTATGTGACACAAACCATTCATCACAAACACATAAATGGCTAAGAAATATATATATTTTTAATATATTATTTTGTGAGCTCGATTGAAATGAAAAACTATAAAAACAATTAGTGACTATCCTAAAAAATATTATAGGAATATTCCAAAGGTTCAAAAAACATCCTAGGTCTCTAAAACATCTCTATATTTTCTTATAAGGTAAGTATTTATTTAATTAATTAATATTAAAAAAATCCTTCAAATTAAATGTGCTTGGAAATTCACCAAAACTCATCATGGGAGGTAAAAACTAAATCTTGATATTAATATAACCATTATAAATTTTCTGAGTCTATTTTATATGATAAATTTAACATTTTACCTTAAGAGAGGTCTCAAGACTATAAAATCTTACTTTTTATCATCTATATTTCCATGTTTTACTAGAATTTCCAGAAATAATGTGGGATGATGGAACAAATTTTTTTTACACATGGCATAAATCTAATCTCGAAAGTCTATAGAGGGGTATTTTGGTCTCGATTCACTCTATGTGAATGGATGAAATTTCATGTGTGGTAAAAAATTTTGGGACACATAGGATTTTTTGATTTTATAGATTACTAGTTGTGTGGTAGTGGTAATAAATTCTAGTTTTTCTAATTCCGATTTCTAAAAGAAGAATATTGTATAGTTTTCATTGTATTTTTTTAAACATTGAATCCTAATTAATCACATTAATTGGTTGTTCATTGATTGTAAAAATTTAAGATAGTAGTCATAGATTATGGTTTTTATAGTTGCAGTGTCGATGAAGGCTGTAGAGTTTGAGTTGGGTTTTCATTGGTTGTTTTTACATCACTTCATGCATCAGATTCATAGAGTTTCTGTTGGTGTTTTAGAGAATATGAAGCATTTGGTTGTGTGTATCTACTTTATTATTTCTAGTAGTGTATTTATGTCATGTCCACTAAGGATGGTATTTTATAGTATTTTTATTATATTATTGTGAGTTTGTAAATATTTTCCTTCAATAATTTGTACTTGAAATTTCAATTAGTCAGGGAAGGTCCACTGTAATTCCCACATTATCACTAAATGTTCTAGTGTAAGTTTGAGTGAAAGATTCAGTGAAGGTTTGAATTATATTACATTTAAATTCACTAAATTTTTCACTAGTGATCACTAAAAATTTATTTTAATTTCATTGAAGCTTATAGAACTAGTGATACATTGTGAAAAAACATTTAATGAAACTTTCAGTAAAGATTTCACAAATTTCATTGAAACTTTTAGTGAAATGTTTAGTGAAACATTCAACAAGACATTAAGTGAAACTCAATGAACACCTCTAAAACCATCATATAGGTCACGATGAAGATGTTTATGTTTTTTCATATAGTATTAAATCATTTATAAGGATGAAGTTAAAATAAATTGATGATAGAAATTGTTTATATGTTATGTATGGATGACTAAATGGATTTAGTTATATTGATAGTACTCGAATAAAATAAGACATGATAAATTAGCTATCAAATAATGAATTTATGTATGTGAAAGACAAGGTAATGTAAAGATTGAAAATGTTATATAAAGGTGAAATTTATTCATGCTAAGACATATATAGGTTTCCTTGATCGAATGGTGTTTTTTATTATCCAATGATAAACACACATAAAATGTATAGAAGAGAATAAAAAACCCTTGAAAAATCCTAAATAAACTCATAAGATAAGTTCGTAAAGACAAATAGTATAATCACAAGTAGTTGAGTTAGAAGAGAATTCCTTATGAGGTATTAAACCAAGTGATTCTTTCCCTTTAGCGACAACTATTGTAGGATGTCAGCATATTGTTAGGTACATGTGTGTGGCTTAGTCGAATTTCTTGTGGTTGAAATGAAAAAAGGTAACTGGTTCATGATAATGAAAATTACATGTAAGAGTAATTAAAAATAAAATATTAGATAATCCACCATTTATTTACACTATATAATTTTATTTAAATAAACAAATTACAAATATTTTCTGGTTTGAACCAAATATGAAGGTAAATTATGAGTTTAGATACTTTGTTTTATTAGACACCGCTTCCATCACCAATAAAGAGTATAGTCTCTTATGTGTGTTTATGAGCTTTAATAATCATCATGAGATTCTATTTTTCTCATATATTTTTTATATGATGAGACTATGAGTTTCTTTTGTTGGTTGTTTATAAACATTACTATTGCATCACAATAAGGTACCCCAAAATTTATTTATTGATCAATTTACGATAATAGAAAAATACGTTTTTTTAAGTTTTACAGAGAACTAAAAATTATCTTTGTAAGTAAAATTTGATGCAAAATGTCCTTAAACATTTAGATAATTGGATGAAAGACGAATCCATTTTTTTTTACTAGATTTAAGAAGATTATATTCTAGTAACATAATGTACAATAGTTTGATGAGGAGAAGAATTATCTATGAGTGGAATATGAGGATTGAAAATCAAAGTGCTTATATGATATATTTGTGTTTTGAGATAAGTTTTCACATTAATTTTTGAAAAAATCTTTAACATTGGGTATTCTTAACACTTAATTAAGTGAGTGTTTTAATAGACTGCTTAAAGATTGCTTTCAATATAAGTTAAGTGTTGTAGATTTATTCAAGCAGTTTGACCGATAATTAGAGAAAAATTGACATCAGGAAACGAAGGATGAATTAGAGATATAGGATAAGTTGCCTTAAAATATTTACCCTTAAAATTCATTGATTTTTCAAGTTTCATGCCCGTATACACCTAAAATAATTGTTTTATTTCATAATTAATATAAAATAATTGCATCATGTTTTTTGATATCATGTAAATACATTTCATTAGAATGGTAAGTTTTGAGGATCAATTATGTGTTTCATATGATGCTTCCAATAGATTTTTCTAATGTTCATGTTAAAAATTTGAGTCCGTTGGGTATCAATGTTGTTATATTTTAATTTTTTTGATCAAATTAATGTGATATCTCTATCTGAAGAATATATTTGCGGGAGTTGGATAGGAATAACTATAAATTTTCATGTTTAGAAGGATTATAAATTTATATAGATACTGACAGAAATACGATTATAAAAATCATTATAAAGAATAGGCATATTGAGAATGAGGTTGGTAACCATTTAATGTAATATAGATGTGGGGTATGACATTTACATTTAAAATTTTAGTAATTATAATTGTTTTTTGAGTTTTATAAATGAATTAATAGATAGGTTTTTTTCATGACACTTTAGTTATAATAAAGGGAACTTTCAAAATAAAAGAAAAGATAAGGGGGAGATAGATTAAAAAAATAGAAACAAAAAGTCAAAAGTAGAAATAATTAAATAAAAAGAATAAATGTTCTAGTGTTATGGTGTTGATATGTTTTAATTTTAAGAGGTATTTTATTTTTAAGATAACTCACTGATACAAAATAGACCTTTAACGATGCAAGAATATGCCTTTATCAACGCTAACAACCAGAGTGTGGTTAAAAGCCTGAATCTTTTATCAGTACTAAAAAAGAGCCATCAAAGGCCCCCTTTAACAGTGCTAAAAAAATAATAGTTAAAAGGGTCCTTTAATGGCAATTTTTTAGCATTTTTAATGGAACCCTTTAATAGAACTTTTTTAGCACTGTTAAAGGGGCCTTTTAACAACGATTTTTAGCGCTGATAAAGGAAGCACTGTTAAAGGGGGTAAAATTATATTTTTTTTTTTCAGATTTCCATGAGCCCAAACCCTTTATCAATGCTTCCATGACACCTTTATTAGTTCTCCCTAACTTTTATTAATGATTTTCACCCCACCACCCCTTTTATCAATGATTTTCAAATTCCTATCCTCATGCACACCTGCCTGTATTTAAACCATGTACCTCTCCTTCGAAGATGGAATGCCTTTACCACTAGACCGTGTTGTTTTCTATTTCTATTAAATGATATTTCTATTTATATATATATATATATATATTCACACACACATATATATATATATATATTCACATATATATATATATATATTATTCATATATTTATATAATTACTTTTAAATACATTTATACAATATATGTTTGTTTCAGATATATATATATATATAATTACATTTAATTAAATATATTATATATTATATTTATTTACATATACTAGAATATAATATAAATATATTTTTATTTATTAATACACACATATGTGTATATATAAAAGTTATAAATATATTTTTATAAAGTAAAAAAATGGTTATATATTGTTCTCAATTCATTTTTGGAATATGTATTTATTTATGTATATTAGAATATACATTTTTACATAAATATGTCGATATATTTATTTAAATGAGTGGTTTATTATAAGTAAATACATGAAAACATTAATATATTTTATTATAAATAAAATTACTTTATAAAAAATGATAAAATTTAAAAACCATTATATCAATATGAATGTAATACCTGGGAATAAATTTAGTCTTCACTAAAAAAAATCAATAATACCCCCTTAAACAAGGCTGATAGTCCATCAAATGTTAAAAAAATTGGGTTACCCCAACTAAAAACTCAATTTTGGAGGACGTCTTGGCCTTTTTCAGCCTTAAACAAATGTGATATATGCTTACCTATATCATAAAGGGTGTAGAGATCATCACATGCTTCAATTTGATATGTGGTAGAGCCCAAACAGATACCCAGATCAAAAGTTATGTCTATTTGAAGTTCGAGTTATGTTTTCAACTTATTTTAGATCTTTTATTAATTTTTTGATTTTTTATTTCTTAAAATTTATATCAAATGACTATTACTTGGTAATAATAAGAAAATTATTAATTAAAAATATTTTTTAATTATTTTATTAGCCATTTTCACTAAATATCTTATATATTAAGTGTAAATTCCTATTTACCTTATCTAAAACATATTCAAAAAATATATATATTATTTATATCAATATAAATTTATTAATATATTAATATATTATTTTTAATGAAATATTTTTTTGTGGTATACCCTTATCAGTACTACTAAAAAACACTGATAAAGGGGGTCTTTATCAGTGCTTCTAAAAAAGTGATCATAAACACCCCTTATCAGTTCTTTTTTACAAGCACTCATAAATAACTCCATTCCTTAGTTATTTTTTAAAAGAACTAATAAAGTGTTGTACTTTATCAGAACTTGTTAAAAAGTTCTAATAAAGGTACACCTTCAACGTCTTTTTTTCGTACTGTTAAAGACCCCCTTTAACAATGCTTTTTTAGCACTAACAAAGGGGGTCTTTAACAACCTTTTTAGCAAGAGTTCTTAAATCCCTTGTGCTGGATAAACCTAATTTTGTAGTAGTGACTTCAAATATAGTAATATTTTATTTTAAAACATTTTTATTTGAATATATGGAGTTTCAAATCAAGTTAAATCATATTCAATTTTTGTAGCCTCATAATGACATTTAAATGTAATTTTAGTTGTATCATCTGACACAAACCAATCCAACGGTTCCACACCTAGGATAGATGTGAGCTAGGTGTTCCACCCTATGCCCACCTCCAATAGGTTAGTGGTTAGTGAATAGCACTAAGAAGGAATAAATTGCATATTGGATGACTTATACTATATAACTTGTGCATGCATACATCTCTAATCATCTATAACATGACATCCATGTCGGAATACATAACTATATAAAATATAAAAATGTATGTAAAAATTACTAAACATCCCAAGGTAATATAATAAAATTATGATAAAAAGGAGATGAATAATACACAACCTAATGAATCCAAAATATAATTGACTCTGGTGACTGGGAATAAGGGATTCACTATATTGGTCCAACTCCAATTATGAATACTTTCAACCATAAATCCCACTAACTCCATTAAGCTCTAGTTCCACTAGCTCCATTGGCTTCACAAGCTCCATGCTCCACACTCCATCTATATAGACAAAACATGTGTGGGAAAAAATCCCATGCTAGGATGAATATAAAAATACCGAGTATGATGCACCAAAAATAAAAAGGGTGATAGGGTTGTAGTTCACCACAAAACCAAAGTGTCGAACTATACATTTATTTGACTCTATCAAGGGGAAAAACACTCTCCATGGAAAAAGCTTTGACTTCTCTCCCAAAAATGACCCTAACACGATCACACACGGACATACCAATGATAACTCTAAATTAAAACATGTTCCATGGGACAAATAGTCTATAGACTAATATAATACCTCATCAGAAAACACCTTCCTTCCCATAAAACCCTGGGGAAAATGCCTCTCTTCTCATCTACATAATATACACCACACGACCTATGGGTAAACACCTCCCTACTCCTTTGTGACATGGAGGATCGAACTACACTAGTCCACATGAGGGTACTATAACTAAAAAACCCATGTTGACCATAAGAATCTAGTAGAGAAGATCTCATATGATGTGGATCATCATCTATGATCCACTCCTCAAACACTCACATCACCATTCACTCATCACGAAAAGAGAATAACAAAACTCACTTGAGAATCATAGATCCCATAAGTCCTTCTTCCACAAGGACCATCTAAATTCCATGCACTCAAATTCCAAAATTGATAGTCTAATTAAAGTGGAGAACTTTCACTCTCGATAATTCATTGACGTTCGAGGGCTACTGACCTCATATATTGGTGACCCACACCAAAATTTATTCTAAAAGGGGGGAATAACCCCTACCCATCTGGGATATAACCCAAGGAAATACTCAAAAAACAAAAAAACATAAGTATATAAGACCAACCAATCAAAAGATGGATCCCCACTAATTCATCATAGTTCTAAAGGAGTGGCATACTGAAATGGAACCTAAAGATATTGTGCACCGTGGTCCCAAAACACTTACACCAAACCATGTAGTGTGAACATGACCACCATCATACCACCAATCTTTTACTGGTACTGAAGGTCTTGCACCTTGTTGAGGGTATGCAGACTGGTTGAGGGGTGGTTTCCAAACCCAAACATATGAAACATGTACAATTCTCGATACCATAATTATAACTCACTGACTTGAAATTGAAAAGGGAAATCACATTCCTTGCCTATGTTTATACACTAGTCAAGGGAGTACACCAACCTATCTTTATACTAATATAATCCCAACATCTTTTTATATAGTGTTCCAATGAATGTTTGATTGGGAATATTTCACACCCCCCAAAGCTATACCTCTCATAGTCACAACCCATAGTGAATGTGGGAGCTATAAAACACCAACCTTATATAGAATAGATAGACCACAAGGGTCAATATGAAAAGGTAATGAACAACCATCTTCCCATCCTCTAATCTAAACCATGTGTACTATCCCTCAATTAGGAATTCATAGGAGAGAGGATATCTCCTCAAGTTTTATTCTCATCCAATAAGACCCTTTAGGTTTCTCTACTACTTAGGGGTGCCTTCAATAGATAGCCAAACTTTAATTTCAGTCATATGGGTCTAAATATAAAATACACCTATCTTATGATGTAAACTTCCCTTGATATCCTAACATACTAAACCATCACTATCTATGTGAAAAATAATAAATATGGGATATTTATCTATTGAAAACATCAAATAGAGGAAAATATGCATTTCATCATATCGTGGATTTGAGGTGCTATTTGACAAGACTAATTGATCATGCTACAATTCAGAACTATATATCATATATTGTTCTTGATTTGTTCATCTTGATGCCATGATTACAATACCACATACATATCTTTGATCTGACGTCATATGAATAAGTTGCAACCAAAACCATATTTTATGATAATAATGATAATGATTATGATGATAATAATAATAATAATAATAATAACAATTTTATATATAAGTTGTTTTGGGGAAAATTTATGCAATAGACCCCCCTAATATATTTATTATTTTATTTATTTATTTTCTCTTTTTTGACTTATCCCACCCCTCGGGCTGCTCTTTCTCGAGTGTTGTGGTGGTTGGCTCGCTGTCACCCTTCCTCCATATCGATCTCCCTTACTCCATGTCATCCTTCCTTCATGTCACCAACCATTATCCAAGCTCCCATGATCCATATTCCCATCGACATGGTTTCACCTTACTCCACATCATGAACCTAGGCCTACAGTAAACCAACACCACCTGACCGAACCCACGCCAAACCACCCTCATCAAGCTCGTGCATCCCATCACCAACCATTCAATTTTTCTAACCATCCATCACAAATCATCTCGACCATCCACAACAAACTAAAAAAACATACCACACAATGAAATATGTTAATAAATTGGTAAAATGGGACCAAAATGAAACAATTATTTATACCCCATGGTGAAATGTTCAAGCTTTGAGATTCTATTCTGTACTCAATCAATTCCCCTTCCCAACCCAGATTCAATCAACCTCCTTGATCGATGATCCTAACACCCTCCTCCTCCTAGATTTGATAGAAACCAAAAGGTAGGTCTCCCCCTGGTGTGCACAAGGTGGAGATATAAGAGGAGGGGAAAATATAATATAATACCCATAAAAGGTACCAACCTGAAACAATGATGCGAATTCGAATTATAGTTCCCTGGGAGTAAAACTCATATCTCGAACTCAATTGTGGTCTTAGTTTTCCCATACAAGATCATTATAAGAATATATAAGTATTTTATCTCAATAATTTGTGTGGGGGATAAAAATATAATATTTTATACTTTATAAATTTTTATTGAGTCTGCACCATGCCTTTCTTTCTACATCAGCACTGCCTGATGAAAAACACTGCTACCTATAATCAATGAAGCCATAAAATATTTTTTTCAAGATAATTTGATAGGGTAAATTTACCAGTTTTCCTATTTTAAATTATTAGGAATCTAAAATTCCAAAATTATCCAATCCTTCTATGTGGGGAAACCTAGGACTCTATATGATCCCACCTTTGAGATATTTCATCCTTAAAAAGATAACAACCCAAAACTTTCATTAAAAATATCAAAAATCATCCATGTGTGTGAATATAACATGACTGTTCATGAGAACCTAAATATTATAGAGATCCATAGATCCAAAATGTTCTAATATATGACCACACTCAGGAATGAAACATTTTTCCATCACTCAAATCACGGACATTGAATATGAGATTGACATTCCTCTATGAAGGCCAAATAGCCTCAACCCACTAATGGGGAAACTCCCAAAACCATCGCAATATAAAATTTATAAAACTTATCAATACTTCGAATCATGATCTTTTTTCCAATAACCATGATATTCTATTCAACACCAACACATATCAATGTTATGAACCATAAGTATCAATCAATTAAATGCAGTATATCAAGGAATTTCCTATACATATTTCACGATCCTTGTATTCTAATAGGGTACCATAAATATATTAATATATAAATAGTCCAAAACACTATAATATTCCACCGTATTCTACTACAAGAGAATATAACGACAATATAAGAGACTTCCATGATTTCATTGTGCATCCCCCGCTAACCGGTGTACGCATTGATGTCTTCCAGCTCAGAGAACAAGGATAAAATAAATCCTCCCATATTCGCTTCCTTTTGAAATTTTTTTGGTAAAATCTGCCCAAAACTTAGACATATACAACCACAAGCATTTGTAACACTATTCCCCAATGTACAAATAGAGATTCCATGAGGCATTTTCCATAAAAACTATCACTATGTCACCAAGGTAGACATATCATAGTGATGAATGATTTCCCGTTAGTTGAATACTCACAACTATCAAACTAAAGTTTCATATTCCATATCCACCTTAGGAAATATCTAGAAATAATTATGAGTAAATCATATGGAAATACACACATATCTCTATCCTATAGAAAACACAAAACATGAGAGTAGCTCAACTGCTGCTTCAGCTTCTTGGAATCTCCTAAAGATGGTCATTTACATAATCTTGGAACAAAAACATAATCTCTATTGGGATATCTAAAAATAAGAAGGAATATCCATCTGATCTATAGCTATAGTATTTTTTTCACTAAAATTACCATGGTGGAAAATGATACACTTTCCAACCAGTGTAATAATTGATTGTTGTATCCTGAGGGTTGGTCTTTCTCATTACCTGGGTTCCACTTACCATTAATAGTGGACTATGGCCTATGTGATTGATCATAATACACAAAAAAAAGATATCCATACACCTAAAATTGGGTTTTGGGTGACCATATATTAATAATGATATCTCCAGTGGGCCACACTACACTATAGAAGAATCCTAGGAAAAACCTCTCTCCCATGTCCATCTACATTGATGGTAGAAAAGAGGGAATGTTTTCACCTCTAGTAAGTATATCCAATAATACTATATTAGTTTAGAGACTCAAATAGTATCTCATGCTCCCTGACTAAGAACACGACAATGAGAGAATAAAATTCACTAATGATAAAAAATCACAACACAAAAGTGAAAGGCCATGAAGAGAATATCAGGGTGCAATAGACACTATCGAATAAAAGGAGACAATGTTTACAATTATCATCATCCACCATTTATCAATTTAACATAAGAAAAAATAACTATATGAAGGATGTATGATATGCAAGAGTAATAACATCTCATCCATCCAAGGCTTCGAATCCTAACATTCAGCTCATCACACTCATCATATTCTACATGAAAGAGCTCAATATGATAAACTAACCTTTATTGATGGATCATCCTGGAAATGCACTCTTGACTAAGATATCATAATAAAATGTGGTTCATCAACCAAAACCCTAACAAAACTCAAATTTTTTTTGAGATACTTATGCCTCACTGAGTTTCTATATACTAGTTGAGGTGGTAATCAGTTTGACATGTGGTAAACACACACCACATCAATCTCTATAGAAGGAGGACCCACAACCTTCCACTTAAGGGACTATTGACTCCTATGATAGATTATATAGAGGATCACACTACTTGATATATGGGGGATACTAACCCTATCTATAAATTGAACCACATATAGGGGATATCGCACCTGGGGTATATGGGGGGATACCAAATTCTACCTGAGTAATGAGATAGTGGATCCCACAACTCGGTATATAGGGGGATACTAACCCTATCTATAATATAACCTATTAGAAAATGTGGTATTGGATCATGTACCCCTGATAGGTAGGGGATACCAACTTCGGTGGAGGATCCCATACCCCTCCCAAGATCTTTAGGAACTGGGGATACCAACTGCATAGATATAGGATCTCATGACTCATGTACGTGGGGGGATAATGACCTACCTATAAAAAGATCCATAGATAGAGGATATGAAACCCTATTAAATTTTGGGATATCGACACTAGTAATAGTATGATAATGCTCTGATCAGCACACTTGTACCCTATTGTCAGCTCTATAGAGTAAAAGCCTCTATGAACAAAACCATGAATAATATTGAGAGAGAATCACCCAAAAGAATCATATGACTATGAATAATATCATTACTCCCATTATTTGTAGAAGGACCATATATCACCACTAGATAAATCATTTCCATGATAGAAATTAACATACATATTGCACTGTGACATCTCAAAAAGTCAGATATAACACCATGAAACTAACAATGCACTGACTACTATATGATGCATGGACCTACTCAATTTTACTCTATAACTAATACCCTAAGTACTAAAGTTAGTCAATAGAGTTTAAAAGTTTGGGTATAATAATTCATCAGTCACCACATCCTATTTATGTTCTCTAGTTTGTCAATTAAACCAGAGAACCTTTAAGAATTTTCTCCCCACATTTCTCAAACCAAACTTATGAGACACTTATCTCAAAATTCCATCACCAAAACCTACTTGGATTTAATACCAATTTTACATGACTTAACCCACTAGGTATCCTCCTAGGTTGGTAGTCAACCGAGTGTGACACCCTAATCCCACCTCTAATAGGACATGGGCTTGTGACTAGCACAAAGAAGGAAAAAATCACATATGTGTGGCCTTATCCTATATAACTTTCACATGCATACATCACCAATCATCCATTACATAATATTCATACATGAATAAATAAATATCTTAAATATAAACATGAATTTTGTATGTGATAAAAATCATAAAGGTATATAGTAAAATGATAGTAAAATAAGGGGAAAATTATACTTGGCCCAACGTCTCAAAAATACAAATGACCTAGGGAAATTGAAATAAGGGAATCACGACATCGTTTCAACTCTAATACCAAGTGATATAAATGAATAATACTACTAAATCTACCAAACTGTGGCTCTAATATATTTTATATCTCCACAAGCTCCATACACACTGAAAATTCCACAAACCTGTACTCAATCTACCGAAAAACAATATGTGTGGGAACAAGGGATGTATGGGGGTGAGAATAAAAATACCATTATGAAACCCAAAAAATAAAAAGGGTGGAAGTGCTAATTGTGAGAATGAAACCAAGGGGTAAAAACATATATCCTCCTAACAACATCAAGGTAAACCCACCATCTATGTTAGAAGATTCAACTTTACTTTCAAATATAAACCTGACATGATTTCATGAGGATATACTAGGGATAACCCTGAATTTTAATGTGTTCCCTAGAACATAGTCACTATTAACAAATACCATTCCTTAGAGGAAAACATCTCTTTACCTAGAAACCCCAGCGGAAAATTCCTCCTCACACATTCAAAAAATACACATCACATACCTCAGAGGTAAACACCTATTTTATCCACTATGACATAGAGTATCAACCCACATTGGTCAACATGAGGAGGCAATAATAAAAAATACCACATCAAACTCTAATGATCTAATCAGAAAGATCCCATATGAAGGGGATCATCATCCATAAGTCACTAATTATAAGCTCATATCATCAGTCACATGTTACCTAGAATGAACAACTAAACTCACTTTAGAATCATAGTTCTTAGAGATCCTTCTTCTATAAGGCCCATCTTAACACCTCACACTTGAAGTCTAGAACCAATGTCTAATCAAAGTGGGGAACCTACACCTACTAGGAAAACATGAATTCTAGGGAATACCAACCTAACATATGGGTGACCCACATTTGGTATAAGACCCTAGGAAATACTTGCAACCTAAAAAAACTCAGGGGGATAAAAATGACCAATTGTAATATGAATACCCTCCAACTCATCCTAGCTCCACAAGAGTGGTATAATAAAAGGGAACCTAGATATACTATACACCATAGTCCTTAAAAACCTATACCAAATCATGTGATGTGAACACCATAGCCAGCATACCATTGATCCCATTCCCCCATTGAGGGTCTCCTACCTTTTTGGGGGTACGTCGACCATTCAAGGGGTGGTTACCAATATTGAACATCTAAAATATGTCCACTTCTTGATATCGTAATTATCACACCAACATTAGAAATTAAAAGGGGAAATTCTACACCTAACCCATTCTTATACACTGGTCGATGGAGTATACAAACCCATATCCATACCTCTATCATCCCTAAATCATCAAAAATGGTGATCCAATGAAAGTAGAACCAATAGTATTTTTATCTCCACCCCCAATCTCTCTATAATCAGTAAACCCCACATTAATATATTTATTTTTTCTTCTTTTCATTGAATTATCCCCTTTTTCACTCTTCCTCAAGCATCATGGTGTCCAACTAAGAATCATTCTTCCTCCACATTGATCGCCCTTCAAATCATCCACCCTTCACGTCAGATATCATCTTCCAAGTTCACCTGAGTCATCCACCTACTAAAATAGATCCACCCCACCCCATGAAAAGACCCCAAGCCTATGGGTCAACCAAAATCTCCTGATCAAACCAATACTGATTCACCCCATCAAGCCTTTGTGTCACATCACCATCCCTGTCCTTCAACCAATTATCTATCATTGATCATCACCACCATCCAAAGAAAATGGATAAACATACATTATAACTAAATAAAATAATAAATTGTGAATAAATAGACCAAAATTAAATAATTATTCCTAACTCATGGGGAAATTTTAAATCTTCAATGTTCGGTTCCATTCTTGATTGACGCCACTTCCTGATTCGGTTCGAGTAAACCTTCTCAATGAAAGCTCCCCACACACTCCTCCTTATCCTGGATCAGAATAAAACCACAAGGGAGGTATCCCCTTTGAAATGCATAAGAGATAGATATTATGGGAGGGGATAAAATAAAATAATATAATAAATAATAAAGCGTTAGATCCAGAACACTAAGGAAAACTCAAATTATAGTGCCTTTAGGGTAAACCCCGTATCCCGGACTCAACCATGGTCATGGTTTTATCATATGGGATCCCTATAAAACTATATAAGTATTTTTTTTAAAAATAAATTCATGTGTGGTCTAAAAATATAGTGAACCTACTTTTTCTTACCTGACTATTACATCATTTTAAGATAACTGACCATTAACGGGATGTTGTCGAAAGAGATGGAATGGGAAGTATAACATTTATATTTTTCATAAATATGGAAATTATAGTAGCTTAAAATCATTAATATAATGTTATATTACAGTAAAATTAGTTTTATAGAATATTTTTTTTTACGGAATTGGGAAAAATAATAAAGGGTAGAAGAAAATAGGGAAAAGTTAACAGATACTTACTCTCTTCCCTACTGTAGCTTCTCATGCATGACACTATGTCTCCCTTGATGATTGGAGTTGGATTAATACATAACATCTCTAAAGATACTAAGGGTATAGAGAGGGATTATTTTGGTAGATGTTGGGCTTTGTAATTGGTGTAAGGAGTGGTTTTCCAAGGGAAGAGAGAGGGGTTCTTTATACTTGAGGAGAGGGGTATTTTTAAAATAAAATATTATATCGAAGGTAAAACTTCTAATACTTAATTTTAAACAATAAAAATATAATATATTGGGTTTTAAAATTTAAATAACCCTTATAATTAAAATTCATAAGTTTATTAAAAAGAAATGTGGAAAGGAATAAAAATTGTTATTTTAAGGAATCACTTTTAACTTTAGGTGTTGGACAGTTCTTTTTAGGTATGGAAATTTTCTTTATTGTTTTTTAATGAATCATTTATGAAATATAATATATCATTCCCAAACCTCAAGTTATATAAATTATTATATCATTATTACATCATGAATTATGTAATTTAAGATATACCGGTTATGTGAAAACTATATTTTTACTATTCACTCAAAAATTGAAGTATTTCAGAAAATTAATAAAAAAATCACCCTAGGAAATTTTTGAGATTTTTATTTCAAAAATGATATTTATTTTTTCAAAATAAATTTTAAAAATATGTAATTTTAATTTTTAATACAAAAAATTATGATTTTTACGAAATACTTTAAAAATACTGCTTATTAAAAACATGCTTATATTTTCTTTGAGTTTTTTAATCATGATATTATTTTGGAATTATAAAATTTATATTTAAATAAATTAATCATGATAAATATTATTTATTTCAACATTTGTTTTGAGTTAAAATTTCCATTACAATGGTCATTTTATTATTCCCAACTACCAGGTTACTATTTCAACGATCAAATTACTTTTCCAATAGTCACATAACCTCCTATAAATACCTATACTTTACTTAATTCATTATTCACCTCAATTGTTATCTGGGTTCTATATTTCCATTTTTTATAAATTTTCTTGGATTACTAATATTTTTTATTCTCTATAGTGTTGGCAGTGGGGGTGATGATTCTAGTAGATTGGGGTGATACATATTTTCCCATTTTATTTTTTCTATTTTAAATTTTTTGTCCAATTATAATTTTTGTAATTTTAATTTGTTTCATTATTGATTAATTTAATAGTATTTATTAATGAAATAATTTTTTTGGGTTTCTCTATATTTTTTATGTGTATGGTATTATATTATATAATACAACACTCATTTATTTAGGAAACAAATATTTCTTATAAACATTGGGTCGTTACATTCTTCCCCCCTTTAGAATTTTTTCCCTCAAAATTTAAACTCAAATTATAAATTGAGAATAGATGAGGGTACTACTGATTCATTGTTTCCTCTGGTTCCCATATCGCATCTTCATACTTATGGTTCCTCCATAACACTTGGAAAATGTGAGCTTTCTTGTTTCATATAACTTTGTCTCTATGGTCCAATATCTTCACCTGTTTTTCTTCATATAAGAGTTCATTCTCTAGTTGTACCACCACTGGATTTAGTACCTGTTAGGGATCTGGTATGTACTTTATCAGGAGAGATACATGGAACACTTCATGAACATGATCAATATTTGGTGGAAGTGTAATATGATAAGGCACATATCCTATGTGATCAAGGTTATCAAAGGGGCCAATAAACCTTGGGATAATTTACCCATTCTTTCCAAACCACATAACTCTCCTCCATGATGATATTTGAAGGAAACATTTTCTCTGACATCAAACTCCAATTCCCTTCAACAGTTGTTAGTATAGATATTTTTTTTCAACTCTAAGATTCTCTTATATGTGGTTGGATGGATTGAACCAACTATGTCATCTCTTAATCAAGTTCAGGTCCACGTAACTTTTGTTTTCCAACTTCAACTAAAAAAGTTGGAGTTCTATATCACTTCCCACACAGAGCTTCGTATGGATCCATTTTAATACTCGAGTGGAAGCTATTTTTATATGATAACTCAAACAATGGGATATGTTGATCTAAACCACCTTTTAGTTCCATTGAGTAATCTCTTAGCATGTCCACGATTATTTGAATAGTCCTTTCAGATTGGACATCATTTTGGGGGAGATAGGTCATGCTGAAATTCAATTCATTACTCAAATCATGTTGAAGACCTATCCGAAATTTAGATGTGAACCTTGGATCATGATATAGATGATTGAAAGTAAAACCCCATGCATCCACACCACTTCTGTAATATATATCATGGAAAATTATTCAAGTGATAAATCTTCTGGAATGGTGATAAAGTTGGCATTCTTGATCAGTCAATCAACCACAACCCATATCACATTGTTTACTTTGGTTTTTTTCAAGATACCAGTAATAAAGTCCATAATGAAATTCTATGATTTGCATGTGGGTATAAGAAATGGTTTCATCACCCCTTTGTACTTATATCGATCTACTTTAACATTCTAACATACCAAAAACCTTGAGGTATACTCTGCAATCAACTTCCTCTTGTTTTCCCACCAAAAGTATTATCAAAGGTCACAGTACATCTTGGTACTTACAGGATGGATAGAGAAAGGTGAGCTATGGACATTATATAATCGAACCTTCTTTATCCAAGGTGATGAAGGAACACAAATTCTTATTCCAAATTGAATCACACCATCATCATCAATGTGGAACTCATGTAGATTTCATTAATTTATTAATTTCACATTCTTTTGTAGCTCTAGATCATCCCTTTATGCCTCCCTAATCTTCTCTTTAATGGGTGATTGTGAAATAATCTATGAAAGGCAGGATGTATTTCTTTCCATTATGATTTCAAGATCCATCATTTTCATATCCATGAAGATAGGGTCTCTCTCAATTTGTATCATGGATAGAGTAGCATGTTATTTTTTACTAAGATAATCACTACCTTGTTTTCCTTTATCGAATGGTAGTGAATAGAGAAATCATAGTCCTTAATTAGATCTAACCATCTTATTTGACATGTGTTGATCTCCTTCTATGTGAATATTTACTTTAGACTCTTATGATCAGTATATATGTCACACTTCTGACCATATAGATAGTGCTGCCAAATATTTAGAGCAAAGATCATAGCTGCTAACTCTAGATCATGTGTTTAGTAGTTTGACTCATGGATCTTCAACTATCATGAGTTGTAGGCTATCACTTTATCATTTTTCATTACTACACAACCCAAGACTTTCTCCTAAAGATTGTTTTATATCACAAAACCTTCTCCACTTTTTGGTAGTGTGAGTACAGGTGTAGTGATTAGCCTCTTCTTGAGATTATAAAAGATTTCCTCACATTCTTCCATCTATACATATTTTACCCCATTCTATGTTAAATTAGTTAGAGGGCTATACAATTGTGAGAAATTTCTCAAAAAACATCGATAGTACCCAGCTAACCCAAGAAAACTATAGATTTCTATGGCACTAGTGGGTCTGACCTATTTCTAAATTGAATTTTTCTTTGAATTTTCTATATAAATACCCTCACTTTTGATCATATGTCCCTAGAATGTGACTTACTGCATCCAAAAGTCACACTTTCTAAACTTACCATACATTTTATCTTTTATTATTGTCACCAACACAATCCTTATATGCTCTTCATATTCCAACTTTCTATTGAATTAAATGAGAATATTGTTGATAAATACTACCAAATATTTATCTAGGTAGTCTCTAAAGACTCTACACATAAAATCTATGAATATTGTTGGGTCATTAGTAAGTCCTAATGGAAGAAATGTTAAATCATAATGCCCATACCTTTTACAAAAAGTTGTACTCTGAATATCCTTCCTCTCCACCTTTAGTTGATGATATCTAGAATAAAGACCCACCTTTGAGAACTACTGAGGTTGTAATAGTTGATCGAACAAGTCATATATCCTTCTAAGAGGATAATTTTTCTTTATGGTGATCTTTTTGAGATCTTGATAATTTATACATAACCACATTGATTCATCCTTCTTGACAAAGAGCATTGGTGCACCCCAAGGCGATGCACTAGGTAATATGAAACCTTTATCAAACTATTCTTGTAGTTTCTTCATTAACTCCTCAAATTCAATCAGGGCTATCTTGTTGGTGAATTTTGATATAGGAGTATCTTGAGGTATTATCTCTATTGAGGACACTACCTCACAATATGTGGGAAGTTATGGTAACTCTATAAGAAATAAATTAGTGTGTCCCCTAACAATGGTAATTTCCTCCAGGTTGTTACCTACCTTTCACTCGACCATTTGGGAAATTTATTATTCTTCATAGGTAATCAACACTCACACTATTTAGGAATTCTCCAAAGGAGATTCATGATCTTCCTTACATTTTTAGAGGATCATTGGATAGTTTGGAATATGAAAAAAAGATTTCTTTTTCCTGATAACTGATGTGTGCTCTATATAATGAGATATAATCCATGCCCAGTATAGCATCAAATTACCCCAAGATAAGTATTAACAGATTAGATAAAAGAATCTCCTCATAGATTCTTATAAGAGAAGAGTCCAATAGTTTTGTTGTAATGATTGCACAACTAGGTGTTTTTACAGATATCTCCACATCAAGCTATTAGGGATTCGATTCAATTGTTCTACAAAACTAATAGGATATAAAGGTGTAAAGACCTGGAATTTCCATGTAATTTGTTTTAATAAATAGGAATTTTACGAGTCCGCAAAACTTGACAGCACGTGATTCTGATGACTGGAGTGCCTGAAATTAATTTATGAACTTTATTTCGGGTACATTCAGTAAACGTATGAGCGAGTTTTTCTAACATTTGAACTGGTGCTTGGAATTGAAATATGAGGGCACCGTTGAACTCATATCACTGGTATTTTCTTAAGGATACTTTCACCTTGATGGTAGTCGGTTGAGAGTGAAAGATAATTTTTGGATTTTTTGTGGAAAAAATAAAATAAAATAAACAAATGTTTTATTTTATTTTGTTGTAACCACCCTCCCATGTGGATGTTCAGGGGTGGGTTGCACCAGAACTAAACCTCCATGTGGAAGTTGAGAAGTGGGGACCAACAGACCATAACCTCTCATGAGAGGTTATGTTGGTGTGGGCCACACGAATCTAAACCCCCTTTTTTGAATTCCTTGAACTCCCCTCTTGATGGGAGAAACCCCCTTGAAACTCCCTCATTAATGTGGAGGATCCTCTTGACTTCCTCCACATTAATTGTGCCAATGCACAAAACTTTAATTTATTCCAACCCTTCTCTTGATTAATTATGCCACCCACCATAATTAATTTAGCTTTTTAAATTCTTTCCAAAAAAATAATAGATGGATTAATCTATTATTTTGGCACCACCTTACAATTGGGTGGAATTGGGAGAAAGATTCTCCAACGAAGAATGCTTCCTCCACAAAGATTTCCGGTGAGGAACGTCTTTGACTTCTTCCTCGGAAGCACCTTATGGAAGCAACCAACATGGGACGTCTTCAATGACCGACCTTCCCTCCTCATCATTGTCAATGAACAATATGAGGCAGGGTCTTAATGTTATTTGTTATCACTTTCCATGTACTCCCATCTTTTCTTGTGCGGATTGGGAACAAAAAATGCAGAAGATTATGGTTTGACGTTCATTGCTTCGTTCTTGTGAACCGATTTATACAACTCTAACACAGAGGGTGTAGGCCAAACCAACATGGCCCGACCCCTCCACCGTTCTTCTTTGCTGTTTTCGTTGAAATGGAGGAAGGAGACAAATGCAACGGTGCTCCGCCACCCGCGGCCTCTGCCGCTCCGCGCCGCCGCCAAACCACCGTTGTGCCAAGCCGCTGAGCCAATCTACCGCCCCGATCCGACCTTCCTTTGCCCACCCCCCCACGGTGCTCCGGCCAAACTGGCTCACGCCCACCGTGGCGCCCCGGCCAAACTGTCCCGCGCCCCCCGCGGTGCCCTGACCGAACCGGCCCGCTCCTCCCTGCAGCGCCCCGGCCGAACAGGCACCCCCCCCCCCCGCGGCGCCTTGGCTGAACCCCCCCCCCCCCCACGGCACCCCGACCGAACCGGCCAAGACCCCCCGCAACGCTCTAGACAAACTAACCCATGCCCTCACGGCACCTCCGTGGCCGAGCCGCCCTGCGACACCCGTGGTTCTGCGGCCCCATGCGGCCAGTGCGGCATGCCGAACTCCCAACGGACCAGGCTGCATCACGGGACTGGCCTAACCCAGCGGGTCTCGTCGAGTCAACTTGAACCGGTTCGAACCATCCCAGGTCGGGCCAGGTCGGTCCAACTGGGTCAGACTGGACCCAGGCCCACTATGACCCATTTACGCTCCTTCGGTCATATCTTTGTCACCAGACGTCCATTTGACAAACCTTCAACAGTGCTGAAAATCTTGGACTGAGATGGTCCCTTTGAGTGATACCCCACTATGTTTTGGATTGAGATGGGGAATAGTCAGGTTGGATCGAGTATGAATCCAACTGGGCCCCAAAACAAAAGGCTAATAACTCACTAACCGGGTGTCCGATTGACAAAAAGGCTAATAAAACATGAACCGTGCAGGGATTGAGATACTTCTTTATGGGACTTCATGGCAGTTGAATTATCGACAAGTAGCTTGTAGAGCAGATCCTCCCAGAGACGAGCGAGCATAGTGCAGAAACCTAGTGACTGGTTGAGACTTGATGACTGCTGACCGTTTCGACTCAGAGTGACTTGACAGGCCCAGTGGGGATTTCCTTGGTGACATGGTAGACACACAGTGGGGAGCACCTTGGTGACGTGACAAACCCAAAATACTCAATAGGAGGAGTACCTCATCAGGCCTTAAGGGGGAGTGACTCTGTGTGACGTGAGAGACCCATGGTGGGGAGCACCTCTGTGTGACGTGGAAGACCCATGGTACTCGACGGGAGGAGTACCTCAGAAGTCCAAGGTTAGTGGGAAGTGCCTATGGGTGACTCGGCAGGCCCACTGTACTCGATAGAGTAGGAGTTCTCCAGTAACCGAGGTGTTCGATGTTGTTTTCAGAATGTTACTTGATACTACCCCTAGAATAAATCCTTGTGTGAGATGAGTCAAAACCTCTTTGTTTTCCTCATGATTGAGATGGATTAATTAATAACTTAGGTATATGTTTGGGCATATACATAAGTAAGGTTATCTGTTTATTTCATTCTTTTTGTTCTATCCTTGTTGGATTTTGTGAGACCTAGAGTGTCTCAGGGTCCCTACTGAGTTCCATTATACTCACCCCTGCACGGGCTATGCCCGCACCTTATTGTGTTGGATGGATATGATGAACAACACTTACTGAGGACGAGGTTACTAGGAATGGAAGACACCTGGAGGTGGACCTTATGACGAGTTGGTACACATAGGAGACAGACAGATGAGGAGTGCTGAGGAGGCGATCTGCACCTACTCTTCATGTAGGAACCTTGGAGGATGACCCAATTTTTGTTTTCCTTTTTCTTCAGTTGTACATGTACTTTAAATTTCTTGTACTTTACTGTTGGGATTGTATTCCAGCCCCCTTTTTTACTTTCAACACTATTTTGTTATACAGTTTTACTTGGTGTTTCGTATCCAGTTGTGTGCTTTCTTGTGTGTGTGTGTTTATATATTATAAAGGCAATGCCTTCTTAGTTTTAGGGAATTGCGCCTTTGGTGCTAGTCGCTAGCCTCCGGCCTATTGAATACGGGCTTGGTGTATTCACGACATGGGCCTCAGGGGATGGGTCATGAAAAATTGGTATCAGAGGATTCGGTTATACCGAAGAATGAGGACTCTGATCTTTTCTTTGAAGTAATAGTGTTAAGGGTAATGAGTGCAGTTTTCAGTTTAGGGAGTTCAGTGTTGGTGTGGCGGCCGACGTATCCATAAACCAGGACCCTGACTTCTAATTTCTGAGTCAGTTCATGAAAACACTGATTGCGTGTGTGTTTTCAAGAGTTTTCTTTGTGATTTTTGAGTCAGCTTACTAGGTATAACTTTCAGCATACCAGGTATAACTTTTGAATATGGCACACTTGTTTCTATTCAGGATGCCTCCACTCAAACATCCAGCTAGAGTTACGAGATTCATAGGCTCTGATAGCCCACTGAGCGACGATTCCTCGGTGCATGGCCCTTTTCCAGTAGAGGCACCGGTGGAGGCACCAGTGGTACCACTCCCCATTGGGCCACAGATGCCACCAGCCCCAACAGCAGACAGTGTAGGACACTTGAGCGTGTTGCGTGAGTTCCAGCGCCAGAGGACACCTAGGTTCAGGGGAGAGATAGACCCACAGGAAGCTGAGGATTGGCTGGTGGCTATAGTGAGAGTTTTCTGATTGGTAGGGACACCAGCTGATTTCATGGTGATCTTTGCCACCAGCCTTCTACAGGCAGCAGCAGGCAGATGGTGGAGCTTGGTGCTCTAGGTTCATGATGAGGTGACTCTTCTCTGGGAAGAATTTGAGAGCTTTTCTTAGGCAGAGTTTCTCCTATCGACTCTTCGTGCAGTTCCCATACAGAAGCTTCTTTATCTCCAGCAGGGCAACATGATTTTGGCTCAGGACTCATCTAGGTTCATTCATCTCTCACGCTACTCCACAGATATGGTGCGAGACCCTTTCATTAGGGCCTGGACCTTCAATAAGGGGATTAGGCGAAAGATCAGGGATTCTATGATCTCACTCAGCATCCCGACACAGGAAGAGTTTTTAGAGAGATCCCTCTTGGTGGAGAGTTTCCTTGCCGAGTAGTCACCAACAGCGAGACCCAGAACCAGTCGCCACGTAGAAGAGTCTTCTATAGTTGGTAGCAGATAGAAATCTCAGAGTTCCAAGAGGAACAGACCTATAGGTGGTCAACTGCATGACTTAGGATCGATTGTGCAGGGCACCCGAGATAGAGTCAGTCATACCCAGAGCGGGCAATGTTACACATGCAGCGGGCAGGGTCACATGGCTAGTGACTGTCTGACCCGTCATACGGATGATCAATAGATGGTCGAAGGACCGCCCAGGCAGAGATAAAGATTCCACTGAGGAGGTCCGCAGGGAGTAGGAGGATGTGGCAGAGGAGCTGGCTGTACAGTTGGCGGTGGGCGAAAATTTGAGATGTTACCGCCACCACCACTAGGAGGTCCACCCCGACCGCAAGGAGTAGGTGGATAGGGGAGAGCTCAGCTCTAGCCAACTGAGGCCTACAATCACAGTGCTCCAGAGATGATAAGAGGTACGATATTTGTCTACTCCACCTTAGCTGTAGTATTTATAGACACAGGTTCCAGTCATTATTTTATTGCCACTACCCTCGTTTGGAGCTCGGAGATTCTGATGAAGCCATTGGATCAATCCTTATGGAAAGAGATTCCTACGAGAGTATATTCGATGATTACGCACTGGTGACAGCAGTGAAAGCTTACTCTAGGAGGTGAGAGCTTCAGTTGAGAACTGCTAGTAGCAGTGTCGAGGCCTTACGACGTCATCTTGGGTATGGATTGGTTATCTACAGTCCATGCTCAGATTGACTTTATTAGGTGAAAAGTGCAGTGTGTCTGCACTGATGGGACCAGGTTTACCTTCACTAACAAGAAAGGAGACTTTTCAGTGTAGGATGGACTTACCTGGAGGAGGATGCAACCGATTACTCATTAGTTGGCTAGCCTTACCCATGGATAAGTTGATGTGGAGAGTCCGAGCTATCCTGTAGTGGTGGACCAGTACACTGATGTTTTCCCTCATGATGTCCTGGGTTGACCTCCTCGCAGAGAGGTGGACTTTTACATTGAAATGTACCTCAGGACGACACCGATATCTACACTAGTATATCACATGGATCCTGTGGAGCTTCGCGAGTTGTGGGTACAGTTAGAGGACTAACAGGGGAAGGGGTTCATCTGGCCTAGTGTTTCACCTTGGGCAGCCCCGATTCTGTTCACCAAGAAGGCGGTTGGGAGCTTGAGGCTTTCTTACGACTACCAGTGATTAAACCGGGTGACCGTGTAGAACAAGTACCCACTCCTGAGGATTGATGACCTCTTTGATCAGCTGAAGAGAGCACGGCGGTTCTCAAAGATAGACCCCAGATCAGGCTATCACTAGCTCAGAGTGCGAGATGAGGATGTGTAGAAGATAGCCTTAAGGTGTCGGTATGGCCCTTACGAGTTCTTGGTTATGCCATTCAGCGTGACCAACGCTCCAGTAGTGTTCATGGGACTCATGAATAGGATCTTTCATCCATACCTTGATCGCTTTGTAGTAGTCTTCATCGACGACATTCTGATCTACTCGACTACTGAGGAGGAGCATGACTATCATTTACAAGTAGTATTGGACACACTATAAGAGCACCAGATTTATGGTAATCTCTACATGTTCCAGTTCTGGACCCGAGAGGTTCACTTTCTGGGACATGTCGTATCGGAGGATGGAGTTGTAGTGGATCCAGCGAATATTGAGGCGGTACTTGCTTGGGAGTCACCCAGGAGTGTGACGGAAGTACGAAGTTTCCTGGGTTTGTCTGGATACTACATGGAGATTTGTGCCAGATTTCTCCAGAGTTTCTGCACCACTATCATCCTTGATGAATAAGAGGAAACCCATCATTTTTTCGGAGAAATGACATCGGAGTTTTCAGGAGTTGAGGTAGAGGCTGACTAGTGCCCCCATCTTAAGGCTTCTAGAGGAGGGCTTAGGGTATGTAGTCTACTATGACACATCAAGGACCAGACTCAGATGTGTCCTGATGCAGGAGTGAGTAGGGATCGCATATGGTTCTCGGCAGCTAAGACAATATGATCAAAACTACACTACCCATGAACTGGGGTTAGCAGCAATGTTCATCACCGTGAATATGTGGCGACACTATCTAATGGGTGAGCGTTTTACCGTGTACTCTAATCACAAGAGTCTCAGGTATATCTTCTCTCAGAATGACCTGAACCCGAGACAACGAAGTTGGCTTGAGTTCCTCTAGGACTATGACTTCAGGATAGTCTATACTCCTGGGAATGGGAAAATTGTCGCAGATGCACTCAACTAAAGATCTGGTATACAATTGCTAGGTGAGGCGATAGAGCAGCTGGCCGCTTTGCAGATATCCATTCGTGGATAGAGATCGAGAATCTTACCTTTAGTCTCTTATAGTCACTCCCCCACTTATTCAGCAATTCAGGGAGGCGCAACATGGGGATGCTGACTACGATACATGATGTGCTTAGATATCCATAGGGCACGTACCTGATGAATTTTATGAAGGTGGGGAGAACGTCATCCTCTTTAGAGCATGTACAATGGTAACAGTTTCACTTCAGGAGGAAGTGTTGAGGGAGTTCCACA
The DNA here is from genome assembly GCA_963277665.1 of Viscum album. NCBI lineage: Eukaryota > Viridiplantae > Streptophyta > Magnoliopsida > Santalales > Viscaceae > Viscum > Viscum album. Next base: position 1,730,484,999 of record OY728164.1, on the reverse strand, counting down.
CATCCCCTCTAACGGTACATCCAGGAGTGGCGAAGATGTACTAGGAACTCTGAAGATAACACTAGTGGCCGAGAATAAAGAAACCAGTAGTAGAGTTTGTCTCTCGGTGCCACACCTTCCAGCAAGTGAAGAGGAGCATCAGGTATTAGTAGGCTTGTTTTATCCTTTAGAGGTCCCAAAGTGGAAGTGGGATGGGATATCCATGGACTTTGTGACAGGACTTCTGCGTATATCAAAATGTCATGACTCAATCAGGGTGATCGTCGACCGGCTCACCAAGTCAGCCCACTTCTTACCGATCAGAGAGCAGGGTTCAGTAGAGAGCTTGAGACACCTCTATGTGCAGGAGATTGTGTGGTTTCATGGAGTAACCTCAACGATTGTCTCTGATCATGATGCACGTTTTACTTCTCGGCTATGGAAGGGGTTGTTGGAGGCTTTTAGGATGCAACTTCAATTGAGCACCGCCTTCCATCCTCAGATGGATGGCCAGACTTAGCGGACCATTCAGACCCTCGAGGAAATGCTGCGTGCTTGTTTCCTTGACTTCAGATGCAGCTGGGAGGATCACTTACCTTTGGTGGAGTTTGAAGAAAACAACATCTATCACTCCACCATAAGGATGGAACCTTTTGAGGCGTTATATGGGCGACCTTCAAGATCACCTTTGTGCTGGACTGACCTAGGGGAGTCAACACTTGTGGGACCAGAGATGGTATAGGCAACCACAAAGAAGGTGCAGATCATCCAGGAGTGGATGAAGACTGCATAGAGCAGGCAAAAGTCATATGATGATAGGAGAAAGAGGTGTCTGGAGTTTGAGGATGGCGACCTCGTCTTTCTACGGGTCTCACCCCGACAAGGTATACGGGGATTTGGCCGAGGTGGCAAGTTATCTCCGAGATTCATCATAACTTTTCAGGTCCTCATCAGAGTTGGAAAGGTGGCATACCAATTAACTCTTCCACCTCAGTTGCACCGGTTTCACGAAGTCTTCTACGTATCCCAGTTGAGAAGATACATGAATGACCCTTATCACATCATCAACCATAGAGATCTGGAAGTCGATGATGGGGAGACTTTTACGGAGGTTCAATAGAGATTGAGGATCGACAAAAGCGGGTCCTTCATGGATGGTTGATACCTCTTATGCGTGTTCGCTGGTAGCACGAGAATGTACAGGAGAGCACATGGGAGTGGGAGGCTCAGATGCATGCTCAGTACCAACACTTTTTTACCTATTTTGAGTTGTGGATTACGGGGATGAAAATCCATGAGGTGGGGAGAATGTAAAGATCCAGAATTTCCATGTATTTATTTTTAATAAATGGGAATTTTATGAGTCCGTGAAAGTTGACGACACGTGATTCCAAGGCCCGGAGTGCCCGGAATGAAATTCTGAACTTTATTTCAGGTAGGTTCAGTAAACGTACAAGAATGTTTTTCTAACTTTTGAACCGGTGCTCAGAATTGAAATCTGAGGGCACTGTTGAACTCGCAACGCCAATATTCTCTTAAGGATACTTTCACCTTGATGACAGTTGGTCAAGAGTGAAATATAATTTTTGGTTTTTTTGTAGAAATAATAAATTAAAATAAACACACGTTTTATTTTATTTTTTTGTAACCACCCTCCCATGTGAATGTCCAGGGGTGGGGTCCACCAGAACTAAACCTCCTTGTGGAAGTTGAAAAGTGGGGACCACCTGAACTTAACCTCCCATGAGAGGTTTTGGTGGTGGGGACTACCCGAACCTAAACTCCCATGAGAGGTTATGGTGGAGGGGGCCACCCGAATCTAAACCCCCTTTTTGAATTCCTTGAACTCTCTTCTTAATGGGAGAAACCCCCTTGACATTGCCTCATTAATGTGGAGGAGCCTCTTGACTTCCCCCACATTAATTGGGCCAACACACATACCTTGAATTTATGCCATCCATTATCTTGATTAATTATGCCACCCACTATAATTAATTTAGATTTTTAAATTCTTGTCAACGGAATAATTTATGGATTAATCTATTATTTTGGAACCACTTTACATTTGGGTGGAATTGGGAGAAAGCTTCTCCAATGAAGAGCGCTTCCTCCATGAAGAACACCGGCGAGGAATATCTTTGACTTCTTCCTTGGAAGAACCTTGCGGAGGCAACCGATGTGGGATGTCTTCGACGACCAACCTTCCCTCCTCATCATCATCAACAAAAAATACGAGGTAGGGGTTTAATGCTATTTGTTTATAAATTTCCATGTACTCCCTTATTTTGTTGTGCAGATTGGGAACAAACATTGTGGAAGATTATGGTTTGACTTTCATTGCTTCATTCTTGTGAACCGCTTGCTACCACTCTAACGCGGAGGGTGTGGGCCAAAATAACATAGCCCGGACCCTCTGCCATTCTTCTTTGGTTTGTTCTTCAAAATGGAGGAAGGTGAATAAGGAAACAGTGCTCCACCACCTGCGGCCTCTGCCACTCCGTGCCACTGCCGAACAACTACCGTACCGAGTCGCCGAGTTGAGCCACCGCCCTGAGCCGAGCCACCTTCGCCCCCACCACAGCCCTCCTGCCAAATTGGCTCACGCCCCCCACAGTGCCCCAGCTGAACCGGCTCGCACCCCTCGCGGCCCCCAGGCTGAACCAGCCCGCGACCCCCGCAGCGCTCCGACAAAACTGGCCCATGCCCCCCGCGGCGCCCCGGCCAAACCAGCCCACACCCCCCTCCCCCGTGGGGCCCCGTCCAAACCATCCTGAGCCCCCCCCCCTGGCGCCCTGGCCGAACTGGCCCCATTCCCCCTGTGACGCTTCGGCCGAACTAGCCTGCGCCCTCGCGGCACCCCCGCGGCCGAGCCGCCCCGAGGCACCCGTGGATCCACGGCTTGCTGGACCCCCAGCAGACTGAGTCGCATCACAAGCCAGGCCTAACCCAGTGGGTCGGGCCGGGTTGTTCCGACTGGGTCGGAACAGACCCGGGCCCACTATGACTCATTTACACTCCTTCGGTCATATCTTTGGCAACAGACATCCGTTTTACGAAACCTCAGTGGCATTAGAAATCTTGGAGATAGACGGTTCCTTTGAGTGATACCCCACTTTGTTTTGTTTTGACATGGGGAACGGTCAGGATGGATTGAGCATGAATCCTACCGGCCCCCGAGACAAAAAGGCTAATAACTCATAGACCGAGTGTCTGATTGACCCGCCGTCTATTAAGTTGAGACCCCTATGAAGAGGCGGACCTTTGAGATATTTTTTCATGGGACTCCATGGAATTTGGAGTATCAACCAGTAGCTTGTGAAGTGGATCCTCCCAGATACAAGTCAGCATAGTGCGGAGACCTAGTGGCTGGCTTAGACTTGATGACTGCTGACCATTTCAACTCGGAGTGACTCGACAGGCCCAATGGGTAGCGCCTTGGTGACGCGGAAGACCCACAATGGGGATCTCCTTGGGGCTGCGGCAAACCCACGGTACTCGACAGGAGGAGTACATCAGCAGGCCTTGAGGGGGAGCGCCTCTCTGTGAAGTGGCAGACCCATGGTGGGGAGCAACTCTGTGTGACGTGGCAAACCCACAGTACTCAACATGAGGGGTACCTCAGTAGTCCAAGGTTAGTGGGAATCACCTATATGTGACGCGGCCGGCCCACTGTACTCGATAGAGGAGGAGTTCTCCAACAGTCGAGGTGTTCGACGTTGTGTTTAGAATGTTACTTGATACTACCCCTAGAAATAAATCCTGGTGTGAGTTGATTCAAAAACTCTGTGTTTTCCTCATGATTGAGATGGATTACTTAATAACTTAGGTATATGTATGGGAATATACCTAAGTAAGGTTATCTCTTGATTTCATTCTTTGTATTTTATCCTTTTTGGATTTTGTGAGACCTAGAGGGTCTTGGGGTCCTGATTGAGTATTTTTATACTCACCCCTGCACGGGCTATGCCCATAGCTTATTGTGTTGGATGTAGATGACTGACAATGCTGACTGAGGATGTGGGTACCCGGACTAGATGGTACCCGAAGGTGGACCTTACGATGATTCAGTACACAGAGAAGATGGATGGATGAGGAGTGTTGAGGAGGTGATATGCACCTACCCTTCAGGTAGGAACTTCAGAGGATGACCTAGTTTCTAGTTTCCTTTTTCTTCAGCTATACTTGTACATTCAGTTTCTTGTACTTTACTGTTGGGCTTGTATTCCAACCCCCCTTTTTTACTTTCAGCACTCTTTTGTTATATAGTTTTACTTGGTGTTTCATATCTAGCTATGTGCTTTCTTGTGTGTGTGTTTACATATTATAAAGTCAATGCCTTTCCATTTTTCGGGAATTATGCCTTTGGTGCTAGTCTCCATCCCCTGGCCTAAGGAAGGCGGGCTTGGGGTAGTCATGGTATGGGCCTCGTGGGATGGGTCGTGATAGAAGGAATGTGTGTAACCAGAATCAAATAAAACATTTTCCATTCTTGAGTTAATAGTAGGTGTACCTTATTACTACTTTATTTTCATGCTCCACTTCGACAGTGGTGGTAGAGTAAGTTATCACTTTATCTTTTGGATTTTGTGTTTATTGATGTTGATTGCCCTTAAGGATCCATGGTTTAGCACAGTATCTTGAATAGTTCCCTTTATCCCTACAGTTTAAGCATTGAACAATGGGTGGTGTATTAGGTGGTTTCTTCCTTTAATCCATCATGTTGGTCGGCTTATTCATGTCTCCTAGACATTCATGAGCTTGGTGGAATTCTCTTCCACACTTAATTCATCTACCCATACCTTTGAGGTAATTTCCATGATGCTTGTTCCTACATTTTTGACATGTGGGTAGTTGGATCCTCTTTCCTCCTTTTTCATTTTACCCACAATCTTTAAACTAGATTCTTCTCTTCTTATCTCCATTAACATGGAACCGTTCTCTGAACTCCATATCTACTTTGAGAGCACATCAAACCACTTCTTCATAACTCCCAAAGTCTCCGATAGCTATATCTATTTGAAGGTGTGTTTTTAAACCAATAAATAATCTATCTATTTTTTATCATTATGGATAAAGAAACATTAGGCATATCTTACAATCCTTGTGATGTTTTCCTCATAATCTGTGATAAATGCACCTTAATTTTTCTTCAGCTCTATGAATTCTCCTTTCACCTTTGTTTGAAGAATACGATGGAAATACTTGTTAATAAATATTTTATTAAAGTATACCCACTCTATCTCTTCAATTTAATCCTTTGTATTAGTGTTCTATATCAATACCGACTATTGAATCGCTACTCTATCTAAACTATAAACAGCCACAGTCACCTTCTCTTTCTAATAAAAATTTATCACAAAAAATATATTCTTTGTTGCATTAAACCATTGTTCTAGGAAAAATTGATCAGAAGTTCCCCTAAATGTTAGTGGTCATTGTCGCATAAAGGACTCAATGGCTAATTTATCCGTCTCTAGTGAAGTTGTGAATTTCACATGGTTAATGATATTATTCATAGCCTAAGACATATGGGTAATAATTTCTATGAAGTTTTGAACTCAACATCCCATGGCATTGGGGATGCCATTTTAAAAATCATTTTATTGTCCCTCACATGGGTTGTTAGCCTAGTTTCTCCTGGTTACCACCATTTTCTAAAATAGAAAAGTTTATAAAAATATTAATTCCACAAAGAATAAATAATTAATTTATTCTTTTTTTAAATTAACACTAAAGTAATATATTATGGGATCTCTATGTTTAGTATTTTTCTAAAACAAATATTCTTGGATGTTTATATATACTTAATCTTATACTATGGTTTTTCACTAACATTATCTGATCCTAATTCCCAAATTAACTAAACTGTGATCTGATACCAACTATAGAGATCCTACTTTTCTTACATGACTATTACATCATTTTACGATAAAAAACATAATATAGATACAAATCCTGAATAAAAAGGATTAGTGTATTTGAAAAATTAGGATCATAGATAAATTTTACATAATAAAACATAAAAACTATTTAACTCCTTCTCTATCTTCATATTATACCTCTCATTTTCCTTTGTGTAATTAATTGGATGAGGATATACATCAATAAAAGGGGTGAGATAAAATCCCTATAATAGGATGAATAACAGACATGAATTAATAAAACATGGGTGAGCATAATCATCATCATTACCAAATCATAAGAATAGGATCATCATCATAATAATGAGGTAAACATGTGATAAATCCATGGAATTTGGATATGAAAAAAAATAAACATAATGTCTTAGTGGTCAAATAACACACATAGTTGTGAAAAAATCTAGCATTATGTTCATGCATAACACATATGCATTATCATGAAATAATATTTGTGAAAAAATATAGCATCATTTTCACACATAATGCACTTCATCTCATGAGATACATCACATTACCCAATATATGTTAGGGATATATAATTTCATGCCCACCCATATCATCATAATATTTACATAATCATGAATTTTGATGGTTCTGGGCACAGCAGAAGTGTGGTTGGGTCGGCACCCAAATTTTATTTTTACCATGATTAATGATTATTCCGGTATCAATATGATGATGAAAACCAGTCTCCATGGAATAGAATCAAAGATTTAGATAAATAATTAAGAGGACCAAAACCTTTAGAGAGGATCTTGCACAACATGTTTATAATTAATTTAATTAATTTCATAAAGAAAATAATTCTTGGATCTTTGGTATTTTCTTCGTTGATGATGTTGATCATCTAGAATGAACCTTATGTATTATCTGGTTGTGCTTTCAAGAATCCAAACTATAATATCTATAGTGGTGATCCACACATGCTCTGATGACCTCTGATCGACACCCCTCATTCTCTGGGTTCTAGCGCGGCAAAGCGAGTGCCTTGTGTTAGTCATTCTTGAGCACTTGTTCTTTATCCTTGAAGAACATCTCTCAATCTTGAGAGGGGTGGGAAGTGGATTCAAGAGAAAAATTATTTATCTCAATAATTCTAAATTCACTGGGTGTGCAGTTCGGTGCATGGCACAATAGGTGTATGTGTCTATTTATTGACATGGGGGTTCAGTTACAATATTTAATTTCATAACAAAAATTAAATATATTTATAACCTTAGAGAAAACCCATTCTATTAATAATATTATCACATAATTAGTTAGGGTGTGGCAACTTGCGCAAAATGGAATTATAAATAAAATTCCATGTCACAAACTAATTGTAGTGTTATTTTAATTTGTTCCCACTAGTTAAATAATTATTTATTATCATGAAAATAATTATTTTACCACCAAATCGGCCTTGATCTGATATAAATCCATTTCCATTTATCAAACACCCGAAGAAATAAATAAATAATTTATTCTCTTAAATAAATATTTTATTTTCAAACTAGTAAATATATATTTATTAAATTTTCAATAAAATAAATATATATATTTTTCCCACAATCCAGTGAATAAATATTTATTTAATTTATGAAATCATTTTAACTTGAATAAAATTATTCCATTGTCTTGAGAATAATATTTATTAATTAATTTCAAATATAGTTTAAATTATACCACCGTAAATAATTAGTGTGTGACCCTCTAGGTTTGTTTCTCATTGACATTAGGAGGGATTTCCTAAAGTCCAAGTGTATTGTCTAGAAACGGGTCAAGGCACCCAAGAAAAAGAACATAAAGTTGAACAATGACATCCACATACAAATGCTCTCTGTGTAATATAATCCCTTTTTCTCAATATTCCATTAAGCAGGTTTCATGATAGTGGCATCAATTTTTATGCTTGATACGTTGTTCATTGACTACCAGAAATAAACTCATCATTACATCATGGCCACAAAATTCCACATAACGGTTCTTTTTCAATCAAAGGGCAGAGATATCAACTTCCATAATTGGAAGGGAAAAATCCTTCCTCAACTTATCCATTAATAACTTGCCACTCATGACACACCCAACGTACCCTACTTCCTGCAACTATCTCCATGATAGTTTTTGTTAGTAAATCAAAGTGTGCGAGTTGTGACATGTATTAATGGTAATATTATAATCTAAGGATCATTACAAACACTCACAGATAGAAATATCCGATGACACCAAAACATGTAGAATTCCTACTGGTGGGTTAGTTCTCACAATCTTCTGTCTTAGAGATTACCAAGTGATAACTTCATGAGAGGAATTATCATCTTCTTACGAGTACTCGCACCAGATGGTATGCATGCTATTTGTCCCGTCATTGTATTTCATCCAATCATAGAACTATATTTAACAATATTGTAATATCATTTCAAGGTTCTCATCATATTGGGGAACTTCCATAAACTTATCAATGAAACAAATACTTTAGGACATTATTACATCATAGTCATGCAAAACAATTAAAAATATGTAATAAGAAGTTTAATATTTAAATACATTAAATACTCATGTAATCAAAGCATAAAAAGATGGTTCTAGGACACCAACTCTTACCAAGACCCACTTGGACTAGAGCCAACTGCCTATGACTTTCAGTCCGCTAGACCTCACATGGTCATAATGTTCCTACTAAGTCAAAGATTTAGTCAAGGGGTCTTCCAGATTGTCCTATATTGAAATAATTCACACTACAACTTCACCTATCCGAGAAAAATCCCTCAAGAGACGATACTTCCAATGTATGTGATTTTTCCACTAATGTGACCTTGGCTATTTTGCGAGTCACTGTTGTAGAATTATCATAGTACATTGTGATGGGATCTTTACTGCTAGGTATCACAACCATCTCCTAGATAAAGCTTCACATCCAAACTGCTTCTTTAGGTTCCTCAGAAGCTACAATATAATCAAAATCTACTATAAAATCTGCGGCCACACTCTTCTTTGATCTCTTCCTCCTCACTACACCTCTATTCAAAGAGAAGATGTATCCCGTTTGCGACTTCATGTCATAGTTATCAGTCTCGAAACAATAATTTGTATATCCTCTGAGGACTATTTCATCATCTCCTATATAGACCCGAAATATATCCTTTTTATGCCTCAGATACTTTAGGATAGTCTTGACTGCCATCCAATGGAGGTCATCTGGGTCATCCTGATATTTTACTACCGCACTAAATGCGTAGGTGACATCCAACCTAGTACATATCATGGAATACAGGACTAACAAAATAGTTGATGCATATAGAGTCCTTACTATTATCTTTCTTTCCTCATGTGTATGAGGACACATTTTCTTGGAAATATTAATGCCATGTGATGCTGGAAACAACCCCCTCTTGGATTGTTCCATACTGAATCTCTTCAGTACATTATCAATGTATGTACTTTAACTTAGGCCCAATGATCTCTTAGACCTATCATGATGGATATTGATCCCAAGAATATATGTTTCCTCGCCTAATTCCTTAATGGAGAAACATTGATTCAACTATGCCTTAACAGACTGTGAGACTAGTATCTCATTTATAATAAGTAATATGTCATCAACATATACTATTAATAAAACAACTGTACTCCCACTAAACCATTTTTAGACACAAGGCTCACATTCATTCTTGATAAAACCAAATTTTATTATAGCTCCATAAAAATGAATGCTCCATGACTTGGATGCTTGTTTTAATCCATAGATGGATTATTTAAACTTTCATACCTTATTAGAATCCTTTGGAGTCATAAAACCTTCAGGTTGTGTCATGTAGACATATTCTTGATGGTTCCAATTATGGATGGTTGTCTTGACATCCATTTTACAAATCTCTTAGTCATGGTAAGTGGAAATGGCCAATATAATTATGATGGATTTCTGCATTTTAATTAATGAAAAGGTTACTTCATATTCAATGACTGAAGGATATTTGAACCCTATTGCAACCAGTCATTCCTTATAGGTACTAACTTTCCCTTATATGTCTAGTTTATTCTTGAATACCCATTTGAAACCAAAAGGATTTACATCAAATGGAGGATCTACCAAAATACATACTTGGTTTTGGAATATGGAATCCATTTTAGAATTACCAACTTCTTGCCACTTGGAAACATCTGTGCTACTTAATGCTTCCTTATAGGTTAGAGGATCATTATTATCAACTAATAATGAGTTACTATCTTTGGTAAATAGAAAACCGTACAGTTTTAGTTCTCTAAACTCTCTTTTACTCCTATGCAATTCTTGTTTCTCTAGAATAGTTCTTTCTTCCATGGGGATTTGTGGAATCTGCTCCTGTACCAATTCTTGTTTACCTTGTGCCTCAAATCCATCAAATTCTATCTTGCTCCCACTATCTCTTTTAAAGATGTGATCCCTTTCAAGGAATATGGTTTGTCTTTCCATTATAACCTTTTTGTCTGAGGGGTTGTATAGATAATATCCTCTTGTTTCCTTGGGGTACCCTATAATGGTACACTTTGTGCCTCTGGGAGAAATTTTGTTACCTCAAGAGGCCTTAACAAACACATCTCTTCCCCACACATGTAAATTCGATAACATTGATTTATTTCCACTCCATAACTCGTATGGAATAACATTTACCGATTTAGTGGGTACTTGGTTTAGTATGTGTGACATTTTTTTAATGTATATCCCTAAAATGATAATTGAAGGCTCACATGACTCATCATTGATCTCACCATGTCCAACAGGGTGTAGTTCCTCCTTTCACTTACACCATTCCACTAGGGCATGTAAGGAGGAGTAAGTTGGGATAGGATCCCAAACTCCCATAAGTAATCAATGAAGTATTGATTAAGATATTCACCACCTCAGTCTGAGCATAGTTTCTTAATCTTCCAACCAAGATGTTTCTCAACTTCATTCTTGTATTCTTTGAACTTATCAAAAGAAGCTAACTTATACCTCATTAAGTAAATATATCCAGATCTACTAAAATCATTAGTAAAAGTTATGAAGTATGAGTACCCCTTACTTAAACTAGAAATGCTCCACACACATCAATATGAAATAATTCAAGATTTTCTTTATCCCTGTCACCTTTCCCACTAAATGGGGATTTTTTCATTTTCCCTTGTAAACATGAATGACATATGTGAAGTGGTTTTAGTTCAGAATAATCTAAATATCCATCTTGATGTAACCTTTTCAAGCATTTCTCATTTACATGACCTAGCCAGTGATGTCAAAGTTGGGTGTGGTATGATTCATTTGAAGTATTTGTGTTATCAACAGCCATTACTTGGTTTGTGTAATCCAACATGTAAATACTGTTGTATAAAGGTACACTACCAAAACAAATTCTATCTTTGTAAAAAAAGCAACATTCATTTCCATACTTGAAAAAAATCTATATATATCTAATCTGGATACAGAAATAATGTTTTTAGTAGAAGATGGAACATAATAACAACCCTTTAACACTAAGATCATCCTAGTTGGTAACGTGAGGTGGTATTCCCTGAAAACTACAACAGTAAGTCTGGCTTTCTTGGATGCTCGCAGATCTACCCACCCTTGGTCAATCTTCCTGAATCTACATGATTCCTCTATCTGGATACATATGTGAGAACCCCAAGATGTATCTAATACCCAATTTTAGAAACACATAGATTGAATTCGATAAAAAATGTACCATAAGATTCCACTTTCTTCTTAGGCTGTGTGTAGTTCTTATTCTAGTGGACTTTCTTACCACATGCGAATGAAACATCCTCATGTTCCCTTGCCTACCCTTTGATCTTCCTATTCTTGGAAGGCTGTGAAGAATCTTTGGTCTTAAAGATTTTCTCATTCCCTTTAATCTTATTCACCATAAGGACAGAATGATTTTCAAGCTTCATAACTTTTTTCACTTGGAGAATGAGGATAAAAAGATCAAATAGAGACTTCTCAATGTTGTTCATATTGAAATTGACAACAAAGTTGGAGAATCTCTGAGGGAGTGATGTGAGAATGAGATCAGTGCCTAGTTCTTTGGGGAGTTTAAACCCTAGAACCTCTAGGAACTCAATGATGCCAATGAGCTTGACTACATGAGGCCCAGCTGGGGCACCCACTCCAATCTTACTCTAAAAAAGTGCCTTGGAGATCTCAAACCTTTCCTGTCATGCTATCTCCTGGAAAACACCACTGAGGTGCTTGGGAATTTTATAAGCATCCATGTTTTCATTAGACTTCACGATCTCACTAGACATTGATGATAGAAACAAACATTGAACATCGACCACATCATTCATATGTTTCTCATAGACCATGAAATCCTCATCACTCGCCTCTTTAGCAGGATGATCAGTTACTAATGACTCTAAAACGTAAGACTTCTAGTCATGGCGTAGGATAACCTAGAGGTGTCTAAACCATTATTGGAATTTACTATCGATGAGGATGTTGTCTTTACCCAAAATTAATCATTGGTATAGTGTCATTGATGAGATTTTCATTTTTATTCTACAATTAATAGATAATATCATTAGTACTTTATTGATTTTTATGAGAAATAATAAATTAATTTTATTAAGTCTCCCACTATTTTATCAAGTCCCAATGACCCTCACCATTGAACTCAGAATGTCTAGTTTTAATGACATACTAGTTTCAAGGATCCATATTCCCATTCATATAACCCCAATAAGGGTTGGTCAAGCTATTTGAAGGTATTTAGGTAGGCAGGTCTTTGCCAACTACAGGCTTACATCTCCTTGATCTATTTAGTGGACTCCCAAATCCTGAAATACTGACTTCAGATTTCCTCAACGCTTGCCTCCAATATTACACCATGTCTAGGAAGGGATACTCCTCTTGATGTAATATGGTTAAGTCAAACAAAAACCTTTCATAAGGGCTTCCTATATAAAAGTAAGTTTCCCAACAAGGGTTGGTCAAACACATAATTTTATTGAGTTTTTCACTTAATCAAGTAATGGAAGGTTTGGTCTAACATAATATTTTATTTGAGGTATTTTTATCTCTTATGCATGAATTTATTATTATCATTATCACATGATTTTTAATGTTAATAGAAACTTACTTAAGTGATTAACCATGTCTTGATAATATTACGCATAAGCCTGGTTTATTTTAGTTCCATATTTCATGCTTGTTTAATACATTAATTATATGATTGCAACAACAAATCCATAATGATAAATCATGCAACTGATAGAAATAAAATAAATAAAATATAATGATCATGATTTTTTCTAATGGTTAGTTTATATAGAAGTTGATAAAATAACCCTGACCTAGGGGAGAAACACCTTGAACCTTTTGGGTTTGTGTTTATAGCCTTCCACCTATCCACCTTTGTATATCCTGGGATTGGTTTCGTCTCGCCTCCAGCTTGAACCGACTCAACTATATTTGAAGTTCCATCTATTAGATATGACTTTTTTAACTCACATACATGTGAGGGGTAAAAATGGGTTTTATATAAAAGAAACCATGGGCATGAAGTCCCTACGTATTATTGAGGATAAGGCTCGAATGCCAATAAATTTAATTTCAATAAATAAATGAAAAGAAACCATCCAAATACAAAGGCCTTGGTCAAGATCATGATCATCAATACATGCAACGATATTTACGCATAAATAAAACTAGCATTCAATTCTTTAATCGTTCATGTTTAAGATAAATTACACTCGAATCAATTAATTATCATCTTTAATTAATCAATACTTTTATCATAAAACCCTTTTCTGAATTTCCTTGAGATTCTCATCCATCATAATTTTAAACAAATAAATTTATTTAAAATTATCTTTGTATGTAACTTGTACCTCGAAGGCAACCAAATGAATTCCTATTCATAACAACCCATTGAGTAGAAATGAACATTATGCAGATTTTAAATTCAACACATATATATATAACACCTATCATGTGTTTTGCCTCAGCTTTACGCACACATGATGGTATATGTATAAAGGGTTTTTATAATAAAATAATAATTTTTAATAAATATGCATAATTTGTATGAGTACACTACGTGTACTGTTGTTCACCATCTATATGAAGTACACGCTCGGGGAAACGACATGTGACTGTACTTCAGAAATCTTCGGAGTACACGACATGTCCAGTGGTCCACATGTTGTGTAGTTCCTCGTTACATTATCTCCAGCTGGGCAAGCCATGTATGAGGTACACGGTTCAACCCTAACCCAAAGGGACTACACACCATGTCTAGTGGACCACATGGCGTGTAATCCAGAAATTGCATTCCACCTATTCCTGGTCAGAAAACAGAGTGATTAATTCTTAAACAAACTCCAATGATACGACTTAGTTTGGTGGACTAGACCCGATGCATTGAACCTTGACTTCATGGTATGTACTCCCAAATACAATCCTTCTGTTCTTGATTTGTATGGCTAGAAACCCTTGGCACCTCTGGCTCAGATCCTCTATTTTATTTTAATAAAAATTAAAAGAAAAAATCGTTTTTGTAAGGTGAATGAGAAACAAAAGAGGATGAACAAATCTTGAGATTCATATTTTCATAAAAATTAACTTGAATTGAAACAACTAAATTAATAAATATGTAAATCATCAATGAAATATTTAAATAATTATAAACTTTGATGTAACCCCTCTGATACCACTTGAAAGTTCTGCGCACAGTGGAATCCTGATTGGGTCGACACCCAATTATTATTTTTACCATGATCAATGATTATTCTGGGATCAATACGATGATGAAATACAATCTCCATAGAATAGAATCAAAGATTTGTATAAAGAAGAAAGAGTCCTGAAACCTTTAGAGAGGATCTTGCATATCATGTTTATAATTAATATAATTAATTTCATAAAGAAAATAATACTTGGATCTTTGGTATTTTATTTTTTGATGATATTGATCATCTGGAATGACCCTTCAAGATTATCTTGTTGTGCTTTCAAGGATCCAAACTAGAATCCCTCTAGTGGTGATCCACATGTGCTTTGATGGCCTCTGATCGGCACCACTCATTCTTTGGGTTCTAGTGAAGCGAAGCGAGTGCCTTTTGTCGGTCATTCTTGATCGCTTGTTCATTAGCCTTAAAGAACGTATCTCATTCTTGAGAGGGGAAGATAGAGTATTTGAGAGAAAAACTGTTTATCTCAACAATTCTCAATTCACCAGGTGTGCAGTTTGGTGCATGGAACAATAGATGTATGTGTATATTAATTGACATGGGGATTTGGTTACAATATTTAATTGCGTAAAAACAGTTACATACATTCATAACCTTAGAGAAAACCCATGCTATTAATAATAATACTACATCAATATTTATGGTGCACCAACTTGCACAAAACGAAATTATAAATAAAATTCTGCGTCACAAAATAATAGCAGCATTATTATAATTTGTTCCAAGTAGTTAAATAATTATTTATCATCTTGTAAATAAATATTTTACCACCGGACCGGCCTTGATCTTCTCGAACTCTACTTCCATCTATTTTACACCCAAATAAATAAATAAATAATTTATTCTATGAAATAAATATTTTATTTACAAAATATTAAATAATTATTTATTAAATGTTCAATAAAATAAAAAAATATATTTTACACACAATCTGGTGAATAAATATTTATTTAATTTATAAAAACATTTTAACTTGAATAAAATTATTCCACTATCTTGAGAATAATATTTATTAATTAAATTCAAATAGAATTTAACCGAGACCACCAGAAACACTTAGTATGTAACCCTCTAGGATTATTTCTCATTGGAATTAGACGTTCTTGCCTAAAGTCCAAGAGTATTGTCTAGAAATGGTTCAAGTCACCCAAGAGAAAGAACATAAAGTTACAACAACGACAACCACATACGAATGCTCACTATGTAATATAATCCATTTGTCTAATTATCTCATCAAATAGGTTTCATGATAGTGTCATCAACTTTTATGCTTGATACATCCTTCTTTGACTACCTGATATAAACTCATTGTTACACCATGGCCATGGAATTTCATGCAATGGTTATATTTAAATCAAAGGGTCAAGATATCAACTTCCATAAATGTAAGGTACAAATCCTCACTCGACTTATCTGTAAATAACATGTCACTCATGACGCACCCAACGTACCCTACTTCCCACCAACTATTTATGTGACGGTTTTCATCAGTAAATAAATGTGCGCGAGTATTGATACGTATTAATTATAATATTAATGTCCATGTATCATTATATATGCTCGCAGATATAAATATCCGATGAAACTAAAACATGCGGAATTCTTACTGGCGGGTCTGTTCTCATAATCTTCTGTCTTAGAGATTTCCATGTGTGAACTTCATGAGAGGAAGTCACATCTGCTTACAAATAACCGCACCTGATGATTTTTATGAAATGTGTCCCATCATAGTATGTCATCTAACTGTAGAAATTTATTTATGAACATTGTTATAGAATTTCAAGGTTCTCATCATAGTGATGAATTTCCAAGACCTTATTAAAGGAACAAATACTCTGGGACATTATTACATCACATTCACGCATAACAATGAACAACATGTAATAAGATGTTTAATCTTTAAATACATTAAATATCCATGTAATCAAATTACAACCAGTTGGTTCTAGTACACCAACTCTTACACATGCCACATACAACATATTACAATCATAGTCTTGAATTAACCCACAGAAAAAAATGAGTCTCATAAAGATTTTATAAATCATTATTTCCTAAATAAACTTGGAGTTACAAAATGAAAAAATAAAAAACATAATTTTTATAATAATACTCATTATTTAGTGAAGAATAAACTACTCCAAAGGATTCAAAGATGTGTTTTAGAAAGAAGTTTTTTTTCGGAAAATTTTTGTATTTATCATAAAATCAAGTAAAAAAACATGTATATCTTTGGAAAGAAAATGGAAGAATAATGAAATTATATTTCAGAAAAATTATAATATTATTTATACCAAATATTTCTTAAAATAGGGATAACCCAAAGAAAAGGAGTTGGGTTCAAGAATCCCCATACCTTAATTCCCACATTATTTCATCGCTTTTGTGCCTCCTAAATAGTAAACATATATTTATTAAAACATTCATATAGAATTGAATTATAGTCATTAATACATATATTTATCAATTTTAATCATTGTATTATATTTCATAATTTCTTTTGATGAAATTTAAGCATTTTTATATCATATTTTTCTTAAAATTTTCTCGTTTCGCTTTGATTTCTCTATTTTCATTCAAAGTCATTTATATAAAATTTTTATTTAATCAAGAAGATTATAAGAAATTTAATTAATTATTTATGTATTATATTTAATTTATAATATCAATCCATTAATGTGGTTATAATAATTGTCATGGAAATTTCTCTGTAGATGGTTAACCTACCTTTAATGGGTTGTTATCGAAAGAGCGGGAAAGGGAAGTATGACATTTATATTTTTCATAAATATGATAATTAAAGTAGCTTAAATTCATTAATATAATGTTAAAATATTGAATAATTAATTTTATAGTATATAGTTTTTAAGAAATTAAGAAAAGGAAGAAGGATAAGAATAGAAGAGGGAAAAGTTAATAGAGACTTACTCTCTCCTTAATGTAGCTTCTCTTGCATGACAATATAACTCACTTAGTGATTGGAGTGGGATTACTCAAGAATATACCTAAGGATACAAATGGGATTGAGAGAGGGAATTTTAAAATATCTTGGACTTTTGAATGGGTGGGAGGAGTGGTTTTCCAAGGCAAGGTAGAGGGGTTATTTATACTTGAGGAGGGGTATTTTAGAATAAAATATTGAATAAAATATTATATCAAATGTAAAACTTATAATAGTGATTTTTTACAATATAAATCATATATAAATATAATATATTGGTTTTAATACTTTAAATACTCTTTATAATTATAAATCATTTGTTTATTAAAAAGGAAAGTGGAAAGGAAGAAAAATTGTTATTTCAAGGAATCACTTTTGACTTTAGGTTTTAGAAAAATTTTATAAGTTTGGAAATATTTTTTATTTTATTTTAATGAATCAATTATGAAATAAAATATATCATGTATGAAAATAAAGTTCTATATTGGATTATTTCATTATTACATCATGAATGATGTAATTTAAGATATATGGTTATGTGAAAAACTGTATTTTTACTATTCACCAGAAAATTGAAGTATTTTATAAAATTTAAAAAAATAACCCTAAGAAAATTTAGAAATTATGATTTAAAACATGATATTAATTTTATCAAAACAAATTAGTAAAATATTTAATTTTAATTTTTAATATAAAAAATTTTATTTTTAATAAATACTTTAAAATATCATTTATTACAAATATGCTTATATTTTATTTTAGTATTTTAATCATGATATTTATTTTTTCGAATTATAAAATTTATATTTAAATAAATTAATAATTATAAATATTATTTATATCAACATTTTTTATTTTGAGGTAAATATACTATTCCAACGGTCAGGTTACTATTTAAAATGTCAGGTTACTATTCCAATGATCCCATTACCTCCTATAAATACCTCTACTTTCCTTAACTCATTATTCAACTCAATTATTTTCAAGGTTCTATAATCAAATTTTTTATAATGTTTTTTTAGTTTAATAATATTTTGTTTCTTCACTATATTTTTGGCAATGGGGGTGATGATTCTAGTAGATTGGGGCAATTCATATTTTCACATTTTAGCTTTTCTATTTTATATTTTTTATCCAGTAGTAATGTATGGAATTTTAATTGGTTTCATTATTGATTAATGTAACATTATTTAGTAATGAAATAAATTTTATTTGGTTTCTCTATATTTTTATGTGTATAATATTATATAATATAATACAATACCCATTTATTGAGGAAACAAATATTACTAATAAACATTGAGTTATTACAAAAATATATATATTTTCACTTTATACATTTTTATTGAAGTCTCTTTGTCCCTTACTTTTCATCCCAGCACAACATGGGGGTAAACACCACTACCCTGAAACAAAATAACCATCAAATAATTTTTCTAGTATCTTTTTTTAGGGAAAAATCAATATTTTACCATTCTCAAAGGCTCAAGGTTCTGAAACTACAAAATATACCAAGTCTTCTTCGTTGAAACCCTGAGGTTTCTACTGAATCACCCCTCTATATAAGTTTTATAATAATTTTTTATTTTTTATTTGTTGTATAAAACATTATTTTTTAAAGGTATACTGTTGTAGAATTAAAATAAATTCCAGTGCAAACATTGGGTCACATTTTTTTTATTTTTTTTTAAATTTTGGTGCTGCTTTGAACCATTTATAGTCTGTTTGAATTTTAATGAATCCAACAAATATTTCATGGGTATTTGATTTTTATTAATTATATATTATGTGATTTATTTATATGTTCATGATATTTTGGTTTTATGACCTAAGGATGCCTTATTTTATTAATGAAATTTCGTTTTTTGTAAGTGTTACAAATTAAAATGAAAGTTAGATGCTAGATTACTCAATATTTTAGAAAATCTTTATTGACAACATGTTCTATTCAACTTTTTATTTAAAAAAAATCACAATTAGAATAAAAAATAACATTAATTCATACCATGTATATTGACAACATGTTCCATTCCGCATATTGTTTAAACAAAATTACTAACCAAACATGATTTAACCTAAAAACATATTTTTTTAAGTTTTATATTTTCAATAGACCCTCATAAACCAAGTTGTTTTTCAATTTGTGTATTGAAAACGCTAAATCTAATATATACCTCCTTGTTTTAAAATAAAATTTCAAATATGTATTTGAAGGGTGTGAAAGGAATCTCTGTTATATATAAATGGGAGGTTCATCAATATCTCCCTAGGTAAGGTTCTTATTATATAAAGAATATATTTATATCTTCTACATAAGTCTGAAACTACTATCACAAAATATAATAATGTGTAACCTTATTGATGGGTTTCTTCCACAATGAATTATAGATCTATATTCTCTAAGTAATTAGGGCTGCGTTTCTTGAGGATTTTTTCAATAAATTCTTTCTAAAAGTGTGTACAGTTAGATAAAATTAAGTATTAGTCTTCATTGGTTAATTTAAAAATATATTTCACGTATAAGATAAGAAAATATACCTTTACTAAGGCATAATTTTGATAAATATCATTACATCCCCTACCCAATTATGGGTGCATGGAGTTGCAGTGTGTAAAATCTTTTCTATGAACAGTTAAAACTAGTAGTGTCTAATGCACATTTTTAGTGTTGATAAAGGTGATTTTTTCAATTTAATGGAAGCATGTATTTTATTTGTTTCTCAACCAACAACTATTTAAAATTTTAATTTTTTCCTCGAATAATTCCCTTAAAATTTAAGAAACTTACAGAAAAATTGAGTAATAATATTCATAACTTTGTAAATGCAGAAAATAGTATACTCACCATAGAATCCCTGGTAATGAATCTGTAATTATTTAGGATTTTTTTCATCTCATTTTCATGATTAATTTTTATTATTTGTTAATACACATTAACTAACTGTTATCAAAAGGAGTAGAGTATGTGGATTAAATTATAGATAGTAAGTGGTATTAATTTCCAAAAAATTATTTAACTTAATTACTCAATCTATTATTATTCATTAACCTGTTCATTATATAGAAAATGTATTCCTAAAAAACGATTTGTAACTTTTTTTCAGACTCCCCAATTCATTCAATGCCTATAAAAAATAATGGATGGTAATAAAGAATGTGAATGAAAAGGCCTTCAAAAGTAGAATGAACTCTCAAAACATTATATGGATAATCGTATAACCCCATGATATTTTAAAGATATGTATAGTCTGATATCCTAAACCATTAACTTTTACTAGACCATCTCAGTATGAAAAATTGACAAGAAATAAACCTTTTCTTTTCTGATTTCCCTACAAAACTGGGTATGTTGATGATTTCTTTCATCCTAGTAGCTTCTACCTTTGATTTTTTATTTTTTATATTATTTTTATTCTTGTTCTAATTATTTCATAGATGTATACAGAGTATAACTTATTTTCTTTTCTAAAACATGATTTTCTTTTCTAACTAGTGATCTCATCAAGTGATTTTCTAGTTTATCCTTCTCATCAGTATTGTTGGTTATTGTGGGTGTGCATTATTCATCAATTTACACCTTAATTTATATTATTTTGTGCACTATAAAGTTGAATATTTGACATTATTCTTCACTTAAAGACCCCATTTCCTTTTCCAGGATCCCGATTTCTTTCGGATGTTCTGTCTATCTTTGGTCCCAACTATAGGTATTACTCTATCTTTACAGTTGGGTGTCTGATAGTCAACTTACCTTATTTCTTATTTTTCTTTTCTAGTAGTGCTCATCTCCATATTATATTCTTTTTTACTAAACCTTTTCATTTCAAGGATAAATTCATCTAACTATTTGTTTTTATTTCCAAATACCAACTACTTTAATTTTTTCATTTTTTATTTCTCCTCTCCTTAGATTCCATATTTTCTATTTTTTTTTAAATATTTTATTCTCTACTTCATTGAATTATATTCACACTTTCTCATCCTTCATAATCTCTTGAACTACAACTCCACATCCATTAGTGGATGTTATATCCATGCATGATCAGTGTGTACCATGTTCATACTCAGTGTCATAATATTCATATTTTATATTGCTATGTTTTTAAGTGAATCATGAAAATAATACTAAAATAAGAATACTTTCCCCACTAGATTCAATTTATTGACCCCTAAGTTACCTTTTTAATGCTACATCCAAATCTACCAAGATTCATTTTATAAATTATGTATTTCCACTATTTTCATTTTCTTTGATGATTTAAATGATATATAAATACCAATAATACATGAAAAAAATAGATATCAAGAGAATTAACTTCTATATATAATTGAAAATAAATTCCAAACCATACCATTAATTACACAACAGACCCCAAAATCTTAGATAGGTGGTTGTTAAATTATTTAATAGAATTCATCTACTATTTGTGGATTTTTCAGGACTATTTTTGGGGTTTTATATCATTAATGATGTTCACAAATGTTATTAATCCCCAAATTAATTAGGAACATATAGTAGGGGGAAAACAGTGGAACATTTATACAAACAGAGGAGTGCAGTTGTGCTAACATGGTTAGTGGGTTCATCCCCCATAATAGCTTCTATAATTGTATTTTATTTTCTTTATTGAATGAATTATTTCACCATTTCCATATATATATATATATATATATATATATTTGTGTGTGTGTGTGTGTTTTATCTTGAATAAAAATTAGTTCGACATTTTAGTTTCCCCTTTAGTTGTCCCAATTATTCTTGTCACATCACTTTTATAGAACTGTGAATCTAAAACAATAATTATAAACATATCTATTAATTAATAATATCTATTAATAACATATAGAATAGAACTTTCATTTTTTTATAGTTTGATTTTGAGAATATTTTAGATTGAAAATCATTAAATATAAGCCAAAAGGAGTATCTCTTATTACATTTGTATTAACCTCTTTCAAATTTGGTAGATTGTTTTGTACAATTCAATATAATGATATCATATTTGATCTAAAATGCGGTACACTAGAAAATTATATCTGGAAAATATCATTGTAAATGCATATAGATTTATATAATTAGAGAACTGAATGTTCTAATGGAAGTTTTAGTGGAAATTCATGTAAGTTAGAGTGCGGAAACAACCAAGCAATTCCCTCTCTCAAACTATAAAAACTTTCAGTCCAATGTGAATAACATGTGTTAGTGGGAATACCAAAAATAAATTTATACTTTTAATAACTATTTTTGGTAGAATTCCATTTGATCTTTCTAGAATATGAGAACTAAAAATTCTAGTATATTTTTTCATGGAAATACATGAAAGTTTCAATAGGGAAACAACCAAAAAATTTCCTCTAAAAATCACCATAAGTTTTTGTAACATCGCACGTAAATAATGAAATAATATATTTTTTTAACTAATATTTTGTGAATTAAATATTCATTTGACCTTTAAGTGGTTTCTATTTTCTATGGCATAACCGATACGCAACAACAGGTTTCTTTGAAATCATATAATGCACAATAATAATATAATATTATTATTTTAAATGGTAGTTAGCACCTCGCCTTTTTATTATCGGTAATGGAGAGAAATAACTAAAATATGAATGTTTGATAAATGTTTTAAAATTTATCCACTAAATTTTAGAGGCTTAAAATAAGAAAGAATCTGATTTTAAGCATAAATATTCTAATATTCTTTAAAAGGTCGATTTACCGCCTTTTGATGGAGAACCATTTTTAAATATAGTTCTTTTCACTCTTATATGTTATATTTGACAAAATAAAATTCTTCTTTATAATCGGGTCATCAAAATTTACTTTGTGTAAATTTTCTCGATAAAGATCATTTTTTAATGAATAGTGAAAATGCTGTATTTTAATTCAAAACCGCCTTTTAATCCAATTTATTAATATAGTTAGATTATATGTTTAAATGGTTTTAAAGTTTAAATAGATTATATTTTTACCATTTAATCCAAAGTTGGCCATTGGAAGTAATTTCACTTTGAAATTGGATATTAACACGTATCAATCTTTTGATAGTTATTATTTCTTTAAAACAAGATTTTGTTTTGACTACATGAATTAATTATAAAATTAATTAATGAAACTTCTATTTAAATTTGGTAAAATAGACATCATTTTTGAATTCGGAATATCAAATTTATCATAGGGTGAATTTTTGGATTTTTTCTGAAAACCATCAATTTTTGAAAAATAGTGTAATGTACTACTTAGTAGTTAAAAATGACTTTTTCATTTAAATGAAAATTTTCCACTTCTTTAAATTTAATTTTAAAAATCTGACATACATGGTTGTCATTAGTAAGTAAAATTTGGTTCAATGGGATGAAAATAATTTTTGGTGAATAGTAACTTTTGACTTTTATTAACCGCGATTAAAGGTAATTAAGGTAATTTAAGGTAAAAATAATGTTATAATAATATAAAAACTACTTTTCAACTTGTCCAAACCTTATTGGTGGAGTCATGTTTTACCAATAAAATCCATGTGTCAGTTTTAGGACCCCGCGAAGCCACTTGGGTAAGATAATGACATTAATAACTTTTTATTTAAAGTAAAAATAAAAATGTCATAAACATGTATTATTTTACTAAAAGAATTTTAATGTGGGGTTATATAATTGATATATTTGAATATAAATATTCATTATAAAGCTAAATATATTTCCTACATCATGGTAATTTTTTTTTATAATTTTTAGACATCAAATAAAAAAATTATTTATGACACAATGATGATGCAGTGTTTACATCATTAATGAATGATTTAAATAAATAAGAATATAAGAATTAAAAAAATATCCAAAATTGTCCAATTATTATCGGATGATTTTATTTCGAACATGGGATACCTTATCTTCTAATTTAATGATTTTTGGACCTTTATAAACCAAAAATAATTATATAATAAAATAATATGATCAAACTTTACAAAAGAGCCCCTCCTCTCCCTTATAAAAGACCTCACTTCCTACCCATTTCTCACACATCTCAAGCCCTTTGGTTCATCCAACCTCTACTCAAATAATCTCCCAAGATCCCTCTCTTTATCTGAGAAGCCTTACCTTAGGTAGAAGGCACTTCAAGAAAACCTTTTGATTCAAACCAAAGGGTGTTACCCAATTTAAAGATAACGTCTTCTCTTAAGTTCTTTTTTTTATTTTACTTTTACAACCCCATAAAAACATTTTATTACTTTATTTTATAAAAGAACCAATATCCTCAATATAATAGGATGTTCTTATGAGAAGGATTCGAGCTAAACTTACACACACCTCCATCTAATGGGTAAAGAACATACTGTTTCTGTGGATGGAAAACTAACGCCTCACGAAATGATGATTGTTCAATTATCTCCTACTGCCTCTCATGGTGGCCATTAAGATAGGAACTGTATTTATATGTTATATATATATTATATTTATATCTTTTATATTCTTCTGTATTTTCATTTTTATAGCATACCTTTATGGGTTCCATAATGGGTAAACGCGATAATTTCATTTGAGGAAGTGCGGACTACCGCCCCCTCAAAATGATATGACTCATTCATACCATATGTGGAATGTATAAAGGCTGTAGTTAATGAAATTATATATGATATTATACTAGAATTATAATATACATATGTATCATTATGTTTTCATTCCATCAAAATACGAAATAGAAATGAAAGTAGCGTTCATGCGTACGTACGGCTTACCGACTCCATTAATGATGAATTTCATTTCTTAACTCCAAATGTTATGTACTAAAATAAATAAAAGTATATACAAGATATATATGATATCTAAATAATAAATATAATTATGTATATAATGAAATTTTTACCACATGAATAACTTATAATTATAAGAAGTCCATTTTTGACTCAAGTACCAAATATCAACAAAACGACCATTATCAAATTAAATGACTACATAAATTTTATAACATGGTAATAAGTGATATAAAAAGAATAATAAACTTTAAAAAGGTTTTTATGTAAGTATAAATTTACTTTAATTTATTATTCAAAATATTAAAGAATGAACGGGTCAAGTCGGACACGAGGTAAGGAAACTTCTTAACGAAATTCCCATTATTTGTGTTGATATCATCTTTATTATTTATGTAATTCTTTGATTTATACATGACATTATTTTATATGGTGTATAAAACCCTTTGAATTTTCATTTCATTCCAATGGAATCTTTTTCTACGAAGCATTTTACTAAACAACAAAAAGAAATGTTTCTTTTTTTAACGTACGTGGTGACAACGACATTTCCACCACCACGAGTATTATTTGATCTTTGGATCCCTTGATAAGCCGTAATGTTTTTAAAAGGAAAAAAATACCCTATAATTTTTTACATATTTTGGTATTGAAAATGGTTTTGATAATGGATTTTTTATTTTAATATATCTAAATTATATATTGTGATTGAAATGTGGAAATGTTATCTTTCCTTTATGTTTGTTTTATGCATTTTGATTCTTGGGAATTATTTACATATACGGGTGGTTTCGTGATAAACCTAGGGCGGGTAAGCCCTAGATAGTTCTCCAATGCATTGGGTTATGTGACTGAGGTAAACGTTAATGTTTTTACTAAGAGATTTAGGGAATATACTATGATGGGTATTCCAAATGTAACTCCATACGTAGATGTGATAGCTACAATTTAAGTATGATAGGGAAGCCACAAGTTACCTTTGTGATTTGTGATTACAATGTGTTATTTATAAATCTTATGTTTTCATGAGATATGTTAAATAGCTTGTGTTATGTATGTATTGATGAACTAATGTTTTCTTTCCTTGTTTTATAACCCTTACTGAGCTTTTTATGCTCATCACATGTTTTGAAATGTTTTTCACAGGACATAAAGAATAGGGTCAAGGATGGGATCAAGGAAAAGTCATGCTATCTAAAACATGGAACTAGACATGACTCTTTTTATCAAGAATTTTTATTTTATGAAAAAAATGGAAACTGGGTAGAAGTGTCTATTTTGTAATATTTTGAGATGTAATAGTTATGTCCTAATTCTCTAAAACTCTAAACCCAAAAATATCCTCAATGTGAATTATTCATTTAATTAAATATTATATAATGTTTTAAGGCCGTGTCTTTATATTTGGTATCAAAGGTCGGTTTAGATAACTTTAGGAGTTAGGGTATTGTTAAATTAATATCCATAAATTAATTTATGTTAATATTGAGATGGTCGGAATCAGAACTGAAAAATTTGTTGCAATGATGGCACATTTGACTCAGAATATAAATGGAGGTGGTATCCATACACGAGATCAGCTAGATCAACCATAATGGAACATGTCAGTAGTGGATCATTTCATTAGGAAACATCCCCCATCATTTGTAGGATCATCTGACCCTGTGCTAGCAAAAGGGTGGATTAAAGCACTGGAGAAGATTTTCGATGTTATGGGGTGTTTAGAACATCAAAATGTTTGTCTCGTTGTTTACTATTTTGAAGGTGAAGTTGATCAGTGGTGGTAGATGTCGAAAAATATTAGGGATATTGAGGAGATTTATGCTCTTGATTGGGATGAATTCAAAGGTATGTTTCTTGAGAAATATTTTCCTAAGGTGGTTCGTCTTAGGATGGAAAAACAATTCCTAGAATTGAGGTAGGAGGCGACAGGGAAGAACTCTTCAAAAAAGTCTGATGGTAAGAAACATAAGTTTACAGTTTGTGAAAATTATGGAAAAAATCATGTTAGGGAATGTCTTTTGAATTCTGGTAAGTGCTACCGATGTGGTAAAATGGGACATAAGGCTCATAATTACACTGAAAAAGATCCAGGTAATAATAAGACAAAATATGATTTACAATCAGTTATATGTGTTACGTGCAATGAAATGGGTCATTATACAAATGAGTGTCTGGAGAAGAAATCAACTGAGGGAAAGTATCCAGACTACAAGCATAAAGGGGTGGTGAAATCTTTTTCAACAACTTCATCAGATGCCAGGCCATCGAATGAAGTAGTATCTGGTACACTGTTTGTTTGTTCTAATTACACCAATGTGTTATTTGATTCAAATTCTACACACTCTTTCATTTCTGAGAAATTTTTTAGTAAATTGGGAATTCAATCCCAATATATGAATCATGAACTTATAGTAAAAACACCCAAAGGAAATGTTGAGACAAAAAAATTATAAGAACCTTCATGTCCTTGTGTGTAGAAAGAATCTACCTACAAACCTTATTGTTTTGCCTATAATAGAGTTTGATGTTATTCTGGGTTTGGATTGGCTTTCTGTTTATCATGCTAAGATTGATTGCAGAGCTAAAGAGGTTTCTTTTCTGAAATATTTTTAGTTTTTGTACAAGAATGAACCCTTCCTTTTGATAACATATCAGGAAGATGAGAAATTGGTAAAATATGGAAATGAATGTTACCTTTCACATATTTTTAAAAACAAAGGAACTATTCTGATTAATGATATGCTAGTGGAAAATGATTACCTTTATGAATTTTCTGATGAGTTTTCTGGTATTATACCTAATCCAGAAGTTGAATTTACTATTGAATTAGTTCCTGATGCTAAGACAATTTCAATACCACCTTATTGAATGACTCAAATTTAACTTTTAGTGTTAAATAAGAAATTTCAGGAGTTATTAGATAAAGGTTTCATTCTACCTAGCACATCACCATGGGGTGATTCTGTCTTGTTTGTTAAAAAGAAAGATGGTTCAATGAGACTTTTCATTGATTATAGAGAATTGAATAACATCACTATTCAAAACAAGTATCCTTTTCCTCATATCGATGATTTTTTTCATCAGTTCCAGGGAACTCAGTATTTTTTGAAGATTGACTTGAGGTCAGGGTACCATCAGTTGAAAGTAAAACAAGAAGACATTACGAAGAACATGTTTTATACTAGATATGGACATTATGAATTTGTAGTTATGCCTTTTGGGTTTACCAATGCACCTACTATATTTATATATCTTATGAATAGATTCTTCTATGAGTTCTTGGATAAGTTTGTGGTTGTGTTCATTGATGACATTTTGGTTTTTTCCAAATGTAAAGAGGAACATGAAAGTATTTTAAGGGTTGTATTAGAAACCTTAAAATAAAAGAAACTATTTGGGAAATTCAAAAAGTGTGAGTTTTGGTTACATAAAATTTCATTCCTTGGTCACATTGTTTCAAAAAATGGCATAACTGTTGATCCTGCTAAAAGAAAGTTGTTAAAGAATGGCCAAGAGCCACAAATATAACTGTGATCTGTAGTTTTCCTGGTTTGGTAGGTTATTACTGGAGGTTTTTTGAGAATTTTGCACACTTATCTAGTCCAATGACTAAATTAACTCAAAAAGGTGTTAAGTTCATTTGGAAAAAAATAATGTGATGATTGTTTTCAGGAATTGAAAAGAAGATTGGTGAATGCTCCAGTTTTGGCATTACCTTCCAGGGATAGTGAATTTGTTATCTACAGTGATTCTTCATTGAACGGACTTGGTTGTGTCCTTATTCAGAATGATCAGGTAATTTCTTATGCTTCACGTCAGTTGAAACCTCATTAGTTAAATTACCCTACACATGATTTGGAATTAGCTTCTATTGTTTTTAATTTAAAAATTTAGAGGCATCATCTGTATGGAGTAAAATGTGAAATATATACTAACTACAAAAGTTTAAAGTATATATTCACTCAGAAAGAAATGAACATGAGACAGAGGAGATGGATGGAATTAATCTAGGATTATGATTTCATGATCTTTTACCATCCAGGAAAAGCAAATAAAGTTGAAGATGCTTTGAGTAAAAAAAGTAATGCTTCATTTACCATGCTATGTTTGGAACGAGATCCTTTTGTATTTTATTTGATGAACTTTTACATAGAAGTTTTTGGTTTAGAAATTTTTTCTATTTTGTTTCAAGTGTTAGTGATATCATCTCTATCATATAGAATTAAGCAAGCGAAAAAGGAAGACAGTGAGTTGTAGAAAAAGGTAGAGTTGGTTCAGAAGGGTAAGTTGCGGGAATTTAACATTGATAATGATTGTGTTTTGAGGTTCGCAAAGAGATTATATGTGCCTTGTAATTCATAATTAAAGAATGAGTTGTTATGTGAAGCTCGTATTTCTCCATTTTTAGTTCATCCTAGAAGTACTAAGATGTACAGAGATCTTCAAGAGTATTACAGGTGGGATGGAATAAAATGAGATATTTTTGACTTTACTGTGAAGTGTTTAACTTGTCTATAGGTTAAAGTAGAGCGGGAATTACCGAAAGGTATGCTTCATTATTTACCAGTGCCATAGTGGAAATGGGAAAATATATCCATTGAATTTGTTGTAGGATTATAGAATAAATCTCAAGGTTATAATGAAATTTGGGTTATTATTGATCGATTGACTAAATCTGCTCATTTATTTCTCATTAGAGATGCTTTGTCTCAAGATCAACTTTCTCATTTGTATGTTAAAGATGTAGTCAGGTTGCATGTTGTTTTCCTCTCTATTATATCTGATTGTGATCCCAGGTTTACTTCTAACTTTTGGAAAGGCCTTCAGAAGTCTTTGGGTACTGAATTAGATTTTAGTACATCTTTTCATCCTCAATCAGATGGGCATTCCTAACGAACAATTCAGACCTTAGAGGATATGTAACATTCTTTCTCGATGGATTACCAGGGATGTTGGAACCAACAACTTTATTTGGTTGAATTTTCTTATAATAACAGTTTTCATTTCAGTATACAGATGTCTCCATTTGAGACATTATATGGGAAGCGGCGTCGAACTCCAACTTTTTGGGATGAAGTAGGGGAAAGGAGGCGAATAGGACCAGAATTAGTGGAAGAGATGGCAGCGAAAGTTCAGTTAATTCAAAAGCACATGAGAATAGCTCAGAGTTAGTAGAAAAGTTATATAGATAACCAGAGGAAGGATATTTCTTTTGAGGTAGGTGGTCATGTTTTTCTCAAAGTTTCTCCATGGAAAAATGTCATGCATTTTGGTAAGAAGTGAAATTTTAGTCTGAGGTTCATTGGACCTTATGAAATCTTTGAGAAAGTTGGATCAGTTGCGTACAGAGTGGATTTACCTCCATGTTTTTCCCAGGTACATAATGTTTTTAATGTTTCAATGTTAAGAAAGTATATTCCAGATCCATCTCATGTTTTGAGCCCAGAGGTAGTTCAGTTGGAAGAGAATCTCTCTTATGAGGAACAGCCAGACCGGATTCTTGACTATAGAGTGCAAGTGTTAAAGAATAAGGTAATTCACCAGGTAAAGGTTTGGTGGAAAAACCCTATGGTTGAAGAGCCAATGTAGGAATCTGAAAATTCTATGATTTATAAATACCCCCATTTATTTGATAAGTGAATAAAATTGCAAGGACATAATTTCCAAAAGGGGGGAAGGATGTAACATCCCAGGTAAATAAAGAAATAATAAATTTTCTTTTAAATTAATATTTTTTGAATTAAATATTAATTTTACCTTAAATGGGTTGCTATGTTTGATAGTGTACCCAATACGCAACAATAGGTTTCTTTGAAATCTTACTTTTCAAAATAATAATATAATATTATTATTTTAAATGGTAGTTAAGCCTAGCCGTTGTACCATAGAGAATGGAAATAACTAACTAAAATTTGATTATACATGTTTGATAAATGTTTTTACATTTATCCAATAAATTTTAGAAGCTTAAAATAATAAATAATCTGGTTTCAAGCGTAAATACACTAATATTCTTAAAAAGGTCGATTTACCGCCTTTTGATGGAGAAAAATTTTAACATATAATTTTTTTCACTATTATATGTTCAATTTGACAAAATAAAATTCTTTAGAATCGGGACATCAAAATTTACTTTGTGTAAATTTTTGGTATTTTTCCGATAAAGTTCATTTTTAATGAATAGTGAAAAATGTTGTATTTTAATTCGAAACCGCCTTTTAATCAAATTTATTTATATGGTTAGATTATCTTTTTAATTTGTTTTAAATTGTAAATAGATTATAGTTTTACCATTTAATCCAATGTTGTTCATTTTAAGTAATTTCACTTTGAAATTGGACATTAACAAGTATCAATCTTTTGATAGTTATTATTTCATAAAAACATACTTTTTGTTTTGACAATGGGAATTAATTATAAAATTAATTAATGAAACTTATATATTTTTAATTAGGTAAAATAAATATAATTTTTGAATTTGGAATATCAAATTTATCTTAGGGTGAATTTTTGGAATTTTTTTGAAAACATTCAATTTTTGATGAATAGTGAAATATACTACTTAGTAGTTAAAAACCGAATTTTTCATTTAAATGAAAATTTTCCACTTCTATGAATTGCATTTCAAAAATTTTACAAACATGGTTGTAATTAGTAAGTAAAATGTGGTTCAATGTGATGAAAATAATTTTTGGTGAATAGTAACTTTTGACTTTTATTAATCGTGATTAAAGGTTATTAGGGTAATTTAAGGTAAAAATAATGTTATAATAATATAAAATTACCTTGACACTTGTCCTAACCTTATTGGTTGAGTCATTACCGACCAAGGAAATCCATGGGTCATATCTGGGACCCCATGGAGCCACTTGGGTAAGATAATGACATTAATAACTTTTTATTTAAAGTATAAATAAAAATTTCATAAACATGTATTGTTTTACTAAAACAATTTTAATGTGGGGTTATATAATTGATATATTTGACTATAAATATTAATTATAAAGCTAAAAATATTTCATACATCATTGTAATTTTTTTATAATAATTATACATCAAATAAATAAAATTATTTATGACGCAATGATGATGTAGTGTTTATGTCATTAATGAATGATTTAAAAAAATAAGAAGATAAGAATTAAAAAAAAATTCAAAACTTATCCAATTATTATTTTATGATTTTATTTCGAACATGGGACACCTTATATTCTACTTTAATGATTTTTTACCTTTAGAAACTGAAAATCATTATACAATAAAATAATATTTTCAAACATTCTAAAAGATCCCCCCTCTCCCTTATAAAAAGACCTCACTTCCTACCCATTTCTCACACTTCTAAAGCCCTTTGGCTCATCCAACATCTGCTCCAATAATATCCCAAGATCCCTATCTTCATCCTAGAAGCCTTACCTTAGTATGATCGCACCTCAAGAAACACTTTTTGTTCAAACCAAAGGGAGTTACCCGATTTAAAGGTAACGTCTTCTCTTAAGTTCTTTTGTTTTATTTTACTTATCCAACCCTGTAAATTATTTTTATACCTTTCTTTTATAAAAACAACAGTATCCTCAATATACTATGATGTTGTTATGAGATTTATTAGAGAAAAACTTACACACACCTTCATCTAATGGGTAAAGAACATACTGTTTCTATGGATGGAAAATTAACGCCTCACGAAATGATGATTGTTCAATTATCTCCTACCGCCTCTCATGGTGGCCATTAAGATAGGCACTATATTTATATATGATATATATTATATTTATATTGTTTCTATTCTTATGTATTTTCTTTTTTATCGCATACCTTTATTGTTTCCATAGTGGGTAAACACGATAATTTCATTTGAGAAAGTGTGGACTACCGTCCCCTCAAAGCGATATGACTCGTTCATACCAAACGTGGAACGTATAAAGGATTTAGTTAATGAAATCATATATGATATTATACTGGAATTATAATATACATATGTATCATTATGTTTTCATTCCATCAAAATACAAAATATAAATAAAAGTAGCGTTCAAGCGTACGTACTGCTTACCGTCTCCATGAACGGTGCATTTCATTTCTTACCTCCTAATGTTATGTACTAATATAAATACATATATATACTGGATATATATGATATATATGATATCTAAATCATGAATATAATTCTGGATATAATGAACTTTTGACCACTTGAACAACTTGTAATTATAAGAAGTCCATTATTGACTCAAGTACAAAATATCGACAAAATGACCATTATTAACTTAAATGATTATATAATTATTATAACATGGAAATAAGTGATATATAAGGAATAATAAACTTTAAAAAGGTTCTTAATTAAGTATAAATTAACTTTAATTTATTATTCAGGAGATTAAAGAACAAACGGGTCAAGTTGGACACGAGGTAAGGGAACTTCTTAACCCAATTCCCATTCTTTGGGTTGATCTTATCTATCTGATTTATGTAATTCATTGATTTATACATGACTTTATTTTATAAAGTGTATAAACACCATTTAATTTTTATTTCATTCAAATGGAATCTTTTTCTACGAAGCATTTTACTAAATGAAAAAAAAAGAATGATTCTTTTTTTAACTTACTTGGAAAAAATAACCTTTCCGCTGCCGCGAGTATTATCAGATATTTGGCTTCCTTCACAAGCCATAATGTTTTTAAAAGTAAAATAAATATTGTATACTCTTTTTTGTATTTTGTTATTGAAAATGGTTTTGATAATGGATTTTTTATTTCAATATATCTAAATTATATATTGTGATTAAAATGTGGGAATGTTATCTTTCCTTTATGTTTGTTTTATGTGTTATGATTCTTGGGCATTGTTTACATATATGGGTGGTTCTGTGATAAACCTAGGGTAGGTGAGCCCGAGATAGATCTCTAATGCATTGGGTAATGTGACGGAGGTAAATGTTAATGTTTCTCCTAAGAGATTTTGGGAATATACTATGATGGGTATTCCAAATGTAACTCCCTATGTTGCTCTGATAGCTACAATGTAAGTATGATATGGATGCCACAAGTTACCTTTATGATTTGTGATTACTATGTGTTATTCATAAATATTATGTTTTCATGAGATATTTGAAAGAGATTATGTTATGTTTGTATTGATAAACTAATGTTTTCTTTCTTTGTTTTATAGCCCTTACTGAGCTTTTTATGCTCAACCCAAGTTTTGAATTTTTTTTCAAAGGACTTAAAGAATAGGGTCAAGGATGGGATCAAGTAAAAGTCATGCTGTCTAAAACATGGAACTAGACATGACTCTTTTTCTCAAGATTTTTTATTTTATGAAAAAATGGAAACTAGGTAGATGTGTTTACTTTGTAATCATTTGAGATGTAATAGTTATTTCCTAATTCTCTAAATCTCTAAACTTGAAAATATCTGCAATGAGAATTATTCATTTAATTCAATATTATGTAATGTTTTAAGGTCGGGTCCTTATAATTTTAGTTCAATGTCTATAACATGTTTTGTGTGGGATACCATAAATTTCAATACTAGTTTCAGTTACTATTTTATGTGTAATTCCATTGTAACTTCATAGAATCTGACAAATAAAATTTCCAGTGGCAATTTGAGTGGAATTTTATGGAATTTCTAGGGGGAAACAATCAAACAATTCCTTCTCTCAAACCACAAAAAAAATTAGTGCAATGAGCATATCATGTGTTGGTGGTGATACCATAAATTATAGTTTTGGTTTCAAATATCATTTTAGGTAAACTAAAACTAAAATTACTAGAATAGGATAATTGAATGTTCAAGAAGAGGCTTTAGTGAAAATGAATAGAAGTTCCTGTGTGGAAAAAACAATGAAATTCCCTCTCTGAAACCACTATAAAATTTAATTTAATGTTCATAACATGTGTTTTTGGGGATCACATAAATTAAAATACTAGTTTCAGTGAATATTTTAGGTTACCTTCTATTATAAAATCCTATAATAGGATAAATAAAAAGTTTAAGTGGAGGTTTTAGTGGAAATTAATGGAATTTACACTGGTGAAACAAAAAAGAAATTACCTATCTCAACTCACCAAAATTTTTAGAGAAATGTGCATAACATGCGTTAGTTGGGATACCATAAATTACAGTTCTAGTTTATGTGACTATTTTAGGTGGCCTTATATAATAAATTTCTATAATAGGATAACTAAAATTTATAGTCGAGTTTTAAATGGAAATTCATGGATGATTCTATAGGGAAACAACCCATAAATTCCCTCTATCAAACCACTATAAAATTCAGTGAAATGTGTGTAACACCCCAACCCTAGTTGCTAAGATCTGATGCATTATTTTATCATATTGGCATGATTACATGAAATTCACATCTCAAAAGATTTAATAGTTTAGTAGTTTTGGAAGACCATATACCTACAAAATTTCAACATTACAACTTGAAATGAAACACAATTTAGAAGATCTACTAGTAACTCCCATAACTCCTAGATTATCCATGAAAGTCATTCATAATATAATTATTCGCATCCTAGGAAAATATAAAAGATAATAAAGGGGTGGGCTCGGATTATAATAAGGATAAATAATATAGTGAAAGTGATCATAAACATAAATACTATGCATGATGAGCAACTAAAAACACATTCCATTAAAATACACTTGAGCATAATATAGAAGAAATGAAAGATGAATAAATAATTCCTTAATAAAACATAAACATGAATATTATACTAGTATAATAATCTCATGGACCATAAATTATGAGTTTCATAAGGATGTAATTCAAAATTTCAGATGTCATAATCATACCTCAAGGCCTCATCCAAGACACAATACATAATGGGTAAAAACCCAGGCTAGTTTGGCCAATGAGACATACCGACGCATCGAGGGGCTATAGAGTTTCCCAAACATCACATAATAAGTCCAATGAATTAATAATATAAATGGGAATAAACATAAACAAA
Source organism: Viscum album (assembly GCA_963277665.1). Taxonomy (NCBI): domain Eukaryota; kingdom Viridiplantae; phylum Streptophyta; class Magnoliopsida; order Santalales; family Viscaceae; genus Viscum; species Viscum album. The sequence continues at coordinate 1,730,448,747 of OY728164.1, read as the reverse complement.
AAATACATTCATATTGAAACTAACATATGAAATGTAAATAACTTTCCACAACCATTAAACAAAAATACTAACCATTCAAAGTAATATGGTGAATCTTATCAAGATAGCACATCCATAGTAAAAATAAAAACAAACCACTAAATAAAATATGGTATATGATATAATAAAATATCAATCCCAATTCAACATAGGAATCGGAAAGAGTTTTGAAATAGATTAAAATACTCAAATAAAACCACTAAGTAATTCTTGGGGGAAAACTATTTTACTTTTAAAAGAAGAGTTCTTTTGGAAAAATATTTGTATAAAACCTGAAGTGAACTATTATAGTTTTTTATAATAAAATGGGTTATTTTAGAAAAATAATGGTGGATTAAAATATATTATATAGTTCTCTATAAAATAGGTAAAAATTTGAGAAGTTCCCTTCAAATAGGTTAGTTTATCAGGAAAAATTTAGAAATATATTTTTAAAATATGTAAATCCCCATAAACTAAAGAATAATTTTGATTGGTACAAATATATAGAAAATTAAAAAATAATCTATGAGGATTGAATAATAATAATTAAAATTTTCATTGAATTAATTATAGAATATGAGTAACCTGAAATAAAATGTAGGTTCGGGTAGAAAACACTTACGTAATGTCCCAATGTGTTATACACTTGACCTTAGCTTCAAGGATAATAAAATTAAATCCATTAATAAATTAATTCATAACCTTATATACATTTATTTTATTAATTATATCTTTATTAAGATAATTTAGGGACCTATTGATAAGTTTTATGATTTAATTTTTTAATTCTGGAGTGTTCATTTCCTTGATTTCATAATCATTTTGCTTTATTATAAGTAATGGAGTTCATTTAAAAATTGGTATAATTATAAAAAAATGTAATTAAAATTTATTAATGAAGATAAATAATTAAAAATAGTTATCTATATCATTTGGTTATATATTATGAGAACGAGTCATTAGATAATACATTTAATTATAATTGTTTAGATTATTACAGTTGTTATTAACCGTAATGAATTCATTTTGTTTTATCGTTTAGTATTAAGTAAATATGTTAATTCATAAACATAAAATAATACATATTACATATTTTATAATCTATTTTAACCATAAAATTTTTTTCATGACTATCCTTGAAGGAGAAATCAAATAACGAATGTTCGGAATTCACAGAAGTTATAAATCGGCACCTCTTAGACGATGATTTTTTTTTTAAAAAAAAGAGACAAATAGTAGTTTTAGGAATGATATTACATTAACAAGATATAATTACAGTATATAGATGATACTATATTTTTCATGATCATTTGTACAGAGGAGGTTAGGAGAAGATAAGAAAATAAAAGAACTTGAAATCAAATTAAAAGGAAAAGGAAGAGGGTTTTACCACTTGAAATATCCTCCATGAGAACCTCCTTAAGGTAAGGGGTTTTGGTATTTTGGAAAGACCAAGATCTCCTAGAAGTTGGGAGAGACTAGGGAAGAGGATTTGGGTTGAACTTTGAAAATATTAAAGGCTTAAGGAGTGAGGAGAATAGGGGGTGAGGGTGGCTTTTATAGTGGAGGAGAGAAGTGATTTTTGAATATCTTATTCCTTCTTTTATTATTTTGCTTAAGACAAGAAATAGTGTTCATTAATGTGACCAAAAATAGTAATAAGGGCATTTGATTTTGAACTAAATGTTCATACATCATCCATACATCGCTTATGACTCAACAAATCATGTATTTTTATTTACTGAAAATTATTATATTTTACTATTAACAAAAATTCTAGTATTTTAGAAAAATCCAAAAAATTAACCATAAACATTTCTCGACACAAAGAATTAAAAATTGGACTTCATTTTATCAAAATAATTTTATAATTATGTGAAATTTAATTTTTAAATAAAATCATTATTTAATTTAAAAAAATAAAATTGAAAACCTATTTTATAATACTTTTAAAAATTAACTAAGGCCTCATAAAATTATCCTAAAATCATAGGAAAAAAATATTTATTTTGAAATAAATTTTCTGAAAAAGAATTTTATTTTAAATAAATTTATTAATTTAAAATTGTAATTAAATATTTATTGCTAACAAAAATACCAACACTTAATTATTAATTTTTAAAATATTCACTCTCATTTATAAGGTGCATAAATTTTATTTATACTTACATGGGTGAGTTTTATATTAATAAGGGTTATATTACTATTCATAAGGGTATAATACTATTCATAAGGTTCATGTTATTATTCACCAAAAATGTATGTCGATCCTATCAGACTCTAAATATCTAATTGATCACAATAGTATATGTCTGCCTTTTGAAATTAAAAACACAGAAGTAGAACAATTATGTCTAACAACTAGGTTATAACTATCTTCTATAAATAAGAAAGTGTTTGTTTCAGAGAGACTCAGTGTTGCATATATTCTATATTAAATTTATTTATAAATCCTTAGGGTGTTACATTCTTCCCCCTTATAAAAATTTCATCCTCAAAATTACTAGAATGTTACCTAATAAAAAGATTCGGGCATTTCTTTATCAAAAGCTCCTCAGTATCCCACATCACCTCTTCAATTTTAAGATTTTTTCAAAGTAAATTTACCAACCTATTCATCTGATTCCTCAACACCTACTCTTTAGTGACCAGGATCTAGAAAGTATCTTCATAGTATGATAGGTCGGGTTCCCATTCTATACCTTCTCAAGTGAGTACATGTATTGGGTCTGGAATGTACTTTCTCAATAATGAGACATGGAACACATTGTGTACCTTATAAAGACTAAGATGCATTTTCAAATGATAAGTCATAGCTCCAATTATCTCTAAATTTTCCAAAGGCCCAATGTACCTAGGGATCAGTTTTCATTTCTTGCCAAATCTTATAACACCCTTCCATGGGGATACTTTCAAGAAAACATGATCTCAAACTTGAAATTCCAAATACTTACTTCAATTATTGGCATAGAACTTTTTCCTGCATTGAACTATTTTGATATGGGGTTGAATATCTTTTAACTTCACTGTTGTTTCCTCCACAAGATATGGGCCCACAATCTTCCATTCGCCAACATTATCCCAACATGTTAGTGTACGAAATATCTTTCTATATAATCCTTCATATGATTCCATTTGGATACTTTAATGGAAACTATTATTGTAGTAAAACTCCACCAAAGGTAAATATTGATCACACATACCTTGAAAATCAATTAAGCACAACCAGAATATGTCTTCTAAAATTTGGATCATTCTTTCTAACTGCCCATCAATTGGAGGGTGATTAGTATTACTCAATGGAAGCTCACTATCTAAATATTTCTGAAGAATTTTCTAGAATTTTGATGTAAATTGTGGAACAAAATCATACACAATTAAGATAAGTTCTCCATGAAGTATTACAAATTAATTAATCTAGAGTCGTAAAATGTGCTTTAGTGGTAAATTTTCTCATATAGTGAGGAAATATGTATATTTGGTAATTTTATCAACAATTACCCATATTTCATCATTATTAATTGGATTTTTTGGTAATCTAGTGGCAAAATACATAGTGATGTCATCCCATTTTCATGTAGGAATAGGAAGAGGTTGCGTGAATCCTCTAGGATGTTATCTTTTAGCCTTCACCTATTGACACACTTAACATCATAATATATAACCCGAAATATCCCTCTTCATGTTATCCCACCAAAAATTATCCTTCAAATCTCTATACATCTTAGTTTCACCGGGATGTATAGAGAAATTTGAATTATGGGAATCATCCAATAACTCTCTTTTGAACTCGGGTATAGAGGGAACATATAACCTCCATTCAAATTTTAAAATTCCATCTTCACACAAAAAGTATGGAAAATTCCGATCATTCACAGCTTTAATTTTCTTTTGAATACTCTGATCATTAGATTTAAAACATTTAATTATTCCCAATAAAGATTGTTGGATAACCAATTGAAAAGGTAATGACATTTCACCATCATTGATAATACCCAAATCTATCATTACTAGATCCATGAACACAAGATCCATTTCAATCCTCATTTTGTTTAAAACTCCATGATCCTTATTTATTAATGCATTAGATACCTTATTCATCTTTCCTAGGTTATAGTGTAATAAAAAAAGATAATCCTTGAGTAGATAAAGCAATATAATTTTCTTCATGTTGAGATTGTTATATGAGAAGATATATTTCAAGCTCTTTTGATCCGTAAATATCTCACATCTTTCACTATATAGATAGTGTTTCTATATATTCAATGAAAATATTACTGTTTCAAACTCAAGATTATGATTTGGATAACTCAGTTCATAAAATTTTAACTACCTTAATGCATATACAATAACTCTATACTTCTACATAAGGAACAAAAAAGTCCTTTCTTTGATGCATCACTATAGATCACAAATCCAGCATTTCTCTATAGTAGATTTAGGATCATATAATTCACTAATCTAATATTAAATTCTTCTAAACATACTTCACATTATTTTTTCCATATGAACATAACCCCTTTACGAGCAAGATTGGTTAACAGGTTGGTTAATCGGGTGAAGTTATGAATGAAACACCGATAATAACCTGCTAAACCAATAAAATCACATACCTCGATTAGGTTTGTTGGGGCAGGTCATTCCCAAATAGGCTTTTTCTTTATATGATCAACAAAGATTCCATCCTTGGGGACAATATGGCCAAGAAAAGAAACTAATTGAAGCCAAATTTCACAATTTATAAACTTCCCATATAATTCATTTCTTTTGAGAGTCTTCAGAATAATACACAAGTGATTCTCAAGATCTTCATAGCTTTTGTATTATACCAAGATATAATCAATAAATACCACAAAACAATCGTCATGATATTCCATGAAAACTCTATTAATTAGATCCATGAAAACATAGGGTGAATTAGTCTATCCAAAAGGCATTACTATAAACTCATAATGCCCAAACCTGGTTCGAAATGCTATCTTTGGAATATATTTCTCTCTAAAACATAACTGATGATATATAGATCAAAGGTCAACCTTCAAAAAATATTGGCCCACATTAAGTTGATCAAATAAATCATCAATAAAATGAATGAGATACTTGTTATTTATTGTAAAAGTATTTATCTCCCTATAGTCAATTCCAAACATTATAGATCCATATTTCTTCTTAAATAAAATAACAGGATCTCCCCATGGAGAAACACTAGAGTGGATAAATCCTTTATCACTCAATTCCTCTAGTTGTTTCTTCTGTTCTACTAAATACACAGTGTCTATTCTATAAGGAGTCTTCGATATAGGTATTGAACTAGGAATTAAATCAATAGTGAACTTAACATATTTCTCTAGAGGATGTCCAAGTAAATCCTCTAGAAAAACATAAATATATTCATGCACAATTGGTACATCATAAATTTTAAGTTATCTTTCCTCACCCATAGATATTTCATCCTCATCCTCCAAAATAATTGCATTTAGTAGGGCTACTGGGGGTGGATCTAGATAAGAATCAAAAGGTGAGTTTTCTTCTCTAAATATAATGGATTCTACATCATTCTCAAAAAAATGTAACTTTTTTCTTCTTACAATATATTTTAACATCATAATATGAAATATAATACATACCAAGAATTACATCAAATTCAATCATAGGTATGATGATAAGGTCAGCAACTAAAGCGCATTTATTTTTCATAAGGGGGACTTATTGACACATATTTGTTTCTATAATACTTCCCTTAATAGTTTTTACTGACAACTCCTTTATTAAATCAAATTAGAAATTTCTAATTTTCTGGGAAAACTAAGAAGATATAAAAGAATGCAATGATACATAATCAAATAAATCATTGTCTAAGTTTGAGGAAATGATTAAAGTACCTACCACCACATCATTAGGAACTTCAACCTCAATAGTCGTGATTTTATAAGACTGTCCTTGCTCCCTTTTCCTTTTATGTGGAAATATTCCTTTAAGCTTAGTAAAATCATTGGAATAATGTCCCATCTATTTAAAATTGTAGAATCGAACATTGGTATCTTATTTCTGTCCTTTTAAATCACGATATTGGTGACCTCTTTCTCTACATTTATAGCAAACACGCATACCCTTACAGCAAGTGCTGGGGTGTTTCTTCCCACAATTATCACACGATGAAAAATAAATTCTTACCTTCTTACCATTTTCCTTATTTTATCTTCTAGAGTGTTCAACATCCCTATTCATCACTTTCATTCCTTTAAAGTCATAAGAATTTGAGAATTCTTGTTTTGGTTTGATATCACATGAGATTATATCTTTTTATGATGAGAAACTTTGGAAGACTAGTACCCTTCGGAGGAATGGTTTTAAACCCTAAAAGAATTGATCAAACTTACTCTTTGGATTACATATGTAGTACATGGCACATATTTCTAACCTTTTGAATTTATCTTCATACTTTTCAACATTCTCAACCTATTGTTTCCTTATATTTAGAAACTGTATTTTTATATCCACTCTCTATTCATGAGGAAATTATTTTTCTAAGAATATTTTCTTAAAATTATTTTATTCCATATTTTCAATCTATTAATCATCATTTGAGTTTTGAATCAATGAAAACCATTGATCGATATCTCTTGATAGACTATAAACATCCATGAAAACATTCTCCCTTTCGTTAATTCCCAAAAAAAATATCTTCTCGAAGGAACTTATCCACTACCCTGCTATGAATGGGTTTTTAGTCCCATTAAATAATAGAGGTTGTTATCTCATGAAGTGTTATATAATTTATCCTCCATGTTGTCGATTAATATTCTCCATACGGGTAAGTTTATTGTTCATAACCTCAGTCATTTGTCCTAATATAGTTATAAGTTTCTTAGCACCAGTCTGAGTGTCATTATCTTTCATAGGGGGGAAATCCATATATGGGATACATGTGTTCATGTGATTTCTATTTCTTCCACTATGAACCATTTCTAAATAAATAATATGCTAGATTAGGTTTTGAATCATTATTTATAATATCAACTAGAAAAATACTTGACATAAATTGAAATCCTATGCATAGATAATCTCATAAACATATGCATGGTTTCCTTGAGGTAAAATTTCCTTTTAAATCCTTAATAATGGATTATAATGAAAATGTAAATTATCCTAAGCATATCCCCTGAAAGTGTCAAACCAGGTGCGCAATAAGGTGCATTTTTGTGTACCAAGTTTCCCCGAGTCGTTCCCAAAACACCTTGTAGTAGTTGTTACTCCTAGGTACATCTGTGCCAGAACCATCTCCACTTTTAGTATCCAGAGAGGGATGTATTTATAAGAAGATCCAAATAATATTTTCTTTACCAAAATTCAATGATTTTATTGTATTATTATCCTCAAATTATACCTTAGTTATTTGTTCCCTAATATATATTTTCTAAATCTAGTTTCCCAGTTTTCAACTAAACTTTCTTTGATACCAACTGTAACACCCCAACCCCAGTTGCCTAGAGCCGGTGCATTATTTTTTTACAATGTTATTATTAAATTAAAGTAACATACTAATGGAATTAATAGTTTTGTAGTTTTAAAATACCAGATACATAGATAAGTTCAACATTACAACTTGAAATGAAACACGATATAGCAGATCCATTAGTAACTCCCATAACTCCAAGATTATCCCTGCAAGTCATTCATAATATACCTCTTTGAATCTTGGGTAAATATAAAACATAATAAAGGGATGATATTAGATGATCAATAAGGGTAAATAATACATCATAAGTAATCATAAACATAAACACTAGGCATGGTGAGCAACTAAAAATGCATGCCTTTAAAATATACTTGAGCATAATATGACAGAAATGAAAGATGAATAAATAATGCCTTAATAAAACATAACCATGGATATTATACTTTGATAATAATCACATGGACCATAAATTACTAGTTACATAATGAGAGAATTCATAATATCAGATATCATAATCATATCGTCATGGCCTCGTCCAAGACACCATACATAATTGGTAGAAACCCAGGCTAGTTTGTCTCATGAGACCTACCGATGCATTGAAGAGCTATAGCGGGCCCCACCCATCACATAATAAGTACAATGTATTCCTTATATGAATGGATATAAACATAAACAACATATACATTCATTTTTAAAATAACATATGAAATTTAAATAACTATCATCAATCATTTAACATAAATACTAACCATTCAGAGTAATATGGTGAATGGTGTCAAGATAACACATCCACAGTCAAACTAATCATAAACCATTCAATAAAATATGGTAGATTATATTATAAAATATCAATCCTAGTTAAACATAATAATCAACAAGAGTTTTGAAATATATGAGAATGCTCTTATAGAATCATCGAGTAATTCTTGAGAGAAATACTCTTTTACTTTGCAAAGAAGAGTTGTTTTGAAAAAAAAATTGTATAAAACCCGAAGTGAACTAATATAGTTTTTCTATAATAAAATTTTTTATTTAATAAATATAATGGTGTATTAAAACATATTATATATTGCCCTTGAAAATATGTAAAAATTTTACAAGTTTCCTTAAATCGGGATTGTTTATCGGGAAGAATATTTGAAATATACTTTTAAAACATGTAAATACCCATAAAATAAATAATGATTCTAATTGGTAAACATATATATATAATTAAAACATAATTTATGAGCATTAAATAAGAATAATTAATAATTTCATTGAGGAAATTAGATAATAAGAGTAACCCGAAAGAAAATTGAGGTTCAGGTAGAAATCTATTACCTAATGTATGAATGTGTTCTGCACTTGACCTTAACTTCCCGAATAATCAAATTAAATCCATTAATTAACTAATTAATAACATTATATACATTTATTTTATTCATTATAGTTTTATTATGTTCATTTATTTCATTATTGATCAGTTATATGATTGAATTTTGTCGTTTTGGAGTGTTCATTTCCTTAATTTCACGATCCATTCTCTTGATTATAAGTAATGGAGTTCATTTAAAATTAGAATAATTATACAGAATTATAATTCCATGTTATTAATTAACATGAATAATTAACAAAATATCATTTTTTATATATTATTAGGGTGAATCATTAGATAATAAATTTAATTATAATCATTTAGATTATTACGGTGGTTATTGATCATAACGAACTCATTTTGTTTTATCATGTCGTATTATGTAAATATGTATCATTTGGAACATTAAATAAGACATATTACATATTTTATAATTTTTTTCAACCATAAAATGGTTTCATGACCATCCTTGAAGGAGAAATTGAAGAATCAAGGTTCTTCGTCCACGAAGGTTGTAAATGGACACCTATCATACGATGATTTCGCTTTTAAAATAAAAGAGAGAGAGAGAGATAATAGTTTGAGGAAGGATATTACATTAACATGGTATCATTCTAGTATATATATGATACTATATTTATCATGATTATTTGGACATATTAGGTGAGTATAAGATAATAAAATAAAAGAACTTTAAATGAAATTAAAAGGAAAAGGAAGAGGGGTTTAGCTCTTGAAATATCCTCCATGAAAACCTCCTTAAGGGAAGGGGTTTTGGTATTTTGAAAATAAAAATATCTATTGGATGTTTGGAGAGATTGGTTAAGAGGTTTTGGGCAGAAATATTACAAATTTCAAGGCATATAGGAGTTAGGATAATAGGGGGTGAGGGTTTCTTTTATAGTGGAGGAGAAGAGTGATTTGTGAATATCTTATTCATTATTTTATTATATTTCACAAGAGAAGCAACAATGTTGATTTTTATGACCAAAAATAGTAATTTGTGAATGTTATTTCAAACCAAGTGTGCTTACATCATCCATAAATCACCTATGAGTCAATAAATCGTGTATTTAGCATTTATCATAAATTATCGTATTTTACTATTCACAAAAATTCAAGTATTTTAGAAAAATCCAAAAAATTCAATATAACCATTTTTCAACAATTATAATTAAAAAATGGACTCCATTTTATCATAATAATTTTCTAAATACGTAAAATTTATTTATTAAATAAAATCATTATTTACTTAAAAATACAGATTTTTAATTTAAAACTAATTTTATAATACTTTCAAAAAATAACTAACGTCTCATAAAATTATACTAAAATAATTAGACAAAAAATATTTATTTAGTAATAAATTTTATGAAAATTAATTATATTTTAAATAAATTTATTAATTTAAAACTCTAATTAAATACTTATTACTCACAAAAATATCAACACTTAATTATTATTTTTTTAAATATTCACTCTCATTTATAATGTGCCTAAATTTTATTTATACTTAAATGGGTGAGGTTACTATTCATAAGGTTCGTATAACTATTTATAAGGGTGCATTAATATTCATAAGAGTCAAGTTACTATTCACCAAAAATGTAAGTTGATCCAATCAAACCCTAAATATCTTACTGATCACAACGATGTATGTCTATTTTTTGAAATTAAAAACACAGATGTGAAAAAATTATGTCTAACAACTAGGTTATAACTATATCCTACACATAAAAAACTGTTTGTTTCATAGAGACTTTGTGTTTCATTCATTCTATATTAAATTTATTTCTAAATCTTAGGGGTTTTACAATAAGCATAACATGTGTTGGTTGGTATACCATAAATTACAATTGTGGTTTTAGTCACTATTTTAGGTGGACTTACATTGTAAATTCCTATGATAGGATAAATAAAAGTTATAATAGAGGTTTTAGTGGAAATAAATGTAAGTTATTAGGGGGGAATCAAGCAATTCCCTCTCTAGAACCACCAAAAAATTTAGTGCAATGTTCATAACATGTGTTGGTGGTAATACTAAAAATTAAAGTGTTGGTTTCAGTGACTATTTTAGGTTTCCTTGCATTGAAACTTCATAGAATAAGAGAACTAAAATTTCTAATGGAAATTAAGGGAAGTTCCTATGGGAGAAAACTAAGTAATTTCCTCTGTAAAAAAATAATAAATTTCAATATAATGATCATAACATGTGTTAGTGGTGATACCATAAATTAAAGTGCTAGTTTTAGTGACTGTTTTAGGTGAAATTCCACTAGAGAGTCCTATAATAGGAGAACTGAAAGTTATAGTTGAGGTTTTAGTGAAAATTCATGGAAATTTCAGTGGGGAAACAACCAAGAAATTCCATCCTTAAATCCCGAAAAAATTTAGTGCAATGTTCATAATTTGTGTTGGTGGGCATACCATAAATTACAGTTCTATTTTCAATGACAATCTTAGGTGGTTTTCTATTGAAACTACCAAGAATATGTGAATCGAAATTTCTAGTATATTTTTTTAGTATAAATCCATGGAAGTTACTACATGGGAAATGATGGGTATTATAGGTTCATCGTATGAAAAAAGGGGCTCGAAGAAAACCCATTTTTTTTTTGATATATCCTCCATAAAATCTATATTTAATATAAATGATGAATATAAACATACATACATGGATAACAAAAAGCACCTTCTTCACTCTTTGAGGGATTACATGTGATATCGGTCATTAGAGTAGTATCCAAAATCCTTATACATCTAATGGGTTACAATAGATAAATGTTTAACACCCTGATATTTTTGAACTTATTTTCTTTATGTAATGTATTCGATAGCATGTGGTATACGTAACACTGATCTTAAACAAAGCGCAATAAACTATCATTTAAATATGACCATTATAGCCTAGTCATTGATTTTGGGTGTATGAATGGGAAAAACCATATTTTTAAATATATGTAAAAAAATCATTAATAAAGTGAATAATCAATCATTCAATGTATATCAATTGGTTGGAAATGAGCATAAAACATTTTGAAGGTAAAAGAGGTATTTTTTATAAAACTATTTTTATATGTGAAATATATTTTGTTATTAATAGATTAGATTAATCATTAATAAAAAATTATTATAATAGGTAGATTATATATCCAATTTAACTAATTAATATTCATATAATTATGGTTATTAGATAAGTAATGAGAACAAAGTTGTTTTATGCTTCAAAATTGTATTTCCCTCAAAAATGGTTTTTATTGAATTTTGTGCGTGAATATTATAATTAATTTAAACCAATTTTATAAATTTTATTTGAGAAAAATGATCAAATTTTTGAAATAATCATTCCATAATAGGATTAGGATTACTTTTTGATATTTTTCTTAAAAGGTTTATTTATTGATTTTTCAAATATTATCACTTTTCTGACATTATTATAATGTAAGAATGAATTAATAAATTGTGATACTTTTGGATCGACTAAATATATGTAAAAAGAGTTAAATAGTCTATTTTAAAACATTATTTTTAATTTTAGAACCCATTATTCAAATTTATAAACATAAATTATATTTTATTCAGATTAAAAACTATTTTTGGGACTTTTCATTTAATGGTATGGGTGGATGTAACATTAAATTTTGGATCGATCCAAAATTATAAAAACCTTAATTTTTTATTATTTTACCAGTATATCATGTAAATAAACTTTTTACTTTATTTCAATGTAAAATGATTTTTATGCTTAAATCATGTATTTTAATAAAAATTATTTTTTGGCATTTTGTGTTATTATATTAAAAGAAATTTATACCACTAATATAAATTGAACCTGATAAAACTCATTTCAAAATTTCCATTATAATGTCTAAATTTTAAAAGGAACCTTTTCTTTTTGTCAAATAATTAAGGTTTCATGGAAAAAAGTTAAGTTATCGCACTTAAGGTTAAATTGTGTCTGAAGGGGGTTTATCTAGAAGATAAGACTTAAAATGTGTCTAACACTTTTATAAATGTTATTGGTTGAGTTATTTAGACCCTATAACATATTATCTATTAATTTTGGGTGCCTTTGTTTCACTTGACCATGAATAATACCATTAATTTAAAACTTTGAATACTTACAAGAGAGTCGCTCTCCTCACTTATAAAAGGGCACTACTTATCTTCTCTTTTTCACACAAATTGAGCCACTTATATTGACCAATACCTACACAAATAAATTTACAAACTTCCTCCCCATGACCTAGAGTATTTATTCTCATCAAAATACCAACCTAGAAGGATTCAGGTGTAATCCAATGGTGATTTTCTAAAGGAGAGGTATAACTCTTAACCAAGCATTTTTATTTTGTTTATTCTTATACCTCATTCAAATATTATTAAGCCATGATGACATAATAACATAAATATATCAAATACAATGAAATGTTATTATTTTTTAGCCAAAACTCTTATTCATATCCTTTTCCATTCTATGGGGAACAAAAACATCATTTGTGCTTAAGTGTGGACTACCACCACCACGAAATGATGTCTTTCATTTTATATCACCAACTCTCATGGATGGTTATATTGATGGATTTAATATATATATATATATATATATATATATATATATACGTATGTATGTATGTATGTATGTATGTATGCATGTATGTATGTATGTATTTATGTATGTATGTATGTATGTATGTATATGATATTCATGAAATAATTATCATTTTATAAATACAATATATCATTTACTATCTGACCTTTCCATCCCTTAAAAATGATAACATCATTCACGCATACATGTGGATTACCACCTCCATGAAGCGATGTGACACTTTATTACTCGCCAAAAAACATGAATGGTTTTAAAAGTATATTTAATGTATAAATATAATAATTATATAAGTATTTATATTCTAGATATTATGTAATAATTATCCCTTTGACCATGGTCAACCTACAAAAGTTATTATGGGATTATGAACAGAACGTCCTCAGAAATTTCAACGTAAACTTAACTGATTAAGTAATTAAATAAAACATGGTTATAAATGAAATAAAAGGGATAATGATAATGGAATGAACATGCTAAATTTTATCAATCAATTATAAAATTAATATAATTTTATTAAAAATTAAATTATGTATGAAACGAGTCAAGACTCGAGGTAATATATTTTCCTTTAAAATGTTGTTTTAAAAGTTTTAAACTCTTTCTAATGCATATCCATGTTCATCAAAATGTTTCAAGAATGATATTATTTATACATAAAAGACTATTAAATGTAATTTTAAACTAATTTTATTTTCTTTATAATGTTTTAAAAAGTTCTATTTTTAATGTTTTTGTTCTGGACACTTTTGAGTTTTTTTACCAAAGTGAAAATGAATGTTTTTTAATATAAATAACATGGCCAATATTTCCCAACATCATGATAGTTATTATTTAAGAATTTTCTTCTGCATGGTTTCATTGTTATTCAAAATAAAATCTCATTACCATACCTTTTGGGAATTTTTCATTTTTAGAGTTTGGCAAGGAAAATTTTATTTATCCTAATTTTTATGTGAATCCAGAATATGATTCTCTATATATGTTAAAATTGTTGTTTTATGAGTTTTTATGATGAAAATGAAATATTATATGCTATTTATTTATTTATTTAGTCCTTGAAAATTATTTATTATTACGGTTAAGACTAATATAGCTCTCCAATTCATTGGGTAATGATTTTTTTCTCTAAGGAATATATATTGGATTAACCTTGTGGGTTATTCCATTTGAAAGAGTTCTTGTAAAAGTGATTGTAAAAATGATAAGAAGATGTTGTCTCAAGGTACCTACATGATTTTTCTATGTTTAAAAATGTGTAACATCCCTGCTTTATCCAAAGGTACAAAACATTTAATTTTTGGTTTAAATTTCTTTAAACGGACATAATAAGGATTCCAAAGATGCTAATGGAAGTCTCAGGTGTGTCCAGGACTCATTCGAAGCCCGAAGATCTGAAATGTGAGGATGAATATTGAGCCTCACTTTTAGAGGAAATTGTGTCGCCTATCCCAAAAGGGTTTCCTAAACCATGTGGTAGCTAGCAGTGGGCACCTGGGGGTACACAGTTTTCCAGCAACCATGCGACCTAGGGTGCACGACCCTACGTTGCTGTAGTGGTTTGAGCCAGATCTCAATAACATAGTTTGCACACATTTAGTTAAATTTTTGTGACAAACCTTATGGTATTCACCTTTGAAGCAGCAACTTGTGCACGGTTTGGCCAAACCGTGTGTAGTTCTTTTGTGGGTAAAATTACAGGTTTTCCCTTTTTTAATTATATTAAACCCTCCTTTTTCCCCTCAACCCCTCCAATAGTATTTCTTCTCTTCCCCTTATGTGTGGAGATCTCCCTCACCTCATCCTAGGTTTTTTGACATCTCCCTCCACCAGCACTCAAATATTTCACTATTGGAAGATACAAAAATCCCTCAGTAAGCTCTCCCTTCTACACTCACCTATTTCTAGTTTTATCTTCCATCCATTGTGCCATTTTGGTGTAATGGATTTTTCCCTATTTTTAAAAATTTGAAAAATTATTTGATTTCATCTGTTTTAGGTTGAATAAAGGCTTGACAACGGATGAGTGTAGTGAAACTTCATCGGGGTAGGGAGTCTATTCCTTTTCCCATCATTTTGTCGCATTCTAAATAGCACATCATGATGTTTTGCACTAAATTCTTTTGATGTCAACTTTAATTTTTTTAATAAATTAATTAAATAGTTTATGCATGTCTGTAATGACCCTATATTATAATGAAACCCATCCAGGGGTATTCTCCTTGACCTTGGACACCCCTTTGGGTGTTCTTATCATAATTGTCCTATATTCCCATGATTAATTCATGGAACCATCTTGGGTGTGTGTGTTGAACCTTTTTTTAATGCTTTAAATTTATGGAATGGATTATAATGATTAAAGAACCATGAGGTGGACCCTATTATCAATACCATACTTATATCTTATTGTTTGGATTTCATGTGAAATTCCCTGATCATGATTATTTATATATGTTTTTATTTAGCAGCCTTGTGTTAATTGCTTATGTTATTTCCCATGAAGTTCCTTGTGGCTTATTTACTTGTTGTGCTTAATGCCTTATGGGAATGCTTGTAGCCTCTTGCCCATGTTTCATAATTATGTCTTTCCATATTATTTCCACCTTGAGCATGATACTTTGTTCCTTATTCTTATTTTATTAAGCCATGACTGGTTTTCTTTAATTGATTGTTATTCATGGTCTGTCCTATTCGTTATTGTTATTGAAATTCCATTGATTATGTGTGATTTCATTTATTTTATGGCTTGAGATATATTCCTTGATTTCTATTCTCATTTTCTATAGGTGGGGATTGAACATGGGTCCCCAGTTAAGGATTCCATGGATGGACTCATTGTGCTTTGTTAGACACTCATGATGCATTGGGAGTGACACTTTTCTTTCCAGGTATGGGATCGTCAGGTAATTTTACTTATACTCATCAGTGACACTGGTTCCCTAGGGGAGAAACCAAGGAAAGATCCATTAGCAAGATGGCTACACTATTCCATGGGTGATACCAGGTCCCCAATGTGATAAAATTGGTACAAACTCATAGTAAATGTGTCATGAGTGATGCAATGAATGTTGTATGGGTTACCTTGTATGGACTCAATGACATTGGTTATATTAGATGTTCTATAGTGACCCTTGGTATTCTATTTAGATCGACACGGATGGGCTTAGACTCCATAATGGTAATTGATGGATTGTTTGATTTTATCATCTCATAGTGCATCTTTGTAATTATCATTATTATGAGAACTCGTATGATGACATGTAAATTAAACGCCAAGATAAAGTCCAATATTGGGGGTATAAATTCTTAGGTTTCCTTGTTTATTTTTGCCCTATATAAATATTATGACTTGAAAAAGTACTTCTTTCCATACATTTGGCTCAAGACGAAGCAGGTGGTATTAGTCAGGTGACCTTTTTGGAACCCGAACCCAGGTGGTTAATTTTTATTAGGTTATTGCACTACTTTTATTTATATATGGAACACTATTCATATACTTATTGAATATAATGGATTGGTCTAGACAATGTGGGTGCTGACCTACTGAGATTATATCTCACTCCCTACTCAGGCACCGTTTGGTACTAGAGTAAACTTTATGATCACATGTATAGACAAAGGGATACATGTATCTTACAGTGATTGATTGATTTGAAACCTTAGGATGGAGCTTGGGGGAAAAGGACTGAGCCTATACTTGAGATGCTTGTAGTAGTTGTTTTTGTCCTTTGTATATTTTTTTAGCCTGAAATATAGGTATGTATCCCTATTTACCCTTGTACTTCCATTTTTTATAGCGTCATTAACATCATCATTTCGTATCTAATTTTGATTACTCATCTTATGTTTGGTTATTCTACTCTACTTGGCTTATTTCATAACTTCTGTTGTTGTCTGTTGTTACTTACACTTCTGTTATTTATTATCTATTGTCTACCATTGTTCATACTCTGATCTTTGAGGGCATAGTATTTCCATGAACACACCCTAGGCCCTCACTGCTAGTCACCAGACTCTGGCATTCAGGGAGGCATGATTGAGGTCTTTTGGACACTATCTCGGGGCACTGTTGAGTGGCACCCAGGGCGGGATGCTACAAAGTAGTATGAAATCACTTTTTTCCTTTTTTCTTACTATTTGGGTTTACACATGTAAAGACCCGTAAAATTCAAGGGAAATGTTTTCTTAATTTTCTTTAGAATTTTACAAGAGCGCGGTTTCAGACGGCACCTGATTCCGAGGCCCGGAGTGCCCGGAATTAATTTCCGAAGTTTGGCTCGGGTACGTTCAGTGAACGAACGAGCGGGAATTCCTAACTTTTGATCCGGTGCTCGGAATTGAAATCCGAGGGCACCGATGAACTCGCAGCGCCGATATTCGCTTAAAGAGACCTTTTCGGGAGTTGCGTTTGTTGCGGGTTGAAAGTTAATTTTTGAGGTTTTTAGTTGAGTTAAATAAAATTTGTGTAGAACAAATTTTATTATAACTTCTTAAAACCTATCAAAGGAGGTTGGAAGTGGGACCCACACCCACTTAACCTCCCTTGGGAGGATTAAGTGTGGTGGGGCCCACAGGAACCCCTAATTCTTTTCAAATTCCCTAACCCCTCTAAACCCCCTCTTAATTATGTAACTCTTCTCTACTTTAACTCTTGCCAACCTATCTCTTCACTTAATTTTGTCAACTCTAGATTTAATTAATGTTTTGAATTCAACTTTTGAATTTTGAAAGGTTGGCAAAGTGAAAATAAAATAAGGTGTAGCTTATTTTATTTTGGGGTTATTTTTGTTTGTCTTCTGGAGAGGTGGAGAGCTCTTCTTCTTCTTCAAACTCAACAAAGAACGCGAAGAACGTCGTTCTTCAACGAAGAACTTCTCCGCCGAAGAACACGGTCCATCCGCGACGCCATATCCGCGACGTGACGTGCTTCTTCCGCATCATCTCTTCCGCGACGGTTTTCCGCGACGAACGCCATCGACAACGACTCTTCCTCCGACGTCAAAGGAATCGACACCGATATTCCACGACTCCGTCAACGTGCGACTATCGAGAACGCTCAAGTTCCGACGAAGAACGCCGCTCCGCTCTTCTTCGTCTTCGGTGTCAACGAGAGAGAACACCGCACCTTCCTCGGACAACCTTCGTCGGCGTACAAGGATTCACCAACGACGTGCCTCTTCGGACGCACCTCTTCGTCGTTGAATTTGACGAACGACGACCGCGACGCCCGACCTCCGCGACGTCGTCTTCCGCGGAACGTAGACAAATCTTCGAACCTTATACCAAGGTAGGGGTTGTTGATTTATTATTTAATTATTTCATTCTTGCTCGTGGTTCGTATAACTAACGTGGGGATGTTGATTATTTTAAGATGCGTTATTGCTTAACGTGAGGGGGCCGGACCGCATGAACACGGCCGAACCCCCTCCATCGTTCATGTTGTTTAATCTTGCGGGCGGAAGCAAGGTGGCGTGGTGCCGTCGCACCACGCGGATAATTGTACGTTCAACTTACGCGATGCCGTCGCGCGCGCACCTTGGAAGAAACAACAAGAACGCGACGTCGTCGCGCCGCGTTGAATGAATATCAAAGCACGGCAAAGGGGCGTGGTGCCGCCGCACCGCGCCGGACGACGAACACCGCGACCGGTTCCGGGCCGCGGCGGGACGAGGAGACCGCGGCCGGTTCCGGGCTGCGGCGGAAGAGAAGACCGGCGGCCGGGCCGCCAGCGTCGGAAGCCGAAGGGGGGACCGGAATTTCCGGTCCTGTTGGAGAAAACCGGCCGGCCAGTTGGCCGGCCGGAAGGCTTAAAACCGGGGGAATAAATTCCCCCGGCCAGCGTGTAAAACCCCCCTCTTAAAGAGGGGGGCGGTTCCATGAAAGGGGGGCAGCAGCCCCCCGGTTCCTTTAAATCAAACCGGCCCCCACGTGGGGGCCGTTGTTGCATAAGGCGCGGCACAAGGCCGCGCCGCTCCAAAGAAGCGGGGGGCTTAGCCCCCGCGCCGCCGCACCGCCGCCGCGCCGCCGCGCCGCCGCACCGCCGCGCCGCCGCGCCGCCCCGGGGGGGGGGGGGGGGGGGTCGGGCCGGGTCGGCCCGGACCCGGACCCCCCCGTTTCGAACCAGATTCGGTTTTTGGCCAATAACTTGAGCCTCGGACCTCCGATCGACGAACCGTCAACGGCAACGCGATCCTTGGATCGAGACGGTCGTTTCGGTATATCGCACTCAAGGTTTCGGATTACTTTGAGTTCGGCTGGGTTGGTTCGTTCACGGAACCAACCGGGCCTTCGGAGCGGAAACGCTCATATCTTGAGCTACGGACGTCCGATTGACGTGCCGTCAGCCGCGTTGTGTTCCTCTTAGTGAGACGGATCTTTTGGCATACTCCGCCCGAGGTTTGGATGCAGGTGGAGTACGGTCGGGTTGGTTTTGCCTTAAAAACCAACCGGGCCCCGGAGACGAAAATGCCAATAACTCTCAGACCGGGCGTCCGATCGACGCACCGTCTGTTGCGTTGAGTTCCTGTTTACGATACGGAACATTTGGTATCCTTCGCCCGAGTTTTGGATACAGTTAGTAGTGGCCGGGTTGGATCGCACCCGAAATCCAACCGGGCCCCTGGAACGGGAAAGTTGATATCTTTCAGACATGACGTCCGTTTGACGAACCGTCAGCGGCGTTGGTGGTTACGTTGAGTAACGGTCCCTTTGAGTTTACCCTATGGGAGTTCGGGGTACAATTGTGATACGGCCGGTATTGGTTCGCACTCGAAACCAACCGGGCCCCTGGGACGAAAAGGCTAATAACTCACAGACCGGGCGTCTGATCGACGCGCCGTCTGTTGCGTTGAGACCCCTGTGACGAGACGGTCCTTTGAGACACTTCTTCGCGGAACCTTGTGATACTTGGAGTATCGACCAGTAGCTCGTGGAGTGGACCCTCCCGGAGACGAGCGTGAAGAGTACGGAGACCGTGTAGCCGGCTGAGATCTGACGACTGCTTGACCGACTCGACTTGGAGTGAGTCGACTAGCCCAGTGGACGGAGCGCCCGGTATTTGGCAGCAGACCCACGGCGGACGGAGCGCCTGGTAGTTGGCAGCAAACCCGCGGTACTCGATAGGAGGAGTACCTCAGTAGGCTATCTGGGTAGCGCCCGGTATTTGGCAGCAGACCCTCAGCGGACGGAGCGCCCGGTAGTTGGCAGCAGACCCGCAGTACTCGACAGGAGGAGTACTTCAGCAGTCTTAGGTTAGTGAGCAGTACCTCGGAGTCGTGACAGGACCACTGTACACTCTAGAGACGGAGCTCTTCAGCAGTTACGGTTTCGATAATGAAAATCCTGGTTTGAGCTGAGACTTTTGACCTTTGTGTTTCCTCATGATTGAGATGGGTTACTTGATAACTTAGGTATATGTATGGGCATATACCTGGGTAGTGGTTATCCATTGATCTCATGATCCTTGTGTTTCCTCATGACTGAGAGGGGTTACTTGATAACTTAGGTATATGTATGGGCATATACCTAAGTAGAGTTTATCTGTTGTGATCTTCTTGTGGTTATCCTTGTTGGTTTTAGTGAGACCTTGAGGGTCTCGGGGTCCCTACTGAGTATCGTTATACTCACCCCTGCACGGGCTATGCCCGCACCTCGTTGTGTTGGTTGCAGACGACGGCCAGTACTGGCAGAGGCCGAGTGTTCGAGGACTGGACGGTACCTGGAGGTGGACTATACGACGAGGCGGTACCCAGAGGCAGACCACTGGGCGGGACATACTCGGAGCAGACGGCGGGACCCGAGGAGCAGAGGAGCTATCTGTACCCACCCTTCAGGTGGGATTTCCAGTGGACAGCTCGGCGTAGCAGCTTTACTTTTCAGTTGCTGTTTTTCCTTTCGAGTTGTACTTTACAGTTGGGCTTGTATTTCCGGCCCCTTTTTACTTTCCGCACTTTTAGTTGTACTCTGTTTTTGCTTAGTGTTACTTTCTGCTTGCTTACTCTGTGGTGTTTGTTTACTTTACAAAGGCAAAGCCTTCCCTTTTTACCGGGATTTTCGCCTTGGTGCTAGTCGCCAGCCCCTGGCCTATGGAAGGCGGGCTTGGGGTAGTCACGGCACGGACCCCGAGGGCGGGTCGTGACAAATTGGTATCAGAGGGTGGTCGGTTCTACCGCAGACTCTGATCTTTCTTTATGTGAAGCAATAGTGTTAAGGGTACCGAGTGTGGTTTTCAGTTCAGGGAGTCCAGTGTTGGTGCGGGCGGCCGACGTATCCATACACCAGGACCCTGACAACTGATTTCCGACTTTGTGCACGAAAACACTGATTGCGTGTGTGTTTTCAAAAGTTTTTTCCCTTAAAACAGCTCAAACCAGGTCAGCTCACCAGGTATAATCGTTTGATCGTGTTACGTTGTTTCTTTCAGGATGGCCCCACGACGGCAGCCAGCTAGGGTTCCGAGAATCGAACGTGACGACAGCCCACTGAGCGACGAGGCCTCGGTGCAGGGCCCTTTGTCAGCAGTGGCACCGGCGGTAGCTCTACCCACCGAGCCCCCGATGCTTCCAACAGCAGCCGCTGACGATGCACGTCGCCTCAGCGCACTGCATGAGTTTCAGCGCCAGCGACCGCCCAGGTTTCGTGGGGAGACGGATCCCCAGGCTGCAGAGGACTGGCTGGAGGCAGTGGTACGAGTGTTTAGGATAGTGAGGACGCCGGCAGACTTCATGGTGATCTTTGCTACCAGCCTCCTTCAGGCAGCAGCAGGTAGGTGGTGGAGCCACTTGTTTCAGTTTTGCGATGAGATGGACTTCGCATGGGAAGACTTCGAGACCTTCTTCAGGGTGGAGTTTGTGCCAGTATCTCTACACCCCGAGCGTGTACAGGAGATTCTGCCTTTGCCACGTGTTTTTCGATCAGAAGCCGAGTCATCTGTGGGCAGTAGACAAATGATGCAGAGGTCCAGGAGGACCAGACCAGCAGTTGGGCGATCTCGGGTTTTAGGACCGGTGGTGCAGGGCACCCGGAGTGGGAACAGAGCTAGCCGTGCAAGGAGTAGGTTGTGTTACTCATGCCGCGGAAAGGGTCACCTGGCACGTGACTGTCCGACTCCTCGATCCACAGGCTTGGGGGGAGCCACCGAGGTTGAGGCAGCGACAAATGCTTGAGCAACAGTAAAGCAGGTGGACAGGAGCGGAACTAGTGGATACGTCTCTTGTACTTCTAGTTCCATGTTGATGTTGTTTTTTTTGTAGCATCTTTGTATTATGAGCTGCAATAATAAAAGACGCATACTTTGCGATGTTTTCATTCCTGTCCTCTTTTGTGATGTTACTAAGAGGTTCCAGTTGACTGTTGACTTGACCCTCACTTGTGAGACATCTACTGGAGAAGACCAGTTACCACACACTGATGCCGACAGTGTGACTCAACCCTTGGAGGCGAGAGTAACGGTTGGATCTCTTAGTAGTAGCGTCGAGGCCTTACGACGTCATCCTTGGTATGGATTAGTATCATCCATGTTAGGATTGACTGTTTTAGGCAAAGAATGTGGTTCATCCAGGGGATGAGACCAGGTTTCTCTTATCGGCAAAGAAGAAATCTTGCAGCTCTTGTGGGACCAGAGATGGTCCAGGCCACGTCGGAGGAGGTCCATGTCATCCAGGAGCGGATGAGGACAATACAGAGCCGGCAGAAGTCATACGCTGACAGGAGGCGGAGGCCACTAGAGTTCGAGGATGGTGACCACGTCTTCTTGCGGGTCTCACCTCGACGTGGTATTCAGAGATTTGGCCGAGGCGACAAGTTATCTCTGCGCTTCATCGGACCCTTCCAGGTCCTCAGCAGGGTTGGTGAGGTGGCTTATCGCCTGGCTCTACCACCTCAGTTACACCGGGTGCACGACGTCTTCCACGTGTCTCAGCTGAGGAGATACGTGCACGACCCGACGCACATCTTTGACCATGGGGAGCTTGACGTTGACGATGGGGCGACTTTTATGGAGGTCCCGGTGGAGATAGAGGATCGACAGGAGCGGGTCCTACATGGGCGATCGATTCCTCTTGTGCACAACAGATGGCGGCACGGGAATCTCCAGGAGAGCCCATGGGAGCGGGAGGCTCAGATGCGTGCTCAGTACCCTCTTTTGTTTCCCTAGTTTTTGATGTATCTTTACGGGGACGTAAAGCCCTGAGGTGGGAGTAATGTAAAGACCCGTAAAATTCAAGGGAAATTTTTTCTTAATTTTCTTTAGAATTTTACAAGAGCGCGGTTTCAGACGGCACCTGATTCCGAGGCCCGGAGTGCCCGGAATTAATTTCCGAAGTTTGGCTCGGGTACGTTCAGTGAACGAACGAGCGGAAATTCCTAACTTTTGATCCGGTGCTCGGAATTGAAATCCGAGGGCACCGATGAACTCGCAACGCCGATATTCGCTTAAAGAGACCTTTTCGGGAGTTGCGTTTGTTGCGGGTTGAAAGTTAATTTTTGAGGTTTTTAGTTGAGTTAAATAAAATTTGTGTAGAACAAATTTTATTATAACTTCTTAAAACCTATCAAAGGAGGTTGGAAGTGGGACCCACACCCACTTAACCTCCCTTGGGAGGATTAAGTGTGGTGGGGCCCACACGAACCCCTAATTCTTTTCAAATTCCCTAACCCCTCTAAACCCCCTCTTAATTATGTAACTCTTCTCTACTTTAACTCTTGCCAACCTATCTCTTCACTTAATTTTGTCAACTCTAGATTTAATTAATGTTTTGAATTCAACTTTTGAATTTTGAAAGGTTGGCAAAGTGAAAATAAAATAAGGTGTAGCTTATTTTATTTTGGGGTTATTTTTGTTTGTCTTCTGGAGAGGTGGAGAGCTCTTCTTCTTCTTCAAACTCAACGAAGAACGCGAAGAACATCGTTCTTCAACGAAGAACTTCTCCGCCGAAGAACACGGTCCATCCGCGACGCCATATCCGCGACGCGACGTGCTTCTTCCGCATCATCTCTTCCGCGACGGTTTTCCGTGACGAACGCCATCGACAACGACTCTTCCTCCGACGTCAAAGGAATCGACACCGATATTCCACGACTCCGTCAACGTGAGACTATCGAGAACGCTCAAGTTCCGACGAAGAACGCCGCTCTGCTCTTCTTCGTCTTCGGTGTCAACGAGAGAGAACACCGCACCTTCCTCGGACAACCTTCGTCGGCGTACAAGGATTCACCAACGACGTGCCTCTTCGGACGCGCCTCTTCGTCGTTGAATTTGACGAACGACGACCGCGACGCCCGACCTCCGCGACGTCGTCTTCCGCGGAACGTAGACAAATCTTCGAACCTTATACCAAGGTAGGGGTTGTTGATTTATTATTTAATTATTTCATTCTTGCTCGTGGTTCGTATAACTAACGTGGGGATGTTGATTATTTTAAGATGCGTTATTGCTTAACGTGAGGGGGCCGGACCGCATGAACACGGCCGAACCCCCTCCATCGTTCATGTTGTTTAATCTTGCGGGCGGAAGCAAGGTGGCGTGGTGCCGTCGCACCACGCGGATAATTGTACGTTCAACTTACGCGATGCCGTCGCGCGCGCACCTTGGAAGAAACAACAAGAACGCGACGTCGTCGCGCCGCGTTGAATGAATATCAAAGCACGGCAAAGGGGCGCGGTGTCGTCGCACCGCGCCGGACGACGAACACCGCGGCCGGTTCCGGGCCGCGGCGGGACGAGGAGACCGCGGCCGGTTCCGGGCTGCGGCGGAAGAGAAGACCGGCGGCCGGGCCGCCGGCGTCGGAAGCCGAAGGGGGGACCGGAATTTCCGGTCCCGTTGGAGAAAACCGACCGGCCAGCTGGCCGGCCGGAAGGCTTAAAACCGGGGGAATAAATTCCCCCGACCAGCGTGTAAAACCCCCCTCTTAAAGAGGGGGGCGGTTCCATGAAAGGGGGGCAGCAGCCCCCCGGTTCCTTTAAATCAAACCGGCCCCCACGTGGGGGCCGTTGTTGCATAAGGCGCGGCACAAGGCCGCGCCGCTCCAAAGAAGCGGGGGGCTTAGCCCCCGCGTGCCACCCTCGTGCGGCGCCAGGCGCCAGCCGCCGCGGCCCGCCGCCGCGCCGCCCCGGGGGGGGGGGGGGGGGGTCGGGCCGGGTCGGCCCGGACCCGGACCCCCCCGTTTCGAACCAGATTTGGTTTTTGGCCCATAACTTGAGCCTCGGACCTCCGATCGACGAACCGTCAACGGCAACGCGATCCTTGGATCGAGACGGTCGTTTCGGTATATCGCACTCAAGGTTTCGGATTACTTTGAGTTCGGCCGGGTTGGTTCGTTCACGGAACCAACCGGGCCTTCGGAGCGGAAACGCTCATATCTTGAGCTACGGACGTCCGATTGACGTGCCGTCAGCCGCGTTGTGTTCCTCTTAGTGAGACAGATCTTTTGGCATACTCCGCCCGAGGTTTGGACGCAGGTGGAGTACGGTCGGGTTGGTTTTGCCTTAAAAACCAACCGGGCCCCGGAGACGAAAATGCCAATAACTCTCAGACCGGGCGTCCGATCGACGCACCGTCTGTTGCGTTGAGTTCCTGTTTACGATACGGAACATTTGGTATCCTTCACCCGAGTTTTGGATACAGTTAGTAGTGGCCGGGTTGGATCGCACCCGAAATCCAACCGGGCCCCTGGAACGGGAAAGTTGATATCTTTCAGACAGGACGTCCGTTTGACGAACCGTCAGCGGCGTTGGTGGTTACGTTGAGTAACGGTCCCTTTGAGTTTACCCTATGGGAGTTCGGGGTACAATTGTGATACGTCCGGGATTGGTTCGCACTCGAAACCAACCGGGCCCCTGGGACGAAAAGGCTAATAACTCACAGACCGGGCGTCCGATCGACGCGCCGTCTGTTGCGTTGAGACCCCTGTGACGAGACGGTCCTTTGAGACACTTCTTCGCGAAACCTTGTGATACTTGGAGTATCGACCAGTAGCTCGTGGAGAGGACCCTCCCGGAGACGAGCGTGCAGAGTACGGAGACCGTGTAGCCGGCTGAGATCTGACGACTGCTTGACCGACTCGACTTGGAGTGAGTCGACTAGCCCAGTGGACGGAGCGCCCGGTATTTGGCAGCAGACCCACGGCGGACGGAGCGCCTGGTAGTTGGCAGCAAACCTGCGGTACTCGACAGGAGGAGTACCTCAGTAGGCTATCTGGGTAGCGCCCGGTATTTGGCAGCAGACCCTCAGCGGACGGAGCGCCCGGTAGTTGGCAGCAGACCCGCAGTACTCGACAGGAGGAGTACTTCAGCAGTCTTAGGTTAGTGAGAAGTACCTCGGAGTCGTGACAGGACCACTGTACACTCTAGAGACGGAGCTCTTCAGCAGTTACGGTTTCGATAATGAAAATCCTGGTTTGAGCTGAGACTTTTGACCTTTGTGTTTCCTCATGATTGAGATGGGTTACTTGATAACTTAGGTATATGTATGGGCATATACCTGGGTAGTGGTTATCCGTTGATCTCATGATCCTTGTGTTTCCTCATGACTGAGAGGGGTTACTTGATAACTTAGGTATATGTATGGGCATATACCTATGTAGAGTTTATCTATTGTGATCTTCTTGTGGTTATCCTTGTTGGTTTTAGTGAGACCTTGAGGGTCTCGGGGTCCCTACTGAGTATCGTTATACTCACCCCTGCACGGGCTATGCCCGCACCTCGTTGTGTTGGTTGCAGACGACGGCCAGTACTGGCAGAGGCCAAGTGTTCGAGGACTGGACGGTACCTGGAGGTGGACTATACGACGAGGCGGTACCCAGAGGCAGACCACTGGGCGGGACATACTCGGATCAGACGGCGGGACCCGAGGAGCAGAGGAACTATCTGTACCCACCCTTCAGGTGGGATTTCCAGTGGACAGCTCGGCGTAGCAGCTTTACTTTTCAGTTGCTGTTTTTCCTTTCGAGTTGTACTTTACAGTTGGGCTTGTATTTCCGGCCCCATTTTACTTTCCGCACTTTTAGTTGTACTCTGTTTTTGCTTAGTGTTACTTTCCGCTTGCTTACTCTGTGGTGTTTGTTTACTTTACAAAGGCAAAGCCTTCCCTTTTTACCGGGATTTTCGCCTTGGTGCTAGTCGCCAGCCCCTGGCCTATGGAAGGCGGGCTTGGGGTAGTCACGGCACGGACCCCGAGGGCGGGTCGTGACAACACATGAGAATAAGACATAGGAATTTGGAATTGACCCTATGCTTAGACATATCTAACTCATGTATAAGGGAAACCCAAATTACCTGGGATGGTAAATTACAGTAATTAATTATTCTATTTATAGTTTATATGACTTTACAATTGGGTGACGTACTTATTTAATGATGTTATCATGTTGGTATTATTGAGATGATGTCTTTTAATATTTTATCCTAATGAGATGAGGTTGTGTTAAGATCATGCATCATACTAGGCATAATAGGTCTTAAAATTGGATGCATTTTACCATAGAATACCTAATTTTCTACATGAATTTTCCTACTTGCATTTTATTGTTGTTGTTCCTTGTTCTGTTAAGCCTTTTAGGGCATGTTTTGTTTTATTTATAGAAATATTCCATTTCACATTGTCATAGAATGTTATAAATTGGATTGATTGGATTCCCAATTTCAAATTATAAAGTGTATGGGACTTGATAAATTGTAATTATGATCCGATTAATTGAATCTTTTAAAGGGAATTCAACTACATAAATTAATTAAAATGATAACCACCTTTTACAATGAAATAAACATTATACATGGGAATATGAGACCTTGTCTATGACCAAAATATAGAAATTGGATGTAGGATATTCTTTTTAGTGTTTATTCTATGATTTCCCCTCATTTAAACTTGGATCTAGGAGCATGATAAGGTTTGTGGTGTGTTTCAGGGAGGCCTCATACCTACCCTTATTTTATCACTTTTCTTATTTCCTTACTCAATGGTTTATGAATCATGTTTGAGGTATGCACATGGAATTTTTAGAGTTATACCACTGTGATGACCTCGTGTTGTATGCCAGGAAAGTGGAAAAGAGCATACTCCAGATGTGGTGGTAAATGATCCACCCATTGTACCTCTTGTATTTATACCTTAGGCACCTCTTGCTGATCTTACATTGGACACTGATGCTCAGTTCCTTGATAGGTTTATTTGGTTTATGTAGTCTATTCAGGGTACTCCCCAGTATACCCTTATTATGGCTGATCTAACATGGAAATTTCATAAGAATAATCCTCCCACATTCTCGAGGGATGTTAGACCTCATGGTGAATAATCATGGTTACAGGATATGGTGTCTATCTTTGACAATCTTAAGATTCCTCTAGAGAGGAGCATCAATATTTCTACCTAAATGTTCCATGACTCCACCAAATGCTATTGTGACATCATTTCTCAGTTAGAATGTTAAAAATGTATGGCAGGGGAAGAATTAAATATGGATTTCTTTGACCACTTCTTTCTGCATACTTTGAGAGTAGATTTTTCCTGGGAATTCATGCACCTTTAATAGGGCACTATGACGGTTCTTGAGTATTCATATCATTTCACCAAGCTTCGTTATTTTTCTCCTTCTATGACTAGTGATGAATTGATGAGTGTGAGGTGCTTTGTGGATGGGTTTAGGCATGTTGTCCTCTCATAGGTGAATTTATTTTGGTTGATGACCATTATAGAGATAGTAAACTAGGACCTTATTATAGAATAAAATTTCAGAGAAACTGGCAATTTGAGCGAGGGAAATTTAGTTCTGAGATAGGGAAATCGTTCTTCTAGAAGTCAAAATCACTATTTTGAGGGTTCATGTGGGGGTAATTCCAACCATGTGACATTTAATTATATATCTATAGTATGAAAATAGTGTGGCAGACCATTCTATAAGAATCATTAGTGCATGAGGAACCAGATAAAATGTCGAGATTGAGATAGAATGGTTTATCTCCAATGCCTCTTCCAGTATTTTAATCTAGCATCCACTAGAAGGGGATATATACTAGCACATCAGTCAGTTATATGATCTATGACACCATAACAAGTTTTTTGTTTTCCTTCTATCGATTGATCAAGACGAGGTGGTAATGGTCATGGATGAGGTAGTTAGGCCCCAGAGCTTTACCATCAATAAATTGGATCTACTCAGGCTAGTCAGGTAGCATCTCTGGGCTGTGGTTTAGGCCACATGT
Organism: Viscum album; assembly: GCA_963277665.1. NCBI lineage: Eukaryota > Viridiplantae > Streptophyta > Magnoliopsida > Santalales > Viscaceae > Viscum > Viscum album. Next base: position 1,730,419,101 of record OY728164.1, on the reverse strand, counting down.
ATGCAGTGCATCCATCACCGTAGGTGTAGAGACCAGGGCTAACTATGGTTTGAGGTACTATTTTTGTGACATGTACTTTAGTTTCTTCCCTTTTTGATATAGGTTCATCACACTCTTTTATATTTATTTTGGTTATGGTAATATTTGGTGTTTAAAAAGAGTTCTTATATGAAATCATGTCCCTAAACACTCTTATAGGGGTCATAACAGAGGGCATGCATCAGTCTTAGGAGTTCCCCCTTGAGATTGGTGGGTATCGTTTCTTATGTAGTTTCTTTGTCCTCCAGATGACTGACTTATACATCATTCTCAGTATAGATTTGATTGTTCCTTATCATTCCCAAGTGGATTTCTATTGCCTTTGAGTTTCCTTCACATCAACTAAGGGAAACACATATATCCATAGGGGTGAATGGGATATCTAGGCAAATCAAGCTGGACCCAAGAAAACTGAGCTTGGAAGAGTGACAACTTAGTCGGTGAGTCTACTCATCAGCAATTGGGGAATTCAGTTAGTGGAATTCTCACCTATAGAGGATATATTTATGGGTGTCTTCCCTAATAAATTCTCTATATTACCTCCAGAGAGAGATGTTGAGTTCACTATCGATCTAGTGAGAGGTGTCGCACTAGTGTCCATTCCTCCATATATGATGGCACCTAAAGAGCTCCAAGAACTCAACAAGAAGCTTAAATATCTATAGGATAAGGGTTTTATCAGACCCATCACATCTCCATGGGGTTCTCTAGTCCTTTTATTCAAGAAGGAAGATGTTTCCCTCAGATTTTACATGGATTATCATCTGTTGAACCAGTTTACGATGAAGAACCAGTATCCTTTTCCTTAGATAGATGACCTCTTCAACCATCTACGAGGAGAAAATATCTTATCCAAGGTTGATCTAAGGTCAATCTACCATCATGTTCATGTGATACCATTAGATATACCATGTAAAACATTCCGAATAAGGTACGACATGTACGAATATCTGGTTATGTCATTCAGTCTAACAAACACACCAACAATCTTAATGTCTTTGATGAATTGGGTTTTCACCCGTATCTAGATTCATTGGTGGTAGTATTCATAGAATACATCTTAGTGAACTCAAAAACTAGACACGACCATTCCAAACCTCTTGATACCATGATTAGTATATTGAGAGATAACCATCTACATGAAAAGATTGGTAAATTTCTCTTTTGGATCAGTAAGGTTCACTTCTCGGGTCATATCATTTCTGACGTATGTGTATCAATAGACCCAGATAAGGTGAAATCCATGGTTTCTTGGGAGTATTCAAAGAGGTTTTTTAACATACGCAGCTCCTTAGGGAAGACTGGCTACTATAGGTGATTTATCCAGGATTTCTCTCTATTATAAGAACCTCTTACGGCCCTAACTAAGAAGGGCGTGAAGTTCCTCTGGTCGGAATCATATGAGAATAATTTTCAGGATTAAAAGGTAAGACTCATCTCATTTATTATTATGATTCTACCAGATCCAAGAAAAGGTTATATAGTCTACTATGATACTTCAGAAATCAGGCTGGGTGTAGTTCCGATACAAGGTGATCGAGTCATAGCATATGAATTTTGTTAGATGAGGTCTCATGAGAGGAAAAATCCTACACATGAACCCAAGATAGAAGACATGGTTTGTGCTCTGTGTTGTTAGAGGCACTATCTATTAGGAGAGAAATTCATTTTTTATAAAAATCATAAAAGTCTCAAATACATATCTGCATAGCGAGTCTTGAATCTGAGGTAGTGAAGGTGGGTGGAATAAATATCATCATTCAACTTTGATCTTGGTTATACCCCTAGTAAGGGTAATGTCAGGGCTGATTCATTGAGCTTCAAGACTTAGATTCAATCCATCCAAGTGGCCAGCAGTGAGTGAAAGTTGATGGCTTTATTCTCTAAGATGCATATTGTGGTTCAAGAATAGCTTGGGAAACCCGTTCTAGCAGCTCTATCAGTGACATATTCTCTTATAGAATGGGTTCATATGAGGCAATTATCATATTTTGAGGGCCTTATTCTGAGGTAGAGAATAAGAGGATAGAACCCACCTTCTACGTGGATTTTTGGTGGAAGTTAGAACCTTATCTATTGTGGGAGTGTATGGGTTCCTTCAGATATACGGGAAGAGATGATGAGGGAATCTCATGCCTCTATTTGGGAAGTTCATTCTAAGATCACCAAGATGTATCGAGATATACATTGTTAGTACTAGTGGAAAGGTATAAAGAAGCATATTGTAGGCTTTATCACTAGGTGCTCCACCTATCAACAAGTGAAGGCAGAGCACCAGCAACCTACTAGACCATTGTTTCCTTTATCCATTCCTGAGTGGAAATTGAATGATATCATAATGTATTTTGTGATAGTATTTCCAAGATCCCCTCGAGGGAGTAATGTAGTATGGGTGATCATCGATAGGTTGACCAAATTCATGCACTTACTAACAATTCGGGAAACCTGATCTATTGATGAGCTAATAGACCTATAAATTTTTTAGATAGTGTCACGTCATGGTGTACCTCATTCTATCATTTTAGACCAAGACACCCGGTTCACATCATGGTTCTAGAAAGGGTTGGAAAATGTATTGGGTTCATAGGTGCTATTGAGTACTTCATATCATCCTTAGACGAAATGGCAGTCTGGGTGGACCATATAAGTGTTAGAGGATATTCTATGGGCTTGTATACTTGATTTTAGAGGTTCATGGGAGAAGCATATTCATCTAGTTGAGTTTTCTACAACAACAGTTTTTAGGAAAAAATTAAGATGGCTTCATATGAGGCCCTCTATGTTATATTGTGCCATTCACCTTTATACTGTCTATAGGCATGTGAGGCATATTAATTGGGTTATCTTCTTGTTCAGGATACTTCAGAGCAAGTCCAACTAATTAAACAGTGTATGACTACAACTCATTATAGGTATAAGTCTTATACTTTCATCACTGCAGACTTACGGAGTTCTAGGTGGGACATTAGTTCTTTCTATATGTATCACCTAGATTGGTTCATAGATTAATCAATAAATGTTGAAAGTTATCATTGATATATGTTGGGTCTTTCGATATAGTGGAGAGAGTTTGGTTGGTATCCTATAGATTTCTATTACCATAGAGGTACCATGCCATGCTTGACAAATTCTACATATCTCAGCTTCGACAATTCCATCCCAACCCATCTCATTCGTTTGACACCAAGGATATCGAGCTATATGTGGATTCATCCTTTGATGAGCATGTGATACATATCATTGATCATAGAAAAAAGGTTCTCTATGGAAGTTCAGTTCCATTGGTTCAGGTGCTATGGCAGCACTGATCTGTACGGGGTGAGACCTAGGAGTGGGAGGTTAATGTACATGTGAAGTGGCCATAAATTTTTTCATAAGTCATTCTAACACCCTTATAAGGGAAACTTTGTGATGAGTTGTCTTAAGGAGGGGAGTTTGTAACGTCTCGGATTTATCTAATGGTATGAACTATTTAGTTTTTTGTTTTAATTCCATTAAATGACCAAATAATGATTCCTAAGAGGTTAATGGAGGTATCAGGTGTGTCTAGGTATCATTTGAAGTTATGAGCTCTAAAATGGGAGGAAACATATTGTGTTTCATGGTTGGAGGAAACTGTGTCCTCCATCCTACATAATTTCCCTAAATCGTGCAGTGGTTGGCAGTGGGAACCTGGGGGGCTACACTATTTGTCTATAACCATTCAACCCTAGGCGCATGGCCAGGAAGTGCTTCAATGGTTTGGGATAGAGCCCAAACACACACTTTTCACACGGTTAGTTAAATCATGCGACTAACCATGTAGTATACCCCTTTGAAGCACCAAAAAATGCATGGTTGGCGCATGGTTTGGCCAAACCATGCGCTGTTCTTTTGTGTGTGAAATTAAAAGTTTTTCTCTTTTAATGATTTTAGACCCTACTTTTTTTTCTTTACCCCTTCAGTGGGATTTCTCCTCTTCTCCTCGTGCGTGGAGCTATCCCTCACCTCTTCTTAGGTTTTGTGACATCTCCCTCCACTGGCACTCGAATTCTTCACCGTCAAAAGCTACATAAAGCCCTCAGTAATCTCTTATTTTTACACTATTCTATTTATTGTTTCCTCTTCCATATTTTGTGCCATTTCGATCTGAATAATTTTTTCCTATTTTCATGGAATTTGAAAAATCCTTTGATTGCTTCAGTTTTAGGCCGAATCGAGGATTTATAATGGACGAGTGGAGTGCTAATAAATCAAGTTAGGGGTTCTATGATATTCATGGGAAATCCTATTCATTTGTGTTGTTGAAATTATATTGATGACATGTGATTAAATATATTATATGGATTGAGATATATTCCATGATTTCTATGCTCATTTTCTTTGGGATGGGAGTGAACATGGGTCCCGAATTAAGGATTCCATGGATGGACTCTCCATTCTTTATTATATACTCCTAATTCACCAAGATCAATACTTTATCTTTATAGGTGTGGGATCATCAGGTGATTTTACTTATACTAATGAGTGACACTGATTCCCAAGGGGAGAAACCGATGATTAATTCATGGAAGATGGGTACACCATGCCATGGGTGAAACCTGATCCCCTATGTGAGATACTTGGTATGGACTCAAAGTCATCATTTCATGAGTGATACAAAGGATTGTATATGGGTTTCCTTATATGGACTCAATGTCATTAGTTATATTAGATATTCCAAAGAAACCCTTGGGATTCTATTGAGATCACCTTAGATGGTCTCAAACTCCATAATGGGAATTGCTGGATTGTTTGATTTGATCATATTATATGTGATGCATCTTTTTAATTTTCATTATTATGATCACTTGTATGATGACTTGTAAATTAGACCCCATGATGAAGCACAAGCATGGGGGTATGCATTCTTGGGATTCCTTGTTTATTTTGGACCTTTATACATATTATTCCTTGCACATGTACATCTTTTCAAACATCCATCTTAGGATGAAGTAGGTGGAATTAGTCGGGTGTCCTTTTTGGAACCCAGACTGAGGTGGTTACTTTTTATTTTGTTATTTCACTAGTTTTATTTATATATGGCACACTTCTCATATATTGATTGCATGGAATGGGTCTTCCTTGACACCATGGGTGCCTACCTACTGAGATATTATCTCACACCCTGCTCAGGTGTTGTTTGGTATCATAGTAGACTTTATGATCGCATGTATGGAAAAAGGGAAGCATACAGCTTATGATGCTTGATTGATTTTCAACATTAAGATGGATCTTGGGGGAAGAGGACTGAGCCTATTCATGAGATGCTTGAAGTGGCAGTTTTTTTATATTTTTATAGCACGCAGTATATGATTTTATCCTTATTTCCCCTTATAATTCCCTTTTTGTATAGCATCATGATCATCATCATTTTGTATCTATTATGGATTACTCAACTTTAATTTGGTTATTTTACTCTTCTTGGATTATTTCATTCCTTCATCTATTTTCTGTTGTTACATACACTTCCACTATTTATTATCTATCTACTACTATGCATACTATAATCTATGAGGGAATAGTCTCCCCATAGACACACCATATTATCTCTCTTTTAGTCAGTAGCCTCTGGAATTAGAGGAGATGTTCTTGAGGTCTTGTGGACACTGTATTGAAGCACTTTTGATTGGCACCTGGGGAAGGATGATGAAAAATGAGTTTCTCATAGAATTTCTTTTGATTTCATAAGTTAATATAATGATATTGTGTTTAAAAGAATGTTTATACCCCTATTAAGGGGGAAAATATGCTTTTCAAGAAAATATTTTCATGAGTTATCATATTTTACAAGAAACCCTCATGATTGTGATTTTTTATAGGATTTTTTATGAGGTATTTTATTAATGATTTGGAAAATAATTTTATTTCTTGGGTAATTAAATTATTATTTTAGTTCAATTCTTTATGAAAAATCGGACATTCTTACGTGTTTTCATGAATTTTAAAAAAGTATGATGAGTTTATTTTCTTTTATTTCCCTTACTGAGCTTTATTTTATCATCCCAAATTTTCAAATTATTTTTCAAAGGTCTTTTGGATGAGTAGGAATTTCAATAAATTAAGAGATCCATTTTTTTTGAATTATCTTTAATGCAGCATGTGTGTTTTTATAAAGAATGTATTTTTTTTTTTGAAAAATGGACATTGTGTGTTAGTGTTCCCTCTATAATTATAAGGATTTTATAAATCTTCTAAATCTATAATCTTAAAAGATCATGAGAATATGATAAAGTGAATCAATTTTCATAAATCATATGATTATGATTTTATTATGACAAGGGGAATTATAGTTCGTATCATAGTAAGGGTTGAGTTAATTTTAGATGTAAGGATGATTCAGATAAAGATAATTTAAGTGTTGTTGGAGTAGAGCACTCAAGAGGGGGTGAATCAAGTACCTATAAAATTTCTATAAAATGGTATTGTTTGAAGTTCCCCCAATATTTAAAATTTGATTACCCAATTATCTAGTAGTGAATTTATAAGAGCTTGATTGTTCAATTAATTTTTAAAAAGATTGATTAGTTCTCAGTTGTATCAATTTGATAATTCATACATATTTTTAAACTAATCTAATAATTTAATACTGTTATAAACACTTTCTAAGACTAACTATAAGAGTTCAACATAGTTTTATTAAATATGTGATAAAACATAGGAAAACTAAAAGGTAAAAAAATAATGAAAATAAAACAAGAGGTTTAGTCTCAAGAAGGGACTTAATCCTATCCACTTGGTTATCACCTACCACAAAGTAGTTTAAATTAATATATAGTTTGATCCACACCCTGGATTAGGGCTCACAACAGCACAAAGGGCTATCCAGGTCACCCTTGACCTCTACCATAGTTCTTCATGGGAAAAACAAAAAATAGGTCGCACAAGACCTCTTCCACAATTATACATTGGATACAAATGGATAAAAAGAGTGTGAGATTGAGGATATCAAGTATCCTCCAGTTATGAATAGGATTCAAGGTGTGTGTAATAGAAAGATACACACACTGCTTAGAAATGTAACTAAATGAACAAAATAGAGATAAAGATGTAGAGTTAGGTATAGAAGGCTCTATGTGTTATTCAGTGCAGCTCTGGACTCCTTTTGATGATATGGATTTGAAGTTTGAGTCCTCTTCTAGAATTTGACACAAAATAGAGTGTCATATTCTGGATTCCGGCTATAGGTATGGTTGTGCAGGTATATTCTTATCCTTCCTTTATATGTTGAAATAGATTGTCAATTTGATGTTCAGATCTATTGAGATCACCTCATGTGTTCTTCTTTTCTTGATTTCACAATGGTTGCATGTGAGTTGCAGAAGTTCTTAAGTATATCTTTCACAGGCATGCACCACCCCACTCTCTTGATCTTTATATCTTCCTTCCTTTAAAAATACTTCTTATTTTCAAGTGCCCCCAAAGAGCATGTACATTCAACGTGCATCGTCTCATCGTATCTTGTACTGTCTTCTAAAAGTCCTACAAAATATTATTAAATATATCAGTGTCATTAAATGACAAAAATATGACCATTATAAATAATATTAATAAATACATATTTAAACATTGTATCGGTGAATCATCTATTGGTGTCTCCTTCTGTCGGTGTCTCAACCTATCGGTAACTTGTTTCAACAGTGATTCCTTCCTTCTGTCATTGAGACAGTTGATCTATTAGTGAGACAGTTGATCTATCAGTGACTCATATCAATGGTGAATCCTTCCTTCTGTTGATTAGATAGTTAAACTATGAATGAGACAGTTGATCTATCAGTGACTCATATCAATATTTAATCCTTCCTTCTGTTGGTGAGATAGTTAGACCAACATTGAATCATTTCAACTAAAGGTGAGTCCTTATGTTGGTAACATCATGAAATGGTAGGTCACTTGGACTGATAGTAGTTTGCCTGCACCAGTGAGTCATCTTCATTGGTGTCATGTCTAATGGTGATTCCTTTGCTCAGTGTCATGTGCAACGGTGAGTCTGGTGAGTCTTTCCAACGGTGCCATCTTTACATACTTTATGCATGTTTGAAATATCTATCAGTGAGTCATATCTCTATAGGTGAGTTATCTATCTCTCGGTGTCATTGAATCATACTTAGATAATTTTAGATGTTCTCTTTTCTTACAAATCAGCAAAGTCAGAGAATGTTAATGTCCATAATTACACATAGATAACTAGTTATAATCTTGTTTAGACTCAAACACGCATAAATAGTTATATGATTGAAATGATTTTATTTTCTAGCTAATTATTTGAAACAATTTTGGATCTAACATGAGGTAAGATATATATTAATACATGACATGATTTGTGATAATTAAAACCATTATAGTTAGAGATAGTGTCCAGCAGTATCTACGAGCCAACAATCTCTCCCATTTTGATGATCACAAATCATGGCATTATTAATTATCATCAAATAAAGATTAAAGTAAACGCATAGTAATATATCAAAGATAAGATTAAAATAATGTATCAGAGAGAATAAAGATGATAATAATGTATCAGAGATAATAATTCATAAACACAATCAAGTTCTCCCCCTTTAATAATGATTAATAAAATTATCCCCCTTTTGGGATTAGAAAAACATGGAAGGTGGAAAATTAAATATAGGGAAATAGAATTCATAAGAAAATTACAATGAATGATAAAAATTACAATGACTCATTACTACAAAAAAAGATCACTCCACACTACAAGGTAGGGTCAAGGGGTTCCTTCCCCTTATCAAAAGGATCAATGGATGGTTCAGTAAGAGTGTTGGGCTAAGAAGCAGGAGGGTCTGAATGGATTCTCAGAGGAGGTAGAGGACCTCCTTTAGGAAATATAGAATCTAGTATAGGTCTATACTGAGAAATAATCTGAGGTAGAACAATTTTTATAATGACAGGTCTGATCTGAGATAAATCATGAGAAACTCGCATCTGAGGTTGGGCAGGAACTGAACTAGTAGGGCCAAGTGGTGTAGCAGGAGGTACCAAAGTGGATTCATGTTGAACATGGAGATATGTTTTTAACATCTTGATGAATTATTCAATTATCTCTCCACCATATTTCATTGCCTTTTCAAAATCATCTTTGTTTTCTATAAACTTGTCCAGTAAGGGAGTGAATTCTCACAGCTTCTGAATCTGATCCTTAAAATCCTTTGTCACTAGAGGAATAGTAATATTGGGGGCCAAATATTTAAATAAAATATTCATTTGATGCTTTGTGATGAATTTTGAGAAAAACTCATTAATATTTTTGTTCATCTCTACCTGAGTGTGTGAAGCACTCCTTGTATAATACTTCACATAATCATGCACCTTATCTAAAGTTTCCTCAACCTTGGCCATACTAGAAATTAAAGCTTGCAGTTATTTTTTCAAAACTGAACTAACAATAGTGAGATCTATAGATTGTGAAGGCTGAACTGGTGGAGTATAGGCTGAAGCAAGGGCATATGAGGAAAGTTCCTTATCTTATTTTCTGGTCTTGGAAAAATTAAGAGATTTAAAATGTGAAACAAGATTCTCAGGACCTTTCATGACACTTTCAATTGAATTTATATACTCAGTGGTCATGGAATTGATACCAATGGTTAACTTATTCATTTCATTCATGATCTTGGTGTTTCTTGTAACAATTGTTTCTGTAGTTGTAATTACATTTAGAAGAATTTCTTTAATCACTATCTTGGAAACCGAAGTAGAATCAGCTTGAGACACACTAGTTGTGGCAGGAGAAGAACTAGAAGCTCCAACCTTCTTTAAACCATTAAGCAAAAATGGAATTTCATTCAAATTTTCAGTCAGCTTAGTATTATCTCTTCTGGATTCATCAATATCATATATTATTTGAGATTATACCAATTATCTAATAGAGACACATATATATTTCTTGAATTGTTAAAAATCGACCTTAGTGACATATTCTCTTGAAGTGGTATCATCCCCTAGATCCCTTACAATAATTGAAATATATTCATCATCAGAATCATTAAAATCTAATCCCAAGTTCACATATCCAGTATGCCTCACCCATTCAGCCAAAATATCAGAATCTAGAGGAGTAAGAGTATCAAGTCTTACTCTTCCAACTTGATTCTCTTTATCAGCATGAGGTACCTTTTCTTGAGGCTCCCCCTTAGTTTCAGCATTCTTGGAAGATTTCTTCCCCTTAGTCAATGTTTCCTGTCTTGGTTTCTTTTCCTTGTGTAGAGTTCTTTTTCTAGTATATAAAACATGAGAAACTGTTTAATCTGGAGCAATATTTACATCTTGAAAAACACCCTCAACAGATACACCAGCATTAGCTTCAACAAATTTCATATTAAAAGCATCTGGATTCCTATCAGGATGACCAGATTCACTATCACTGCCACTTTCACCACTTTCTTCATTATCACCATCCTCATTCTTTTTATTTCCATTTTCATCATCAAATTTCTTATATTCTTCTTATTTAACTAATTCTTTATCACTTTCACCACTACCAGCTTCTTATTCTTCATCTTCTTATTCACTAGATTTTCTGACATATTCTACACTTCCTTCAACTTCTATTTCTTCACTTCCACTAGATTTGAGAACAGGTTCATGAGTAGTTAAGTCCAAAAATTGGACTTGAAGGTCCAATAGAGACTCATTTTTTGGTTTAGTAGTGTTTGGGTCACTTCTATCATCGACTGGTGATCCCACATCTCTGAAAGGAGTAGCAGGCTCCTCCTATTCATTTGAAGAATATGTTACATGTTCATCCGAACCAAGTCCAGGATCTACTGGAACCCATGGTCTAACTAGATGATATATAGGATTGAAGTTTTCATACAATATATATTCATCACCAACCCATTAATTTCTACATGGGTTCCAGTTAATCTTGATTCTATTACAGATGTCAGAACTTAAATAGAAACCACAGCATTCACTAACTATAACATCATCAACTTCACTTACACTGCCTTTCTCCTTTATTGTTGTTGAAATCATTCTATAGTAGAAAAGAGAATTTGACTTATAATCGGGTTTTATCATCTCATTAATGTGCACCATCAGATATCTATATAGATTTCATTTAACTCCTTTCTATATCAAATAAACTAAGTATAGATCCTGATACTTGAGAGAAGAAAAGTCCCCTTTCTTGAGACAAATATGGTTCTGAATAAACTTAAATAAAATTCTGCACTCACTATTTATTTCCTAGGAAATGGTTCTCCAATGTTATTCATTTCTTGTTAGCTCTTTCAGAGCTGTCTTGTAACAAAATAATTCACTTCCAGGAGAAGTACCTTGATAATCATTAAACCTTCCTTCATGAGGTACCTTAAGATATTCAACCCAAAGTCTTGAAGATAAGGAAATTCTCTTCCCTTTTACAATCTACTTGACCCAAGAAACATCACTTCCCTCCAACAATAGTTCCACATTCATGTAAAACTCATATACCATCTTCGGTTAGAAGAATATATCATTTTTTACGAACCAGTCAAGCCATCCTTGATCTTGCAACACCTTCAACAACAAGGCCTTTCCCTCCAAGATCCATTCCACCAGTACTTATTTCTATAATATTACAGCATGGTGTTCCAAACTAGGATTTATAAAACCTGAAGGTTTTCTTAATTCCTCTTTTTGTTTCTTTGATACATGAGAATCACCATCTTCCATAGCTCGCTTCACTCACGCTATTCTGATTAGTTCATTCTGGAGGTCAGAAGGTGAAAGGTCAGGGGTAAAGAAAGAGAGTGTTGGCCAAGAGAGAATAGTGTTAAAGGATTAGAGTGGATTGATTCAAATTTATATCATTTAGGGATTTTGAAATTACACAATCTTAAAATTATGAATCAGGTTCACTAGAATTAATGAAACAATGTCATTTCGATAAAAACATAAAATGTAGAGAAATAATGAGTCATCGGTGTCGGCATGAAAGAATACGCGTAACACTAATGGTGTCATTATGAAAATGGTGTTAGTATGAAAATGGTGTCGGGATGACAATGGTGTCATCATGAAAAATGTATCAGCATGAAAACGGCATCGATATGACAATAGTGTTGGCATGACAATGGCGTCGGCATGACAACGGTGTCAGCGTGACAAAGGTGTTGGCGTGACAACTTCACCAAAAAATATCAAAGTAAAGGAAAACACAGTGTCTTACTGATTGATCATTCCTAACTCAGGTCTAATGTAATTCATTATTTCAGAGTTCAATGGATTAGTGAATATGTCAGAAAGCTAATATTCAGTGCCAATAAATTCTAAAGTGATATCATGCTTTTGATAATGATCACTCAAGAAGTGATGTCTTACATTAATATAATTTTTTCTAGAATGATAAACCAGGTTCTTAGATATGTTAATATCACTTGTATTGTCACATTTTATTGGTACACGTCTAAACTAATATCCATAGACTAGAAGAGTGTGTTTCATCCACAAAATTTGCACACAACAGCTACCAGCAGCTATATATTCAGCTTCGGTCGTAGATAATGCAACATAATTTTGTTTCCTAATACACCATGAAACCAGAGACTCCCAAAAAGTGACATGTCTCAGCGTTTCTCTTTCTATCTAACTTTCATCCACCAAATTAAGCATCAGAATAACTCACTATATCAAATGATTGTCCTTTAGGGTAAAACAAATACAAATTGATAGTATGTTTGAGGTATTTGAAAAATATTTTAACAATATTTAAGTGAGATTCTTTGGGATTAGCTTGAAAATAGGCACACTTACACACAGTAAACATTATATTTTTTCCACTTGAAATCAAGTACTGAAAACATCCTATCATTCCTCTATAAGTGATTTTATCAACAGGTTAACCATCTTCATCAAGATCCAACTTACAAGTATTACTCATTAGAGTGTCACTAATTTTAATGATATCAAAGAAAAATATTTTTAAAAGATATTTTTTGTATTTACTTTGATTTAAAATAATACCTTATTTATTTTGAAAAATCTGAAATCCAAGAAAAAATTTGAGTTCACCCATCAAACTCATTTCAAATTCATTTAGCATCATCTTTGAAAACCCAATAAATAAATAATTTCTTGAAGATCCAAAAATAATATCATAAACATAAATTTGAACTACTAAAATATCTTTATAAATTCGTTTTATAAAAAGAGTAGGAACAACTATTCCTTTTGTAAAACCTTTTGAAATAACAAAACTACTTAATCTATCATACCAAGATCTTGGAGATTTATTTAAACCATATAAAGATCTTATTAATTTGAAAATGAGGATTTATAAAACCAGGGGGTTATTAAACAAAAGCATCCTCAACTATATACCCATTTAGAAATTCAATTTTAATATCCATTTGATAAAGTTTGAAATTTAGATGGGTAGCATAAGCAAATAGGATTCTGATGGACTCAAGTCTAGGAACAGGTGAAAATGTTTCTTTATAATCAATGCCTTCTTGACTATAACCTTGTGAAACCTATCTAGATTTGTTTCTAACAATATTTCGAGATTCATCTACGTTGTTCATAAACACCCACTTAGTGGATATGGTCAGGGTGTCTTTGGTTCTATCCACAAGTTTCCAAACTTTATTTTGTTCAAATTGATTAAGTTATTATTTCATATCCATTGCCCAAAATTCATCTTTAATTGCATCATTGATGTTTTTAGGTTCAAGTTGTGACAAGAAGGCTAAATGTTCAACTTGATTTCTAAGAGAAGCTCTAGTTTGTGTCCCTTTATCTAAGTATCCCAAAGCCACATCTAAAGGATAGTTCTTAAGAATTCTAGTTGGTCAAGAAAAGTAGGGACTAGTAACTTCAGGTTCATCTATAGGTTTGGGTTCATCATTTTAATATTTTGAAGAATTTACATAATTTTTTGATTTAACAGATTACTTGACAAGAGGATTATATGATTTTTCATTTATGTCCAGTTTTGACGTATCATCTTCAAGGTTGTCTAGAGAGGTCTTAGGTTCATGTGGATTTGTTTCATCAAATTTGATATGCACATATTCTTCCACATTCTTGGTTATTTTATTAAAGACTCTATAGGCTTTACTAGAGTTTTAGTAAACTATGAATATTCCTTCATCACTCTTGGATGTGAATTTTTCAAGATTATCCTTAGTGTTAAGGATATATACTTTGCAACCAAAAACATTGAAATAAAAAGCATTGGGTTTTCTATTATTCCACAGCTCAAACGGAGTCTTCTTGAGGATACTTCTAGTTAAGAATCTATTAATTATGTAGCAACCTGTATTTATAGCGCCATCCCAAAATTAAACAGGTAAATTATATTCATTAATCTTTATTTAGGATATATCTTGTAATGTTCTATTTCTTCTTTCCACAAATCCATTTTGGTGAGGTGTCCTAGGGGAAGAGGAGTTATGACTATATCCATTGTGTAAGAAAATTTATTCAAAGTCTTGATTTTCAAACTCATAGCCATGATCACTTCTTAAGTATTTAATTCAAAGTACACTTAGATTTTCCAATGTTTTAGCATACTTGGTTAAGTAAGTACATGTTTCACTTTTGTGATCGAAGAAATAAGTCCAAGTATACCTAGAATAGTCATCTATGAGAACATAGACATAGTTATTCCCATTTAAACTAGAAACATGAGATGGTCCAAACAAATCTATGTGAACCAACTCTAAAGGTTGATAAGTTGGAACTTATTTCTTTGATTTGAATGATATCTTGTGTTTTTTACCCTTTTGACAAGGATTATAGACTTTGTCATTTGGAAACTCAAGTTTGGGTAGATCCTTGACTAGTCCTTTTCTAGTAATATTTCTAAGAGAGTGTACATTACAGAGTCCTAATATTCTATTCCAAAACCAATACTATTTGTGAAAGTCACTTAAACAAGAAACATTTTGAGAAACTAAGGTATATAAGTTAATAGAATATAAATTTTCAATTCTAAAGGCAGAAAATACTAAATCATTTTTAGAGTTAAAAACATTACAAGCATCATTTTGAAATTTAATATGAAATCTATCATCACATAATTGTGAAGTACTGATAAAATTATACTTCAATCCATCAACAAAAGGTACTTTATAAATTAAAATTGAGTTAGAGTTACCAATTTGGCCTAAGACGGTTATTTTTTATTTAACATTGTCACTAAAGGTGACATATCCACCATCAATATTGATTAGGATCTTGAAGCTTGAATAATCTCATATCACGTGTCTTGAACATCCATTGTCCATGTCCCATTGACTCTTGAACGAGCTCTTCAAACAAATTTCCTATAGAATAATGACACAAAAATAGATTTTGGTACCCATACCTATTTGGGTCAAGTGACATTAGTAATCAATGCCATATGTACCCACATTTTCCTTATGGGTTTCCTATAAGCATTATGTAACATATTTGAAAAATAAACTCTGTTTATTACAGAAAACTAGAGGTATTGAAGGATTTTTTAGAACTAGTACTAGCAGTAGAGTTTTAATTTTTACGTAGAAGAGAAGATTTTCTAGATTTAGATAAAAAATGAGTTTTGGATAAGTTTCTCTGTCCAGGATGATATCCATTACTAAAAGTGTACTTAGGAGCTATCTGTTTACCAATAATTTGAGTAAGAGTATCTTTTCCATTGGTAAAATTTTCTAAATATTTTTTTAATTTCTCATTATACATTTTTAATTCATTATTTTCTTTGAGTAGTTAAGAATTATTTTCCCGAAGTTCATACTTAATATTTACAGTAAGAGCATGTTTTTTCTTTAAATATTTATATTTATCTTTTAGTTCATTACATGTATCTTCTATCATGTTACAGTATTCAAATAATTCATCACTAGTTATATTTTCAGACTCACTTTCATTTTCATAATAATAATAATTGTGTACAAGAGATTCTATGGTTACCTCAAATATGTTTGTCATAAAACACATCTTTTCCATGTCATCTTTCTCACCAAGAGATGATGATGATTTAATGGATCTATCCTCAGAGGAACTCTAGTGGCCATCATAGATTTCTTATACTTCATGCCTATGTTTTAATACTTCCTTTTGTATTTTAACTTTGGAAATTCAGCTTTGACATGTCCTCTCATCTTGCATTCATTGTAGACAATCTTCTCTGATTTTTCATTTCTTTTCCAGTCCTTTTTCTAGCGTCCCATGTTATCATATCTTCCTTTGTAATTGGGCCACCTAAAAAACTTATTCTTCCTATATAATTTCTTGAATATTCTAGCCAGCTGGTCCATATCTTCATCACTATATTATTTTGATTCGTCATTACTTGATATTTCAAAAGAGGCTAGCACCTTCTCTTTTTCCTTATTCTTAGAGGTAGTAGTTTTGAAGGCTACAGATTTCCTCTTAGGTTTATCGTCTTCTTATTCATTTAATTTCAAATCTTCCTCATACATCATCAGTTTTCAAATGATTTCTTTGAAAATTAGTTCGATGATTTCACATGATTCTTTAATTAATACAAAAGTTCCTCTCCATCTATTAGGTAAGCATTTGAGAATCCTCGTGATTTGTTCTTTGGAAGTAACATCTCTTCCTAGAGAGATCATAGTGTTCACAATTTCATTGAACCTGAGATACATATCATAAATATGTTCATCAGATTTCATCTTAAAGTTATAATATTTAATAATATATGTGTTAAGTCTCATTTCCTTAACACTAGAAGTTCCGTCATGTGAAATAGACAAAGTATCCCAAATTTCATGGGGTGTTTTACATGCAGAAATTCTGTTAAATTCCTTATATCTTAGAGAATAGTATAAGTCATTCCTGGATTTGAAATTATTGTTATAAGAAGTCTTATTAGATTCATCCCAAGTTGTTCTAGTAGTAACATGAATTTTATACTCATCTATAATTTAAGACCAAATTTCAAAACCCATACTTTCTAAGTGAATTTTCATTTTAATTCACCAATGGGCATAATTTTTCCCATTAAAGAATGGAGGTATATTGGTAGAAGAACCTTCCATAATATTATCCATAATAAAATTTTAGAATAATATTTTAAAGAGATACAAATTCATTATTAATAGAAATTTTAAGATATTTGAAATACAACTAAACTCACAGTTAAAAGAGTTTGAAAAATATTTTAAAACTGAAAATTACTAACACCTCTGATACCAAATGTTGGTTAGACTAGAGTACTCAAGAGGGGGATGAATTCAGTACCTATAATTTTTTTTGTAAAAATGTATTATTTGAAGTTCCCCCAATATTTAAAATTTGATTTCCCAGTTAGCCAGTAATGAATTTATAAGAGATTGACTATTAGATTAATTTCTCAAAATATTGATTAGTTCTCATTTATATCAATTTGAAAATTAATACAACTTTTGAAACTAATCTAATAAGTCAATACTATTATAAACACATTCTAATACTAACTAATAGAGTTTAATTTAGTTTTAGGAAATATGTGATAAAATAAAGTAAAACTAAAAGGTAAAAACATAGTAGAGATAAAACAAGAGGTTTGATCTCAAGAAGAGACTTAATCCTCTCTACTTAGTGATCACCTGCCACCAAGTAGTTTAAATTAATATACAATTTGATCCACACCCTATATCGCAGTTCACAATAGCACACAGGGTTTTCCAGGTCACCCTTGACCTCTACCACAGTTATTTAGGGGAAAAACCACAAACATATCACACACGTCCTCTTCTATAGTTCTACATGGGATTAAATGGATAAAAAGAGTTTGAGATTGAGGATATCAAGTATCCTCCAGTTATGCAGAGGAGTCATTATGTGTGAAATAGAAAGATAAACACATTGCTCAGAAATGTAACAAAATGAACACAACATAGCTAAAGTTGTAGAGTTGTTTATATAAGGCTCTGTGTGTTATGAACTGAAACTCTGGACTCATTTTGATGAAATGGAGTTTAATTTAGAGTCATCTTCTAGAAATTGTCACAAAATAGAGTGTTGTATTCTCGATTCAAGCTATAGTTATGGTTGTGCAGTTATATTCTTCTCCTTCCTTGATATGATGAAATAGATTGTAAATTTGAAGTTCAGATCGATTGAGATCGATTCATGTGCTATTATGTTCTTGAGTTTGCATTGGTTGTATAAAAGTTTCATATGTTCTTCAGTATATCTTTTTTAGACATGCACCACCCCACTCTCTTGATTTGTCTATCTTATTTATTTTAACAATACTTCTTATTTTCGAGGGCCGAAAATGATTGTGTACATTCCTTGTGCATCGGCTCATCATACCTCATACTATCTACTAAAATTCCTATAAAATATTATTAAATAAGTTAGTGTCTTTAAATGACACAAATATGACCGTTATAAATGATATTAATAAGTGCTGATTTAAACAGTCTATTGGTCACTCATCTATCGGTGTCTCTTTCTGTCGGTGTCTCAACCTATCGGTAACTTATTTCAATGGTGAGTCCTTCCTTCTGTCGGTGAGATATTTGATCTACCAGTGAGACAGTTGGTCTATTGGTGACTCATATCAATGGTGAATCCTTCCTTCTGTCAGTGAGATAGTTGAACTATCATTGAGATAGTTGATCTATCAGTGACTCATATCAATAGTGAATCCTTTCTTATGTCAGTGAGACAGTGGAACCAATGGTGACACATTTCAACTGACGGTGAGTCCTTGAATTGGTAGAATCATGCAATGGTAAGTCACTTGGACTAACAGTAGGTTGTATGCATTGGTGAGTCATCTGGATCGATGTCATTTCCAACAGTGAGTCGTCTGCGTCGGTGTCATGTGCAATGGTGAGTCTGGTGGGTCTTTCCAATGGTGTTAGCTTCACATACTTAGAACATATGCTTGTTTGAACTGTCTGTTAGTGATTCATATGTTTGTAGGTGATTCATCTATCTATCGGTGTCAGTGACTCATACTTGTATAATTTTAGATGTTCTGTCTATATTACAAATCAACAAAGTCAGAGAATGTTAATGTCCTTAATTGCACATAGATAATAAGTTATAATATTGTTTAGAATCAAACAACCATAAATATTAATATGATTGAAATCATAAAATATTCAAGATAATTCTTTGGAATAATATAGAATCTAACATGAGGTAAGATATATGTTAATATATGACATGATTTGTGATAATTAAAAGCATTATAGTATGAGATAGTGACCAACAGTATCTATGGGCCAACATTAAGATTTTTATCTACCATAATCGGTTAATAATTCAAAGGAAGATCATGATTTTAAAAGAATAGATACCTTTTTTAGGTTTTATATGATGGGGTACTTTGAAATTCTAAAATAAGATAATTTTATTCGATAGCGTATGTGACATGAAACACTAGGCTTAAACAACCCATGAAATTTATTTTTTAAAATTTAATCTCTTTGATAGCTTATGAAACATGAAACCCTGTGTATAAAAGAACCATAATATAGTATACCTTTATAACCTAATAGTTAAATTTTTGGGTATTAATAGTACAAAATAATTATGAAAATTATGGTTATCTATTGATTAGAAATAAAATATGAATTCTAAAAGATGGTTTAGTCGTGCTTTGCGGACAAAATTTAAAATTAAAATTTAATACTTTTAGAAAATATATTTGATAAAATTAACATACTTTTTTAAATCAACATGTCAAAATTATCTTAGTTTTAATTTTTTGGATTTTTCTAAAAAAAATTCTTTTCGATGATTAGTTAAAATATTGCTTTTTATTAAAAACTGCCTTTTAGTTTAAATTATTTACAAAGATAAATTATTTTTCAAATTGGTTTTAAAGTAAAATTAGTTAAATTATATTATAATAAATAAAATTTAGGTTATTTTAATCAATTTAATATTTAATTTTTATGTTAAAACCTTCAATATTTATGAGAACTTTCTCTTTGAAAACCCACATTTTTATCGCATTTAAAGGTATAATTTTAAATTGAATTTTTCTAATTATATGAATTTAATTTAAAAAATGGATTATATATTTGGAATTAGAATAATTTTAATTATTTAATAATTTTAACGTCATTTTTGTATATTTTGAATAGTAAAAGTAGTAAAAATTAATTATTGCGGTTATGGTAAAAACTGATTTTCTAGGGGTTAAACTAAGAGGATAAGGGTTTAAAATGATATAAAACTTTTCAAAAACACATTTTATAGAACTATTTAGACCTTATAACCTATAAGGGTCTATAATTACCTATTTTGGAGGCTTTTCAAATGATAAAAACATTGGTTTAATTGAATATTTATAAAAACTCCATGTGTGTCCACTCCCCCATTTATAATAGGCCACCACTTCTCCTCCACTCTTCACACTTTCAAAGAAATTTGGTTTGAAAAATACCAGAAAAAATAAATTTCTTAATCCACTCACATAATCCTAGATCTATGTTTTTTTATCATAAATCCATCCTAGGAAGGATTTTAGTTCAAACCAAAAGAATTTCCCCGAGGAAGAGGCAACATTCGTAAACATGCATTTTCATCTTATTTCTTCTGCCACCTCCCTCAAATATTTTTTCATCCTGATAATATAATAAGAAAATTAAATCCCATATAACTATATGTTATTATATGAATGGAATATTCAATATACTTCACATATTCCATCAAATGGGAAATGAAATTGTCGATCATATGTATGGTGAACTACCGTCACACGAACCGATATATTTCTTTTTTAATCACCACCATTCATTGTTGGGTGTAATCATGGATTTAACACATGTATATAATATTTATTATATTATTATACATATGTAATTATAATATAACATAAACCTTATTAATTTATATTTATTTTAAAATGTGATAATGTCACTCGTGTGTACAGCGGACTACCGCCTCGCGAAGCGATGTGATTCATTTTTCACTTACACTTTACATGGAATGTAATAAGAATAAATTTAAATAATATATATGATATATATGATATTATGTTTATTAATAAATATTAATATATCACACACTTCCTTTCCCTTTCACCCATTAATGAAATGATAGTGTCTCTCGGGCGTACGTACAGTCTATCATCTCCACAAAGTGATTTGATCCATTATCCATGTTTAACTATAAATAATGATTGAAAAAATGAATACAGTGAAAAAAATAACATTAATATAATTTTGGATATAATGTAACTGTATAATATTCACAATAACCATATCTTTCATTATAAAACACACATGGGAAACAAGGCAATTAACACCTAAAAAATGAAAATACTGAAATATTATTAACGAATGGATTATAAGATGATATAAAAAGATAATATATGATATTATAAATATTAATATGGTTCTATTATAATTTAATAACATTCTTAAAACCATTATAAAATATCTTAAATCACATTCAAACAAAAGAAGTGTGTGGTATGGGACTTCATCTCAATTCCCTTCATTGAGGCATATAGTAATGTTATGCATCTAATTTATTTTATATGGTGCATATACTATCCCTTTGAAATGTGATATCATGGTTCCTCTGTAATTCTGGGTATTTTATGTTTAAAATTGAATAATTTCATCCAAGGGAATTTGACTTGAAAATTACCAAGTGGTAAAAATTATTGTACAATCTCACTTCCTTTTTTGATTGTTAACTTTCTCTTGAAATAATTAATTTCTTGTGATCATTTTTCATTGGAAATTAAATTTATTGTAAATATAAATATTATTTTATGATTCATATGATCATTTCTTAAACCTTATACCATTTTTACATATGGTGTTTACTTTGAAAGTTATTTGATTAATTAGGGAAATGTTTATAAATTTGTATCTTTTACTCAATACGGATATTTGATGATAAGGAATATTTATTCATGAATTAAAAAGATTATTTGATATACAGGTAATTATTTGGATATATAGATATGGTTGGGTCCCAGTTATAGATATCCCTTTGATCCATCGTTAATCTCATGATACAAATCAGTTGGCTAACCTTAGTTAATGGGTTTCTAGGGCATACCTACCGATCATTTTTAAACTGGATTGAGAAAGGTCTAGAAAGTAGTGGTATCATGATTCCTAAGATAGTAAAATACAATAATTAAGTATTTCATTCATTGAGAATTATTTTATTATTACCAATGATATTTTTTCAATGATATTAGCTCTGGATTCATTTCAGTCTCAATTAATTTGTTAAATGTAATGTGTTTTCAATTATTTACCTTACTGTATTGATTATGGATTATCCAGTTATGGTAATAATGTTATTGATTAAATGGAATGTTATTTCAGTTATTTTACTTTCCATATTGATTACTCTTTAACCACTAATGATATTCATGTTATTGATTAAATGGATTTTTTTTAGTTACTTACCTTTCCATATTGATTATTTTATTCAAATTATTTAAATGTATTGTGTGTTTAGTTATTTAACTTTCCATGATTATGGTTATTGATTCATGATAGCTTCCATTATACTTAACCCTTACTTTAAATTAGAGCTCACCCTTATTTATTTTCTTTCTGAGGAATCTAGGAAGTGTACTAATACCGATATGCAAGAATATTCAATACTATAATAATGATATTCTTGAAAAAATGTTGTAATTTGTGTTTTTAATTGTAATATGGGAACCATGTAAGTATCTAGTTTACCAATACTACTAAACTATTCGATACTTTAGGATGTGATTCCTTGTATATTATTCCAATGTAATAAAGTAAGACACCAACTCTGGGTTACGAGGGTTAGGGTCATTAAAGTTGGTATCATAGAAAGTTTAGTAGAAAACTTGAGAACTATATTTATGAAAACATGGATTAGAGAACATAACCCTATGATAAAATTTGAGGATAATTATATATGAACATCCTAAAATTTTGGTAATGACGAGAATATGTGTTTTTTCTTAGAAATACATCCATGTTTGGATACTATATGTGGAAATGGTTCTGAAACATATAAACTTATGGGTAATAACTCTGAAAATGTTGTATTGGGATTAACCCAATTGTTACCTGGTGCATGACAAAGGGCCTTACTGCTCCCCTATATTGACACTCCCAGAGGATATGTTTGGGATAATTCTCATTTTATTTACAAAACATTATAAATTATTTGAATAGATGAAGTTTATGAATGACCCGGGTTAAAACTAATGTTTCTTATATTGAAAATAACGTGTCATGATTTAGATAGCCTATAAATGATTATATGGTTTTCCCACTATGTTTTTGTTTCTCAAACTATGATTTTTTTTATTTAATGGCCGAAACTCGAAAGAATCATGTTAACATTGAACATAAAGGACAATCTAGTGACTATAATCAACTAAATAGGATGATGAAAGGATTGAAAGATATTGTGATTATTCCTAATTGGTTATCCAGAAATATTATTAATATCCTTTACCTTAAATAACTCTCAGACTCACCAAAGAAGAGAAGGATGGATTTTTCTAAGATTTAGAGTGGTGGACACCATGGGGGAAAGAAGGCTTGATTTTCTATATGTCAGAAATGTGGAAATAAAAACCCAGTAAAGTGTCTCAAAGGAATGAGAAAATGTTTTATGTGTGGGAAATAAGGGCTTAAAGAAATTAATTGCTGAGAAAAAATGAAGATTAAAATGGAAGGAAATAAATTTAATCATAGTAATCCATTTATAGTTTGTTATCTTAAATGTGTGGAACCTATGAATTATATAAGTCAATTACCTATTCTGAAGGTAAACCTCTAGAACAAGGAAGGACTTATGTTGAAATAAAATAAATGAAATATTTATGTATTGGGATTGAATAATTAATTTATATAAGTAATTTTACTGATGTTATTTTGGTTATAAGAATTGTGAATCATTTATGGATTGTGTAAAATTTTAGAAGCATATATTTCATCATTAAATTAAGAGTTATGGATACCATCAGGGTTTTATGAGTTTATGGTTAATCATAAGTTCAAATTCTTAAATTCCCCTTTGGTTAAAAAAATTTGTGGGAATATAACATGATTAAGGATACTTTTTGAAAACATTTATGGGAATACAAACCATTCAATTAGTTTATGAAATAGTTATTTAAGGAAGAATTCCTTTAAATTTTGTAGACTTTAGTTTAAAGGTATAGGAAGACTTTAAGGATTATCTTATCTTAGATGTTGTATTAACTATGGTTCCTCACAATTTTTTAATGTTATTGGAATCAAATTAATATTTTTTTTAGAAAAAGGAAAACCCACATACCAAGTGACAACCCATTGCATTCAGTGAAGGCTGCTAGGCTTGAATGCACAACTAAAGGATGATAAGGGTATAGCATCAACCACAGGCCTACATGATATCCTGGTTAATATGTTATTGTTTTAAGTTAAATTATTTGATGAATAAATATTAAAGATAAACTAGTTGTGTTTTTGTTGAGGTTTATATATTAATGTATTATATTTCATAACATCTTCTAACTGTATTAGTTTTGAAAAATATTTAGAGACATAAATGAAGACATATCACACTTTTATGGATCTTAAAATCTATTAAAAGTGAATTTTAGAGCTTCAGGCATAAAAAATTCATTTTTGGATATTCATTTTTTCATGAACCAACACGGGTCGACCCTGAACCGGTCACCTGAGCCAGCCCGTGACATTGCTCAAAGGGCGTTCCTGATCCCCATGGTCTAGCAACTAGTGTCAGGCATCAGACTAAACAAGAGGGAACGATTTGACCCAGTGAAAAAAAATAAATCCGCAGAAAAAGTAGAATAATGCAAGGCAAACAAATGACAAGAAAAAAAAAGAAGAACAACCAACAACAACAAACTAACCTGACAACGACCAAAACTCCTCATGACTCCGAGAGTCGCTCACCACTCCACAACCAACTCTCACCCACAGGGATCAAGCTCAAGTCAAACCTGCAACAAAATAAAAAAAACAGTAAAACACTATAGGCGTGAGTATTAAAACTCAGTAGGAGTACACAACAAACTATTCCCAATGCACTACCTTTAAATAAAGAGATTTAAAAATTCCCGGTTTGAACTAAATTATGTAAAATATGGGTTTCCACACACACTTTAATTTTTAAAACAAGTAACAGTCCATTGCCCTTCTTAATTCAAAAACAAGTTTAGTGTTTGAAAGAAACAGGTGCATTTCATTTTAAAACATTTTTTTCGAACAATTTAGAAATCTGAATTTCAGTTGTTAGTCAAAAGGAAAACCACACACAACACACACTAATGGAAATGGAAAAAGTGGAACACAGGGGCCAGCAACCGAACTAAACCTCTTAATCTTCTGCCACATATAAATAAACACAAAATAAAACATGGGCCGAACCTAGGAGCTCTTGAACAATCTAGAACATACTATACATGTGACTCATCCTGAAGGCATGCCTACTCTCGATGATGTCATAATTCCCTAACGCCCAGTGTTACCCTACATGGCCTAACCGAGGGGACCAATCCCCTAGAAGAGTGTCATCTATACTAGGGGCCACTAGCCAGTGCGTAATCTAAACCAGTACAGCAATCATTCTCAGAAGATTCACTTACTATGCCAGGTTCCCATGTCAACACATATAACAAACAAGAAAGGGGTGAGTCAACAAAGTCAATCAAGCAGTACAATAATCACACACAAATCATGCAGTCAACGTACACCAAATATCACATCTGAGTCACCCCAAATAGAGTCTTCCAAAATAATTTATTTTATTAAAGTGCCAAACGGGCCTTCACCAATTTTAAGGAAAATCATCATTTCTCAAGTGAACCAAAACACTTGTTCACGCTTAAAAATAAATAATTTATAAATAAACCAGAAATACATTTAAAATTCCGTGAATTATGTTTAAAGTCCAAACAGGCATTCTTTCACTACTGGGTGTACGCTCATCCAGAATATATTTCAAGTGTCGTGTATAAAATAAACGGCACTTTTTACACCAAATAATCATTTTAAATTTAATTATCTTATATTATTTCTCATTATTTAAAATTAATAAAATATAAATCAATTAATAAATTCTAAATTTAAAGGCGAGTGCAGTGGGGGACCTACCACAATTTGAATCTCGAACACGACAACGCGACACGCCTCACAAAGGCGTGAAAGCACGCACAAACCGAAAATCGTAGTATCATAGTTTTCCTCACCGACACACTACAGCAACAGCACAAACAACTAAAAACACATAAACACTAACTTAAAACGATCCAAATGAACAAACAACGCAAAATAATTATCTTGACATGTTTTGAAAATGTCACATCAAAACATGTATCAAAACACAACCAATCTCTATATTAGAATCCAACAATGACCTTTATACACACCAACCACTTTACAAACATCATACGCATCACATGATTAAAGTAATAAACCTTTTGAATAATTTATAAAACATCCAAAAATGGTGAAACCAAGATTCACATCAAAACATACTCAGTTTCACATAAGAAAACACATTAAAATAAAACACACAACATCATCACACCCAAACATGTCTCTCACCTAAAAACCAACCCATAAAACATTATATAAAACAACGCACCCATTTGCACACACAAAATATCGCCATTTTCCATTAAAAATTATGTTCTAAACACTTAAAAATGTTCACCACCTTAAAAATATAATTAAAACCCAATAAATAATAGAGTAAACACTTCTATAAAATTACCAAAACAAAACCAAAATGAAAAACACACAATTTTTAATAGAAAATACAATTTCATCAGACACACATGCCAAAAAAATTTTAAAGCACACACCTTAAAAACACTCATAAAACCTATTTCCTTGAAATATTACATCACGACACACACAAAAACATAACAATTTCCTTCACTTGGAGTCCATTCTCAAACAACGAGAACCCAAAAAACTTCAAAACATCTAACGCACCACAAAAAAAAACAAAGAACACTTTTGTAGATTCACCCAAGTATATTAAGAACAACTAAATAAAATAAGGCATGGAACACCTACTAATTGAGTGAAAAAGCAACGAAGCCTCACCGGAAGGGAGGACAACACCCCCACAAACTATTCGAATTCCCTAAAATCCCAATAAAAAGAGTCACACATTAAACATGGATTTAGGGTCCGGCTAAATTGAAGAAACACACACAAGGTTTAAAACAAAATAAAAAACATAGGAAGAGTAGGATACCGGTGAGGGAGGTGTGGCCAGAGCAAAGGACGGGGTGAGGGGGCACCTCTAGGAGGAGGTGCGGCGGTTGGGTGCATCACTAGAGGAAGGCGCAGTGAGGAGGCGGGGTCCTGTGGGTGAGAGGAGGGGTGACGGGAGGGTCGGGGTCGGCCTGGCTAGGTGTTGAGGGTGAGGGCGATCCGGATCCATGGTGAGGCGAGGCAAGGCAAGGTGGCTGGCCAAAGACATGGCCGGCCGGAGGTATGGTGAATACAAGAGGAGGCTATTGGTAGGCCAGGTGTGCCGACAGAAAAAAAAACAAGGGGGGGTTGGTTCGCAGACGGGGAAGGGGGGGAGTGGGTTTAGGTTAGGTTAACCCCTTTTTTTGTTATTCTATTATAATAATCTTATTATTAAAATAATAAAAATAACTACAAAATAATAAAAATGATAATACAAATAATAATAATAGTAATACAAATAATAATAATAATAATAATACAAATAATACAAATAATAATAATAATAATTTATAAATAATAATAATAATAACAACAAACTTAATAATAATATAACATAATAATAAATTCAATAATAATAATAATACAATAATAATAATAATAATACAATTATTAATAACAATTTATTAACAATTATATTAAAAACAAATTTTTAAATAACAAATATATCACTATCAATTCTTAATAATAGCGATATTATTATCTACCCAAAAGCATCATTATTATTACGATTTAAATATAAAACTAATTTTATTTGAATGAAATTTTATTTATTTTAAACTTTAGACTATTGCACGGCATTCGGGATGACTGTGCGGCTACCGCCTACCGTGCGGTGATCGTGCACTGGTCCGAAACCCACTAATAGGTATTAAATGACAAAAAAATTAATTTGGGACCCAGCCCAGACCTTGGTGCGAGGACCCAGAGCCAAGTAATTCGAAAATAAAAATTAATAAAAAAGTCGGGGTGTGACAATTCTCTCAACCACAGACACTTTCTGCCCCCATAAATTCACCCAGTCGAACAATAGACCGAACATGGATCCACGCCCGAATGAAACCAAGGGAAACCACAATACGAGAGATTAAGAGAACACAAGAGGATTCTCCCCACTAGAAGAGCTCAACTAATGTGGAAATTTAACACCCAACCATAGAACCCTGAGAAGGTGGGGGCGACGTGGTAACTCCCAACCGATCTAAACTAAGTTCTATAGCATGTGCAAACAACACCTCTGCCGAAACTTGGAACTCTCGACCCATACCAAAAACCTCGAACACTAGAGAAAACTTTCGAGCAAAACTTACCCCAAACAGTGAACCTAACCACAAATATCAACTCTTCCATAGGAACTTACATCTATAAATGAACACAACCAAACCGAGATTAAGCAACACCAGGGTCAAACACACTTTTATAAGGAACACAAGATTCAGAAAACCATAATATGAAAAACAAAACTGTTGGATTATAACAGAACATGTCTATTATAACTCCACGGAAAAGAAATGAACTCACGACGATGAAACAACTTTAACAGCAGAAAAGGAAAGGAAAAAACGACTTTAAATGTTTCACTACCAACACGAAACACTAAACCCAAACCAAGGCTTCACACCCATGGCAACTCCTGACTGCGCGCGAGCTTCACCCCAAGATATGTGGCTGGGGATATGATGGCTAAAGCATCTCCTACCTCACAGTAAGGCACTAGAATCTCTCCAGTCATAGAATCTTCTTCAGGCGACGCTTCCTGCAGAACTTCTCTAAGTGACCCAGACAGCCGCAACGATGACACATCATTGAGGGTGTGTAACATGATGACTTTACCTGCCCGAACCAGCCACACTGGTGGTACACAACTGAACGGTCCGATGAACTAGGAGCCAGAACCACTTTAGATGACTCTTTATAAATAGGCCCCTCTGGCACACCCTGTTCACCAAATGGGAACCTTTGCAAGCGACTGGATATGCTAGATTTCTAACAATCTGCACTTTGAAGACCCACTCAGCTAAGAATGCCACATCCCCTAGTTTCTCGAAACAATGGCCTTTAAAGGGAGGACCTTCTCCTTGATCTCTGGATGAAGACCCCCGATGAAGAGGGAAGTCTTTATCAATCCCTGCAATTCTACTTCCATAGAAAATGACACAAGCTCCTTTAAATGGTCAACATATGCCTTCACCATTCGTTGGCCTTGTTGAATACGCACAAGATCTTCCCTTTTATTCGTCTTCACTTCTTTAGGTATAAACCATCAGAAAAAATCAGATTTAAAGACATCCCATGTCATCCTAACTTACATTGATGGTGGGGTGAGCAACTCTCATACGTCCAGATATGGACCTTCAAACAGTCCCAAAACCACATGCACTCGGATAGCTCTGGAAGTTCCCAACATCCTAAAAGCACACTCGACCTCTTCAAACCACATAACTACCTTTAACGGACCCCGGTCACCATTACGTACAGACAATGTCTGAGAAGGACCAAAAACTGGGCCTGAATTATCAGAAACTCTGGGGACCTTTCTGGGTGGCATGTTCTGAACAAAATATAAAACACAGAGCCAATGCCAATATCACGCCAAAGCAATATCATTGAAATCACTTTCGTCCAACAACATCTAACTCAAAAACCATAAAAATAACAACACAAAACAAAAACTTTTTTCACTTTAGATTCCAAAATTACCATTCTTTAAGGTGACTTCCAAAATAACAAACCCACTTTTTAAACCAAACTGAATTTCAAAAAATCATTTCCCTTTTTTAAATCACTTTAGAAAAACAAGGTCAGGCCTTTAATTCCAAGTGCACACCCCAATAATCACATGAACCATTGCACATGTCGTCATCCGCTTCCATCCATACTCACCAACAGGCACTTCCCATGCATTCCCTCACATGTGCAAACGTTCATAAAGAGTACCTGATGTTTCACTCAAACCATATCTCTACCGGTTCCATGAAAACACCGGATTTTTAGACCAAGAGGTTTCAGTTTTAAAAAAAATCCATTTCAAAAATTTAAAGCCCTTTGAAATAAATCGTTCTCATTTCAAAAACGCTTTTTCATTTTCAAAAGTGCACTTACAGCCACAACAACCAAGACAACACACAACTTGCATCAAATCACCGAAGAGAGGGACTAGTAGTCATGCTTAACCTAGCGACATGGTAGTGGGTCATTCCCCAAGTAAGAGTCAAGGACTAAGAAGAACTTACACCATGTACGCGGACTCCACATGGGTCACTACTCCATGTAAAATCACAATGTAACATCGGTTTGCCTCCGTTGTCATCCCCCAATCCAAAACAAATCAAAATGAGACAATAACTCAATTTCTGGACTACCCCTGGTGACTCGAGGTTCGGAACGGGCAAGGGTTCATGACATCCTTCCTGTACCTACCTCTCAAGTCCCGACAGTTCTAATCTAAATATACTGGACACCCCAAATAAGAAGGGTCATCTCTGATACCATTTTTTCAAGAACCAACTCGGGTCGACCCTGAACTAGCCACCCGAGCCGGCCCGCGACAAGGCCCGAAGGGTGTTCCCAATCCCCACGGGCTAGAAACTAGTGTCGGGAATCAAGACTAAAAAAGAGGTAATGATTTGGACCAGTGAAAATAAATCAAGCAGCAGAAAAAGTAGAATAACGCAAGGCAAATAAATGACTTGAAAAAAAACATGAACAACCAACAACATCAAACAAACCTGAACACGACCAAAACTCCTTACAACTCCGAGAGTCGCTCACCAGTCCACAACCAACTCTCACCCATGGTGAGAAAGCTCAAGTCAAACCTACAACAAAACTAAGAAAATAATAAAACACGATAGGCGTGAGTATTAAAACTCAGTAGGCGTACCCAACAAACTATTCCCAATGCAATACCTTTAAATAAATAAATTTACTAATTCCAAGTTTGAACTAAATTATGAAAATTATGGGTTTCCACACACACTTTCATTTCTAAAAAAAATTAACAGTCATTTTACCTTTTTAATTTAAAAACAAGTTTAGTGTTTGAAAGAAACAGGTGCATTGTATTTTAAAACATTTTTTTTTAACAATTTAGAAATCCAAATTTTAGTTGTTAGTCAAATGGAAAACCACACAAAACACACAACACACACTAAGGGAAACGGAAAATGTGGAACATAGGGGCTAATAACTGAACTATACCTCTCAATCTTCTACCACATCAAAAAAACACTAAATAAAACATGTCTCAAACCTAGGATCTTGTGAAAAATCCAGAACTTACTAAACATGTGACTCATCCTGAAGGCATGCCTACTCTCGATGAATTCATAAGGCCATAAAGCCCAGTGTTTCCTTACATGGCCTAACCAAGGGGCCCAATCCCCTAGAAGAGTTTCATCCGTACTAGGGGCCACTAGAGAGTGCGTAATCTAAACTAGTGCTGCAATCGTTCTCAGATGATTCACTTACTATGCCAGGTTCCCATGTCAACACATATAATAAACAGGAAAGGGGTGAGTCAACAAAGTCAATCAAGCAATACAATAATCACACACAAATCATGTAGTCAACGTACA
The DNA here is from genome assembly GCA_963277665.1 of Viscum album. NCBI lineage: Eukaryota > Viridiplantae > Streptophyta > Magnoliopsida > Santalales > Viscaceae > Viscum > Viscum album. Next base: position 1,730,387,336 of record OY728164.1, on the reverse strand, counting down.
CCAAATATCACATCTGACTCACCCCAAATATTGTTTTCCAAAATAATATATTTTATTAAAGTGCCAAACAGGCCGTCACCAATTTTAAGAAAAATCTTCATTTCTCAAGTGAACCAAAACACTTATTATCGGTTCAAAATAAATCATTTATCAATAAACCAGAACTTCATTTAAAATTCCATGAATTATGTTTAAAGTCCAAACGGGAATTCTTTCACTACTGGGTGTCCGCTCGTCCAAAAAATATTTCTAGAGTCGTGTATAAAATTAACGGCTCTTTTAATACCAAATAATAATTTTAAATTTAATTGTCTTATATTATTTCTCATTAATTAAAATTAATAAAATATTAATAAATTAATAAATTCTGAATTAAAAGGCGAGTGCAGTGTCAAACCTACCTCAATTTTCATCTCGAACATGACGACGCGACATGCCTCACAAAGGCGTGCAAGCCCACACAAACCGAAAATCCTAGTATCGAGGTTTTCCTCATCGACATGCTGCAACAACCATACAAACAACTAAAAACGCATAAACATGAACTTAAAATGATCCAATGGAACAGACGACGCAAAATAATTAGCTCGGCATGTTTTGAAAATATCACATCAAAACACAACCAATCTCTATATTAGAATCCAACCATGACTTTTAGACACACCAAACACTTTACAAACATCGTACACACCACATGATTAAAGTAATAAACTTTTTGAATAATTTATAAATCATCCACAAATGGTGATACCAAGGTTCACATCAAAACATACTCAATTTCACATAAGAAAACACTTTAAAATAAAACACACAACATCATCACACCCAAATATGTCTCGCACCTAACAACCAACCCATAAAACATTTTATAAAATAACGCACCCATTTACGCACAAAAAACATCGCCACTTTCCATTAACAATTATGTTCGCAACACTTAAACATGTTCTCCACCTTAAAAATATAATTCACACCCAATAAAAAATTGATTAAACACTTCTATAAAATGACCAAATCAAAACCAAAATGAAAAACACACCATTTCTAATAGAAAATACAATTTCATCACACATGCATGCCAAAAAAATTGTAAAGCACATTTCACACCTTCCAAACACTCTTAAAACCCATTTTTTTTAAATATTAAGTCATGACACACAAAAAAAACATAAAAATTTCCTTTACTAGGAGTCCATTCTCAAACAACGAGCACCCAAATAAATTCAAAACATCTAACGCACCACAAAATAAAAACAAAGAACACATTTGTAGATTCACCGAAGTATATTAAGAACAACTAAATAAAATAAGCCATGGAACACCTGCCGATTGAGTGCAAAAGTAATGAAGCCTCACCAGAAGGGAGGAAAACACCCCACAAACTATTCAAAATCCCTAAAATCCCAAGAAAACGAGTCACACATCAAACATGGATTTAGGGTCCAACTAAATTGAAGAAAACCATAAAAGGTTTAAAAAATAAAATAAATAAACATTAGAAGGGTAGGATACTGGTGAGGGAGGTGTGGTCGGAGCAAAAGAGGGGGAGAGGGGGCGCCGCTAGGAGGTGGTGGGGGCGGTCGGGTGAGTCGCTGGAGGAAGGCGCAGCGAGGAGGCGGGGTCCTGCGGGCGAGAGGAGGAGGGGTGATGGGAGGGCCGGAGTCGGCCTGGCTAGGTGTTGAGGGCAAGGGTGACCCGGATCCATAGCGAGGCGAGGCGAAGCAAGGCGGCTGGCCAAAGGCGCGGCCGACTGGAGGAGTGAAGAATACAAGAGGAGGCCGCTGGAAGGCCAAGTGAACCAATAGAAAAAAATGAGGTGGGGCTGGTTTGCGGATGGGGAAGGGGTGGAACGGGTTTAGGTTTGGTTAATCCCTTTTTTGTTATTCTATTATAATAATCTTATTATTACAATAATAAAAATAACTACAAAATAATAAAAATGATAATAACAAATAATAATAATAGAAATACAAATAATAGTAATAATAATACAAACAATAATAATAATAATTTATAAAGAATAATAATAATAATATCAACAAAATTAATAATAATATAACATAATAATAAATTTAAAAATAATAATAATACAATAATAATAATAATAATAAAATTATTAATAAAAATTTATTAACAATTATATTAAAAAAAATTAAATAAGAAAGATATCACTATCAATTCTTAACAATAACGATATTATTATCTACCCAATATCATCATTATTATTAAAATTTAAATATTAAACTAATTTTATTTGAATAAAGATTTATTTATTTTAAACTTTAGACTATTGTGCGGAATCCGGGCTGACTGTGCGGCTTTCGCCTACCGTGTGGTGACCGTGCATGGGTTTGAAACCCAATAAAAGGTATTAAATGACAAAAATTTAAATTGGGGACCTAGCCCGGACCTTGGCGTGAGGACCCAGATCCAAGTAATTCTAAAATAAAAAATTAATAAAAAATTAGGGGTGTGACACATTTTTTGGAGTAAGAGATAATTTGGAAATTTATCTAAGCACATCCAAAGGATAAAATTCTGATTATAAAATAGAAATGTATCAAGTAAGTATATTTCCTTATACTCTTAGATAGTAAACTAATTTCCCAACTTTAGGAAAATGATCTTTAATAAAAAATGTTATACTATTAACTTAATATCCTATTAATCAAATGGTATTTTAAATCATTATAGATTTATGGTATTTTATTAACCCTTTTTATGATATTGGTTTTAAATGAATGAATTTCTGAATATTAAACCCTTGATTTCTGAATGTAAGATCAAATTATGAGGACACGATAAATTTAAGGTGGGGATAATGTAACACCCCAAAATTACAAAATAAGAACATTTTATTAGATATCATATGTCACATGCAACACTGATTTTAAACAACCCATGAAATATATTTTTTAAAATTTAATCTATTCAATAGCTTGTGGAATACACAACCCCAAGTCTAAATGAACTATAATATAGTATACCATTATAAATGAGTTATTAAATTAGTTATAATTAATAGTAATAAAAAACTATGAAAATTATAGTTATGTTCTGATTATAAATAAAATAAGAATAATTTAAAAGAAGAAGAAAATTTATGGAAAATTTATATTTTTTCTAAAAGACGATTTAGTCACGCTTTGCGCACATAATTTAAAAATAAATTTTACTAATTTTAGAAATTTTATTTGATAAAATGAAATTAATTTTTAAAATAATCATATAAAAATTATCTAAGGTTGAATTTTTTTAATTTTTCTAAAAAGTTACATTTTTAGATGAATAGTAAAAAATAACACTTTTCTTGAAAAAATCATTTTCTTTTAAATTATTTAAAAAGATAAATTAAATTTTAAAATGGTTTTAATGTAATTTTTTTTCAATTATATTATATTAAATACAATTTATGTCATTTTAATTAATTTAAAATTAAATTTTTATATTAAAACTTTCCATACTTATGAGAATTTTCTCTTTCAAACCCGATTTTTTCATCGCATTTGTGGGTATAATTTTAAAATGGATTCTGAAACTTTTTTAAATTGAATTTTAAAAAATGGATTCCATATTTAGAATAATAATAATTTTTATTATCTAATACTTTTAAATTAATATTTGACCATTCTAAATAGTAAAATCAGTAAAAAATATTTTTTACAGGTAAAAACAGATTTATCAGGGGGTTAAACAAAGAATATAAGGGTTAAAAATGATCTAAAACATGTAAAATCCCATTTTATTGTACTATTTTAACCTTATAACCTCTAATGGTCTATAATGTCCCATTTTGGAGGCTTTAGTATTTATAATAATGTGGGTGTAGTTGAATCCTTTCAAAAATTTCTTTTGTGTCTTCTCACCCACTTATAAATTGCCAATACCTCTCCTCCCCCCTTCACAATTCAAAATACATTTAGTTCAGAAAATAACTACCCAAATCACATTATTAATACCCTATAAATATCCTATATACATTTTATTGATCAAAAATCCATCCTATGAATTGTTTTGGTGTAAACCAAAACAAGTTCCCTGAGGAAGATGTAACGTTCTTAAACAAGTGTTTTCATTTTATTTCTTTTTACTCCTCCCAAAAAAATTATTTAATCATGATAATATAATAAAAACAATATATAAAATATAATTATATGTTATGATTTTAATTTAATAACCTATATCCATCTCCTCTCCCATAAAATGGGAAATGAAATTGTCAATTGTGTGTACATCAGACTACCGCCTCGTGAACTGATATAATTTGTTTTCCATCACCACCTTTCAAGGATGAATATAATAATGGATTTAAAACATTTATATTATATTTATTATATTATTATAATTATTTAATTATAATATCATATATACCTTCTTACTTACATTCTTTTAAAAATACTATAATGTCACTCGTGTGTATGATGGACTACCGCCTCGTGAAGCGTTGTGATTATTTTTTCACTTACAATTTACAAAAGAAGTAATAAGATTAAATTTAATGAATATATGTGATATATATGAGATAATATTTATTATTTAACAGTAACATATCACCCAATTCTTTTCCCTTTCACCCATTAAAGAAATTATAACGTCACTAATGTATACGTACGGTCAACCGTCTCTACGAAGCGATGTGTTCCATTCTCCATATTTAGATTTCAATAATGATTCTAAAAATTTATAAAATGAAAAAAATGATATTTATAAAATTTCTATCATTTTGGATATGATGTAACTATATAATATATTCAGGAACTTGGTCTTTGTAACACCCCAAGCTTCCACGGTATGATTCTCATTGAATAATACAGTAGCATGTGTTGTACGCAACTACGAGATTCTAACACACCGCGACCAATCAAAGTAGCCATTATGAATAGTAATACCCACTTTTTAAAATTTTATAAATTTTAGCTCTAAAAATGGACTTCATTTCTGGATTCATAATATTGAAATTATCCTAGGGTAAAATTTTGGTACTTTTCGGATTACTTTTATATTTTGATGAATAGTGAAAATTACTAAATTTTAATTAAACACACTTTTTTAATCAAAATAATTAATAGTGATAAATTATGAATTTGAGAAATTTTAAAGTATATTTAGAATATATTTTTACCATTTAATACAATTTTGGTCATTGGACGTAATTTCAAATTCAAACCGGACATAAACAATTGTCAATCTTTTGATAGTTATTATTTCTTAAAAACACGATTTTTGTTTTGACAGCGGGAATTAATTTTAAATTAATTTCTCCCACTTCTGTGTTTTCAATTTGAAAAAATAGACTCTATATTTGGAATCAGGATTTCCAAATTGTGTAAATAAGTATCTTTTATTTTTATACATTTTGAATAATTACTTCGGTAAATATTTTATTTACCATGGTTAAAGGGTAAATCCGGTAAATAAGGGTAAAAAAATAATATTATAATAATAATAATAAATTCCCCTAAAATGTGTCTTAACCATATTGGTTGATACATTTCCGACCACGGGCATCTTTGGGTCAATTTTGGGACCCCGTGGATCCACTTGTATGTGATAATGACACTTTATATTAATTAAGTTAAACTAAATACAAAAATGACATAATCATATATCTTTTAGAAAAACAATTTTTACATAGGGTTATATATATTTTATTTTCAACTACAAATACTAATTATAAATATAAAAATATTTCCTACAGAATGGTATTTTATTTATAATTTTTAGAAATTGAAAAATTAAAGATATATATGACACAATAATGATGCAGTATTTTCCTTATTAATGAAAGAATCAAATAATTGGTGTTATAAATGTTAAAATAAAAATAATTTGAAGTTTTCGATGACATACACGAATTTTATTGGTTAATATTACATATTAGGATTTCTTAAATGAATTTTATTCGAATTAATAATGTTGTTAAGACTTTAACAAAAATCAATTATTAAATATTGTCAAAATAGACATAAATGAGTTTTTAAAACAAGTATTATATTATTAAATGATATTCTATTTCTAAAAATATAAGGTTCGGCCAAAGGACTTATATAATGATAGTTTTACCATTAATGGACCACTTGGGGGGTCTCTTGGATGTATATAGTAAGTTTAATTACTATATATTATAAAAATACAAAGTGACATGGTAAGTGTTAAACTAATTAACCAAGAGTTAAAAATAAAAGATAGGGTTAATGTAAAGACCCAAACCTGTCTAAAATCTATTCGTTGAAAGGATTTTGACCCATCCCCACCTTATACTTTGAATAATCCACTTTGGAGCCATTAGAAACCGAATATGAATTTATTATCATGTCACGACCCGTCCTTGGGGCCCGTGTCATGACTACCCCAAGCCCGCCTTCCATAGGCCAGGGGCTGGCGACTAGCACCAAGGCATAAATCCCGATAAACATGGAAGGCATTGCCTTTGTAAAGTAATCAACCACCACAGAGTAAGCAAGTGGAAAGAGTAAACACTAAGTAAAAACTGTAACAAGCTGTGCTGAAAGTAAAAGGGGTCGGAAATACAATCCCAACTGTAAAGTACAACTGAAAGGGGAAAACAGCAACTGAAAAGAAAATCCGCAGCGTCGAGCCGTCCTCTGGAAGTCCCACCTGAAGGGTGAGCATAGATAGCCTCCACAGCTCCTCGGTCCAGCGGTCCGCTCCGAGTACGTCCCGCCCAGTGGTCCACCTCCAGGTACCGTCCTGCTCTGCAAGCCCCCACCACGATCAGCGTTGTCCGTCGTCTGCAACCAACACAACGATGTGCAGGCAAAGCCCGTGCAGGGGTGAGTATAAGCTACTCAGTAGGGACCCCGAGACCCTCGAAGGTCTCCCGAAATCCAAAAAGGATAAACCACAAAGGAAATATGCAATCACGAAGTAACAACCGACACTGCTTAGGTATATGCCCATACATATACCTAAGTCATCAATTCCCGTTCGGCTCCAACACCCGAGCCCAAGCACAACCCAGTCCACACAGGAAAGAAAAACGTAAACCCACACAGGATAGCACAACACAATCCACGAAGGAGAGAAAAATTAATCCACATGGGATAGCTCAACACAATCCACAAAGGAGAGCAACACAAGATTCAGCTCACACAGGAATACTTCTTCGAATGACGATAGAGATGATCACTGATCCATCTAAGTCGTCGGATCTACAAAGGATCGATAGGTACTAACCCCCGCAATGACCCACCCAGGATCGATCATGAAGTTGAACCCAAAGCTATTGGGAAAATCCTTCTCCATCAAGTACAGTGGTTATGCCACTACAACCAAGCGCTTCCCTCTTACCTTGGACTGCTGAAGTACTCCACCCATTGGGTACTGTGGGCCTGCTGCTACAACGAAGCACTCCCCCGTACAGCTACAACCAAGCGCTCCTCTGTCGTGGGTCTGCCGCTACAACCAAGCGCTCCCCTGTGCCACTAAAACCAAGCGCACCTCTATCATGGGTATGCCGCTACAACCAAGCGCTCCCCTGTGCTGCTACAACCAAGCGCACCTCTGTCTTGGGTCTGCCGCTACAACCAAGCGCTCCCCTGTGCCGCTACAACCAAGCGCACCTCTGTCCTGGGTCTGTCGCTACAACCAAGAGCTCCCCTGTGCCGCTACAACCAAGTGCACCTCTGTCGTGGGTCTGCGGCTACAACCAAGCGCTCCCCTGTGCTATCCGTAACACACCGAGTCGTTTGATCAGCAGTCGTCAAGTCTCAACCAGCTCTAGGGTTTCCGCACACAGCATGCTCGTTTCGGGAGGTTTCACTCCACGAGTTAAGAGGTCGATGCATCAACTGACATGTAGTCCGGAGTTGATGTATCACAAGATGTACCGTAGTGATCACTGCCGAAAACACGGAGGATTTCTGTACCGTTTTCATCATCGTCGCAGTCAAATCCACTGAGGATCTCTGTACAGTCGTCGTCGTCACAGTAGTAGTTGCAACCAGCTCTAGGGTTCCCGCACACAACAAGCTTGTTCGGGAGGGTCCGCTCGACGAGCCGAGAGGCTGATACATCAACTGACACATAGTCCATAGTTGATGTATCCAAAAGTTCCGTATCGCCAACAGGAACTCAACGTCGCAAACGGCGCGTCAATCGGACGCCGGGTCTGAGAGTTATTGGCTTTTTCGTCCCAGGGGCCCGGTTGGTTTCTAAGGAAAAACCTACCCGACCGTACTTCACCTGCATCCAAACCTCGGGAGTAGTAATCCAAAATATCTTTCTCACTTAGAGGAATTCAACAAAGTCAATGGTGCGTCAATCGGACGTCCGAAGCTCAAGATATGAGCGTTTCCGCTCCGAGGGCCCGGTTGGTTTCGTGCACGAACCAACCCGGCCGAACCCAAAGTTTTCCGAAACCATTAGTGTGATATACCGAAACGACCGTCTCGATCCAAGGATCGCATCGCCGCTGACGGCGCGTCGTTCAGATGCCCTTAGCTCAAGTTACGGGCAAAAGACCGAAAACATCCGGAGACGGGGGGTTTGGGCCCGGACCGACCCGGCCCAACCCCCCCTGGGTCGGCCCGCACCGGGTCGACCCGACCCGGGTCCGGGTCGGACCCGGTTCGGCGTGACCCGGCCGGTCGGGTCGGCCTGGCTTGGCTCGACTGAGTGGCCGAGCGAAGGAGCCGCAGGGTGCTGCCCCCGCGGAAAGATGGTGTCGCGGCTCCACGTGGGGCTGCACTGGAGTCAGTGGACGTGGCATTTTGCCGCGTCCCGTGCGTGTGAGCCGGAACCGCGCGGCCGCGGGTCCGCTGGCCGCCGCCGCCGCCGCAACGCCGCGCCGGGGCGCCGCCGCCAGAGGCTTCTGCGGGCCACCGAAGTTGCTCCGGTGGTCCGTTTTCCTTCCCGTCTGCGCCGCCGCTCCTCCCGGGTCTCGTTCTTCACTACGGAAACATCAAATCGCCCTTGCGTCACGTTTTGTCATCGCCCTCCAAATCTGCACAACAAAGAAGAACTACGGTGCGTTTTCGGGTGGTGTTCGTTTGGCCCGCACCCTCCGCGTTAGTCGATAACAATCGGGAAGAATAATCAACATATTAAAAAATAATTTTAATAAATTAAAATTGTTCTTATGAAACCGGGTTCTTTGTTTTGAACGGAAACATCCACGGAGTGAATTCATTCCCAAATAAAAATCCCTACCTCGTCAAGTGTCGCACGCGCGTTCTTCACGGAAGGAGGGAATCGTCGCGTCGTCGCGGTATCCGGTGTTGCGTCGACGAACTCCGAGGACCAAGAAACAACAGATTTAATTAATAATAATTAAATCCATATTGTTGTTATAATCCACAAACAAATTTAAAGAATCGCAATCTCTCACCTCAACGGATGATCGAAGATTTTTTCGCGGAGGAAGAAACGTCGCAGAAGAACGTCGCGGGAGAGGAAACGTCGGCATCGTGGCACACGACGTCGCGTTGTAGATTTCTAAGGTCTCGGCGTTCTTCGCGTTCTTCGCGTTCTTCGCGAAGGAGGATGAAGAATTCCTGGTGTCTGTCAAATCCTCTCAACAAACATTTTTTCCAAAAGTCGTGCGTTGGTATTATTTTTATTATTACGCCAACGGATTTCAAATAGGTTAAGAAACGAATAAATTAATTCATAAAATTAATTCAACGAAAAAACCTCCCAATTAATTGGTGCGTTAAGAATTTAAGAAAACGCGTCAGTTGACTTTCATAATGACGGGTTTTCGCAGGTGCGTTACTTAGTGGAAAAGAAACGGTGGGGCTCGTGTGGGTCCCACCTCACAAATATCCTACCAAGGGGGTAGGATATTTTTGGATAGCACCCTATCCGCAACAACTTAGCTTAAGCAGCTTTAAGTGGCTTTCAAGTGGCTTTAAGTGAAATAAAATAAAGTTTGTCGTACAAATTATTTTATTTCTTAACTTTAAGCCCAAAAATTAAAAACCACACCCGAGAAAATGAAACTCCGGAAGAGGCGTTTCTAAGAAAATACCAGCACTGCGATTCCATCGGTGCCCTCGGAATTCGATTCTGGGCACCGGTTCAAAAGTTAGAAAAACTCGCTCGTCTGTTCACTGAACGTACCCGAGCCAAACTTCGGAAAATGATTCCGGGCACACCGGGCCTCGGAATACGGTGCCGTAAGAAACTGCGTTCTTGTAAAATTCCAAAGAAAATTAAGGAAAAAAATCCTTGAAATTTACGGGTCTTTACATATCAATTAATACTTTAGGTTTTTTCTAAAGAACCCCTCCTCTCCCTTATAAAAGGACACAACTTCTAACCAATTATTCACACCTTAAAAGCCTTTTGTTTTAGAAAAAACCTGCCCAAATACTCTCTCAACATCCCTTTACTCCTCCTAGAAGCCTTACCTTAGGCAGAAGGCACTTCAAGAGTCCTTTTTGGTTCAATCCAAAGGGAGTTACCCAAATTAAAGGTAATGATTACTCTTAGCTTCTTTTCTTTTATTTTACTTATCCAAACCCTAAACTCTTCTTATTCTTTTATTTTATAACAAAAAAAGTATCATAAATATACTAGGATATTTTTATGATAATTATTCGAACTACACTTACACCCACCTCCATCTAATGGGTGAAGAACATAATGTTTCTGTGTATGGCAACAAAACGCCTCACGAAACGATGATTGTTCAATTATCTCCTACCACATCTAATGGTGGCCATTATGATGGAACTATAATTAAATATGGTATTAATGATTTTTATTTTATATATAATCTTATGTAATTCCATTTTATATTTTACCATTATTCATTTCATGTTGTATATATATACGATAATTTCATTTGAGGAAGTGTGGACTACCTCCCCTCAAAGTGATATGACTCGTTCATACCACACATGGAACGTATAAAGGATTGTGTTAATGATATTAAGTAATATATATAAGATATTATATTATAATATAATAATAATATACCTATGTATAATTTGGTTTTGGTTCCTTTTAAAATGAAAAATGAAAGGGAAGTAGCGTTCGTGCGTACGTACGGATTACCGTCTCCACGAACGCGATGAGATTCATTTCCCCATCATATCCCTTCAATACTAATTCTCATTTGATGATTAAAAGTTATTTTAAGGACTTGATATCATTCTGTATATGAATAAGATACAACCTATCCATAACAAACATGTCTTACGTAACAAAGCATATAACGGAAAACGAATCAGTTAACACCCGAAATGACGATAATACTTAAATATCATTAACAAAGCAATATTAAAAGATCATATATGATATCATATTTATATATATGATTCTTGTATAATTTAATAACAATTATTTAACTATTATACAGAAGGTTAACCTACACTCTATCAAAGAAAAGCACAAGGTATGGGGTTTTCATCTCACTCCTTATTCCCGTGAGATTCATGCCATATAGCCACTATTACCTTTTGTGTGGTGTATTTACTACACATAATTGTATTATTTGTGTAATACACTTTAATTTATGTGTATTTACATATTCATTGTATGATACCTTTTTCAGGGGGTGTATGTTTCGTAAGATACCAAATTGGTATGGGTTAATTTCATACTCTCATTATTATCTGAGGTTGTTTTTATGTAAGTATCTACTCAGACATATTTATTATCCATGTCCATGTTTTATGAAATAGTTTTCAAAGGGATTATTTTAAGGGAATTTTTTACTAAAACATAATTTCATATGTTTTAAATATTTATTCTTCTAAATATTTCTCATTAATGTCCATGTCTTCAAAATGGTTTTTAAGGATTTATTTATATGGAAATGAATGTTTTTAAAATGTTAATTCCTTTCAAAAGTTTCAAAGTGGTATGGGAATATTTGATTCAAAAATGTCTTTAAATGAATTATTTTCTAAATTGTGTGACTTTTAAATGTTTTCATGAAAAAGGGGTATTTCTCTCAAAGAGTTTTACAAATCATTTTCATCTATGTCAAAATCCTTTAATGTATTTTAAACTTGTTTTGAAGTTGATTTATCGTGATAAAAATCTTCCATATTGTGTTGATGTTTTTGTGATATGTTTGACTGTGGATGTGTTATTTTTATACCATTCATGGTTTATGGTTAAAGTATTGACATTTCGTATGCTTTTTCTAATACAAATGTTGATGTTATGTTTCAACCTTTTCATATGAGGAATGTATTGGACTTAGTAAGTGACGGGTGGAGCCCGCTATAGCTCCTCGATGCATCGGTAGGTCTCATGAGACACCTAGACGTGGAATTGGTTGAGGACCTTTCCCAATTTTGATTTATGGTTTTGGCCGAGGCCTTAATCATTTTTAGACGTCTTGGCCGAGGCCTTGACAAAATGTTTCCGAATGTCCGGAATTATACATGCCCTCATTATGGAAATAATATTGATGGTTCATGTGGTCATTTGACTAGTAGAATACCCATGATTATGTTTTATTATGGAATTATTTACTCAAATAATATTGTTTCCATAAAAGTATTCATGTTTATTATTGGTAAAGGTATGTGGTTTCAATTATTCACCATGCTTAATATTTATGTCATTTTCCGCTGTATTGCTTACCCTTACTGAGCATTTGAGCTCACCCCTTTCTATGTTTTAGTTTTCCCAGGATTATAAGAAGTGTATTATGATTGATATGCAGGGTTAAGCTAAATGGAATAATGGTGTTCTCAAAGAACTATTTACATTGTGTTTTATGTTTGAAATTGTAATGTAATGTTAATGCATGTAGTCTATTTTCAAAGATGCTAAACTTATTGGTCCTTCGGAACTTGATTCCTTGTAATCATGGCAATGTATTAAAATAAGGCACCGACTCTGAGTAACCAGAGTTGGGGCGTTACAGTTGGTATCAGAGAAGGTTTACCAATAACGTTGGAAACTAGATTTAGATAAACGCTGATTAGAGCACATAGCCCTAAGATAGACTTTGAGGATTAGTAGAGAAGAACTTCCTAGAATTTTGATATTGTAGAGATTTTTTGAATTTTTCGAGCAATACATCCTTGTCTGGATACGAGCAGGTAGAGGCGGCTCTGGAACAGATGTACCTAGGGGTGAAACCTAAAAACACTGCTTTGAGATAGACTCAAATGGGAACTGGTGCACGACAACAGGCCATGTTGCACTCTTGGTTACGACACTCCCGAGGGATATGATTAGGATAATTCTCATTTTTTTACGAAACATTATGAAGGGTTTATGAGTATATACTTCCTCAAAGAAGACATTTTTATGATTATGTATTATATCCATAAACTCTTTAATTTATGTCAAGTGTTTTAAAAGTTTGGGATTAGGTATTTCTATTCATAAACTAATCTAGTGTATGCCATTGTTTATAAATGGCTCCCAATAGAAGGAATGAGAACTCCAGTAATGCACGTGATCCAAAGAGTAAGTAAGATCATATCTTTTATGGTCTTATGCCAGAATTTATAAGGGAAATAGTCTCCCATGTATTATCATCATATGAAGAAATAGTATCATGTGTTGATATGATAAGTAAAGAATTCTCGGAGTCCTATGGCTTTGAAGGGAAGCCAGAGAAGGAAAGGATGGTATAGAGAAGGACAGATAAAGGGAATAAGGTAAAGAAGGATTTTCCAATATGTGATAACTGTAGAAATAATCACCTTGGAAAATGCTTGAAGGGAATGGGAGTATGTTATAAGTGTGGAAAAAAAGGATACCAAGTATGTGACTTCAAGGGTAAGAAAAAGGTTTCAAATGTACAATGCTTCATCTGCAAGGAGTTCGGACACTACGTGAACCAATGTCCCAGTCATCAGACTATGCCGCAAATGATGTTATTGGATAATAATCAAGTTATGATACTACCACAGATGAAGAGGAAAGACTAGTGTTATTATGTTTTTATTTTGTAATTATTTCATTGAAGTGTTGTATCAATGATGTACTGGAAATAAATAAGGATTGTACTGCAGTACTATTTCATTGAGGATTTGAGATTTTATGGTACAAATAATAGTGACTCTACAACGAGTTAAAATTTTTGGAAATTACATGGTTGAAGGAAAGATAAACCTTAATATGGTCCTAATATTGAGGTACAGATTTTGGAAAAAGATATAGTTGATTTGTGTAAATTATTTTGGATATTCTTGACTACCTTGAAACTGATTAAAGATTTGTATATTCCATAATTGTTGGATTTTAAAAAAAATGGATAGAAGGTGTATATCCAGTATTCTATAAAGAATAAGAGAGCATGAATGTAATCAATAAGTTTTTATGGTAATTCAGGATGTTACCATGTTTTAAAATAATACATGACCAAGGTGTTCACATATTATTACATGGAAAAAAGGGATCTTCATTGTGTTTAACTTCCTTATGAATTTTGGACTCTGAGTTTTGATATTAGAATTTTTGATAAGTCTAAAGTTTGGAATGGATTATGTTTGAAATGTTATTTTTTGTATTTTTATAAAAGGACAACACGCAGACCGTGGAACAACCTGTCGCGTCAGACAAAGATGTGGGAATCGAAGCCACAACCATAGTGGGATTGGGATTTATCACATACCACTAGACTACGTGAAGTCCCTGGATTGTATGATGTAGTTTCCTTTTTTAAGGGTTTGAAATATGAATTATAAATTCATTATATTTGGAACCCTATACGATTAGGATAAATAGAGTATTTTTGAGTTGTATTATGTTTTGGGGTGAAAGATGAGTTTGTGGTAGAAATTTATTAATGGATAAAACTCTAATTAAAAAGTAAGTATATCTCCATATTATTTTGGTCAATCTCATAAATAAATTCCTCAACATTAAAATAATGAACTTAGAACAAAAACGTTGTCCTAGATAGTACCTTAGATCATCACTAATTTATGGATTTGTGATTGTTGGCCTTTTCAAAGCCATGTTCTCTACCACTCTCCATCAGATATTGATGGTTATATTTCTATTTTATATCCATTTTTTTCTAAATGGAACCCTAGTATGTGTTATTTTAGGTAACCTTCATAATTACCACTCTTTATTTTAAATAGAGGCCTCATTAATCAATTTTTCGAGGTGGGATTCAACTATGATATTTTGAAATGTCAACCACAAGATTCCAATACTGAGTATAAATTACGAGGATGCAATTTATTGAAGGAAGGTAGAATGTAACACCCCAAGATTCCATGGTATGATTCTCATTGAATAATACAGTAGCGTGTTTTGTACGCAACTACGAGATTCTAACACACTGCGACCAATCAAAGTAGCCGTTATGAATAGTAATATACAATTTTTGAAATTTTATAAATTTTATCTCTCAAAATGGAATTCATTTTTGGATTCATAATATCTAAATTAGGCTAGGGTAAAATTTTGGTACTTTTCAGATTACTTTTATATTTTGACAAATAATGAAAATTACAAAATTTTAATTAAAAACAACTTTTTTAATCAAAATAATTAATAGTGGTAAATTATGAATTTGAGAGGTTTTAAAGTATATTTAGAATATATTTTTACCATTTAATACAATTTTGGTCATTGGACATAATTTCACATTTAAACCGAACATAAACAATTGTCAATCTTTTGATAGTTATTATTTCTTAAAAACACGCTTTCTGTTTTGACAGCAGGAATTAATTTTAAATTAAGTTATGCCACTTCTGTGTTTTGAATTTGAAACAATGGACTCCATATTCGGAATCAGGATGTCCAAATTGTGTAAATAAGTAACTTTTATTTTTATACATTTTGAATAATTACTTCGGTAAATATTTTATTTACCGTGGTTAAAGGGTAAATCCGGTAAATAAGGGTAAACAAATAATATTATAATAATAATAAATTACCCTAAAACGTGTCTTAACGCTATTGGTTGATACATGTCCAACCATGGGAATCTTTGGGTTGATTGTGGGACCCCATGGACCCACTTGTATGTGATAATGACACTTTATGTTAATTAAGTTAAAGTAAATACAAAAATGACATAATCATATATCTTTTAGAAAAACAATTTTTACATAAGGTTATATATCTTATATTTTCAACTATAAATACTAATTAGAAATATAAAAATATTTCCTACAGAATGGTAATTTATTTATAATTTTTAGACATTTAAAAATTAAAGATATATATGACACAATAATGATGCAGTATTTTACTTATTAGTGAAAAAATCAAATAATTGGTATTATAAATGTTAAAATAAATATAATTTGAAAATTTTAATGACATACACGAATTTTATTGGTTAATATTACATATTATGATTTCTTAAATGAATTTTATTCGAATTAATAATGTTGTTAAGACTTTAAAAAAAATCAATTATTAAATATTGTCAAAATTGACATAAATGAGTTTTTAAAACAAATATTATATTATCAAATGATATTCTATTCCTAAAAATATAAGGTTTGGCCAAAGCAATTATATAATGATAGTTGTATCATTAATGTACCACTTGGGGGGTCTCTTGGATGTATATAGTAAGTTTAATTACTATATATTATAAAAATACAAAGTGACATGGTAAGTGTTAAACTAATTAACCAAGAGTTAAAACTAAAAGATAAGGTTAATGTAAAGACCCAAAACTGTATAAAATATATTGGTTGAAAGTATTTCGACCCCTCCCCACCTTGTACTTTGAATAATCCACTTTGGAGCCATTAGTAACCGAATATGAATTTATTATAAATTAATACTTTAAGTTTTTCCTAAAGAGCCCCTCCTCTCCCTTATAAAAGGACACAACTTCTAACCAATTATTCACACCTTCAAAGCCTTTTGGTTCAGAAAAACCCTGCCCAAATACTCTCTCAACATCCATATCCTCCTCCTAGAATCCTTACCTTAGTAATAGGTCACTTCAAGAGTCCTTTTTGGTTCAAACCAAAGGGAGTTACCAAAATTAAAGGTAACAATTTCTCTTAGCTTCTTTTCTTTTATTTTACTTATCCAACCCCTAAAATCTTCTTATTCTTTTATTTTATAACAAAACCAGTATCCTAAATATACTAGGATATTTTTATGAGAATTATTCGAACTACACTTACACCCACCTCTATCTAATGGGTGAAGAACATAATGTTTCTGTGTATGGAAACCAAACGCCTCACGAAACGATGATTGTTCAATTATCTCCTACCACCTCTCATGGTGTCCATTATGATGGAACTGCAATTAAATATGGTATTAATTGTATTTATTTTATATATAATCTTCTGTAATTCTAATTTATATTTTACCATTATTCGTTTCATGTTGTATATATATACAATAATTTCATTTGAGGAAGTGCGGACTACCGCCCCCTCAAAGTGATATGACTCGTTCATACCATAAATGGAACGTATAAAGGATCGTGTTAATGAACTTAAGTAACATATATAAGATATTATATTATACTTTAATAATAATATACCTATGTATAATTTTTTTTTGGTTCCTTTTAAAATGAAAAATGAAAGGGAAGTAGCGTTCGTGCGTACGTACGGATTACCGTCTCCACGAATGCGATGAGATTCATTTCCCCATCATATCCATTCAACACTAATTCTCATTTTATGATTAAAAGTAATTTTTAAGGACATGATATCATTCTATATATGAATAAGATACAACCTATCCATAACAAACACGTCTTATGTAACAAAGCATATAACGGAAATAGAATCAGTTAACACCCGAAACAACGATAATACTAAAATATTATTAACAAAGCAATATTAAAAGATCATATATGATATAATATTTATATATATATGCTTGTTTTATAATTTAATAACAATGATTTAAATATTATACAGGAGGTTAACCTACACTCTATCAAGGAAAAGTACAAGGTAAGGGGTTTTCATCTCACTCCTTATTCCCGTGAGATTCATGCCATATTGGCACTATTACCTTTTGTGTGGTGTATGTACTACCCATAACTATATTCTTTGTGTAATACACTTTAATTTATCT
Source organism: Viscum album (assembly GCA_963277665.1). NCBI lineage: Eukaryota > Viridiplantae > Streptophyta > Magnoliopsida > Santalales > Viscaceae > Viscum > Viscum album. Next base: position 1,730,369,372 of record OY728164.1, on the reverse strand, counting down.
GTATTTACATATTCATTGTATGATACATCTTTCATGTGGTTTATGTTTTGTAAGTTACCAAATTGGTTTGGGTTAATTTCATACTCTCATTATTATCTGAGGTTGTTTTTATTTAAGTATCTACTGGAACATATTTATTATCCATGTCCATGTTTTATGAAATAGTTTTCAAAGGGATTATTTTAAGGTACTTTTATACTAAAACAAAATTTCATATGTTTTAAATATTTATTCTTCTAAATCTTTCTCATTAATGTCTATGTATTCAAAATGGTTTTTAAGGATTTATTTATATGGACATGAATGTTTTTAGAATGTTAATTCCTTTAAAAAGTTTAAAAGTGGTATGGGACAGTTTGATTCAAAAATGTATTTAAATGACTTCTTTTCTAAATTGTGTGTCTTTTAAATGTTTTCTTGAAAAGGCGTATTTCTCTCAAGGAGTTTCATAAATCATTTTCATCTATGTCAAAATCCTTTAATGGATTTTAAACTTGTTTTGAAGTTGATTTATCATGATACAAATCTTCCATGTTGTGTTGATGGTTTTGTGATATGTTTGACTATGGATGTGTTATTTTTATACCATTCATGGTTTATGGTTAAAGTATTGACATTTCGTATGCTTGTTCTAATACGAATGTTTATGTTATGTTTCAACCTTTTCATATGCGGAATGTATTGGACTTAGTAAGTGATGGGTGGAGCCTGCTATAGCTCCTCGATGCATCGGTAGGTCTCATGAGACAACATGATGTGGAATTGGCCGAGGCCCTTTCCCAATTTTGATTTATGGTTTTGGCCGAGGCCTTAATCATTTTTAGACGTCTTGGTCGAGGCCTCGAAAAAATGTTTCAGAATGTCTGGTATTATAAATTCCCTCATTATAGAAATAATATTGATGGTTCATTTGGTCATTCGACTAGTACAATAACCATGATTATGTTTTATTATGGAATTATTTACTCAACTCATATTCTTTCCATAAAAGTATTCATGTTTATTATTGGTAAAGGCATGGTTTTTATTATTCACCATGCTTAATATTTATGTCATTTTCTGCTGTATTGCTTACACTTACTGAGTGTTTGAGCTAACCACTTTCTATGATTTATTTTTTCCAGGATTCCAAGATGTTTATTATGATTGATATGCAGGGTTAAGATAAAGGGAATAATGGAGTTTTCAAAGAAATATTTACGTTGTGTTTTATGTTTGAAATTATAATGTAATATTAATGTATGTAATCTATTTTCCCAGACTGCTAAACTTATCGGTCCTTCAGGACATGATTCATTGTAATCATTCCAATGTATTAAAATAATTCACTGACTCCGGGTAGCTGGGGTTGGGGCGTTACAGTCTTTCAGGATAAAAACATGCATGTAAAAACAAGGCAATTAGCACTAGAAACAATAAATATAATGAAATATTATTAACGAAGGGGTGATAAAATGTTATAAAAGGATCATATATGACATTATAAATATTAATATTTTTCTTATAGAATTTAATAACATGATTAAAACCATTATATAGGTGTTTAAAGAACGTTCATCTAAAATTAAGTGTGATTCAAGGGACTTCATCTCAATTTCCCTTCTTTGAGGCATATTGTAATGTGATACAACTAATTTCATTTATATGGTGTATATACTTACCCTTTGACATATAATATAATGATTAAATTATAATTAATGGTATTTTATGTTTCAATTTGAATTATTTCATTCAAGGGTATTTGACTTGAAAGTTACCAAGTGGTAAAAGTTATTGTACAATCCCACTTTTTTTCTGATTGTTAACTTTCTCTTGAAACAATCACATTATTGTGATCATTTTTCATTAAAAATTACATTTATATTAGATATAAATATTATTTTATGATTTATATTATTATTTCATAAACCATATAACATTTTTTCATATGATTTTGATGGTTATAGATAGCCACTTGTTGCATCAATAGTCTCATGAGATGAATCTGTTGGTTAGCCTTAGTTAAATGGGGCTCTAGTGTATACATCCCCAATAATTTTAAGTTTTCTTGAGAAAGATCTTGAAATTATAGGTATCATTATGCCTGATATAATTAAATACAAAAATTAAAAATTTCCTTCATTAAAAATTTAGTTATTATTATCCATGATATCTTCCAATGATATTATCTTTGGATACATTTCATTATGATTTTATTGATTAAATGGAATGGGTTTTATGTTAATTACCTTGCCCTATTGATTATGAGTTATCCAGTTATGATAGTCATGTTATTTATTAAATGGAATGTTTTCTTAGTTATTTAATTTTACTTATTGATTATGCCTTATCCAATTATGATAGTCATATTACTAACAAAATGGCATGTATTTCCAATTATTTACCTTTCCACATTGATTATGCTAATAAAATTATTTAAATGGAATGTGTGTTCAGTTATTTACATTTCCATGATTATAATTATTTATTCAAGGTATCATCTTTTATACTTAACCCTTACTAAGCATTTTATCTCACCCTTATTTTGTTTCATTTCCCAGTAATCCAAAAAGTGTGCTCACAATGATGTATAAGGATACGCTAGATAGAATAATGATATTCCTTAAAAAAAGTTGTAATTTTAGTTTTCAATTATAATATGAGAATCTTGTAATTATCTAGTTTCCTAATACTACTAAACTATTTAGTCTTTTGGGATGAAATTCCTTGTATCTTATGCTATTATAATAAAGTAATACACCAACTATAAGTTACTAGGGTTGGAGTCATTACACATTTATTGAGTTTAGATAAATGTTTAAGGTTTATGTCAAACTTAAGTTTAACTTGTGTTGTAGTGAAAATTTTATTTAATGAAGAATGATTTTATATTTTATGGATATAAATTTAAATTTATTGATAACCATTAGGGTTGATATGATATTTGATTTTGTGGTAATTATGGTTAATTGGGATAACATGGTTATAAAATTTTGGGAATATATGTTTTATCATATAGATGGCCATGGGATTGAAATATTATTAGGTGACTAAGTGATTAAAGTTATTCTTGATGATGTTCACTATATTAAGAAAATTATATTATTATGTAAAATGGAAATATTTATGACTATGGTGGGATTTTATTTTTGAAATAAAGTTTGAGTTATCTTTTAGAGGCATATGGGATTTTATTATGGATTTATGGTGATTAATTTTATTTATAGAAAATATTATCATATTTTAGATATTATATTATTATATCCTATATATTTTTTGTATGATAATTTAGGAATTATTGATGTAATTTTGAGATAAATTTTATTTTTATCGTGGAAGAAAATGTGATCAAATCATTCTAATATTTTGGATTCAGTTTTGGGATGACATAATTTGAGGAGTTTTAAGGTTAGTTATTTATGGAATGATTTAACTTGAACATTGGGAGTTATTATTGAGGATTTTGAGATAATTTAATATTTCTTAATATAAAGGTTTATTCATATTAGATATTATCTTGTCTTGTGAAAAGCAATTTTTTGTTTTGATTAATTGGATATAAGTAAGAGAAATAACTTTTCATACCTTTATGGATCTTATGATTTGTTAGAAGTTTATTTTAGTGCCTTATGCATGAGTAATTAATCTTGGATATACATTTCCTGGATTAAGAGATGTGATAGAAGTATAAATGTATTTAATCACAACCAAATGATGAAAGTTTCCTTACGAAATGGAAAGAAATCAAGAAATTTTATTTTCTCATGTCCTATATCTTGATCATATAATAATCCATCAACTTTATGAAAATGATCTTGAAATAAAAATGTTATACTTAGACATTTATTTATGATGAATTTATGGTCTTCTTTATCCCATACTAATTTAAGTTTTCTTTGTCATTAACTTTCTCATGACCATGTTCTCTAAAGCTCTATATTATTCCATTGAAGTTATTTTTATCCTCCATGTCCATATTTTCATATCTTTCCAATGTTCTACCTATTTGGGAACCCAATTATATGTTATTATAGGTTATTTTCATATTTCCATTTTCCTATTTTCAAATGGATGTTTTATTATCTAATTTTATGATGTGGGTTCTCAACAAAGGTATTTTTAAATATTAAAAAGAATTTTATTTTCATTATCATGTGATTTATTTTCCACTAATTTTAATCTATTTTCAAAAAATATGTTGTAAACCCATTTTATCTAACAAAATATAAATTTTTTATTATGAAATTTATTTAAGGGGGTAGAATTAAACAACCTAATATTTTATAATTTATTTTCTTTAAGTGATATATTTTACATCATGTGGTATACAGAACATCAAGCTTAAATAAATCACAATAAACTATTATTTAAATATGATTATTATAATATTTTTTTGGTTTGGAGTGTATGAAGAGAAAAAATCATAATTTGAAATATATTCATAACTTTTTTACTTAATAAAATAATTAATAAAACCGACATTGATTATCAATTGGTTGGAAATGAGGATAAAACTTTTGAATGTAAAAGACGTATTTTTCGTAAAATTGTTATTATATGTGCAATTTAATTTTATATTAATATATTAATTTAATCATTGTTGATAAATTATTATAATAAGTAGATTATATATCCAATTTAATGGATTAAAATTCATTTAATTATGGATATTAGTCAATTAATGAGAATAAAGTCATTTTATGCTTCAAAAATGGTTTTTATTTTATTTTGTGTGCGGATATTATAATTAATTTATTCCAATTTTATAAATTTTATTTGAAAATATGGATATACTTTTTGAAAATAGAATGTTATAATAGGCTTAGGAGGAATTTTCGAGATTTTTCTAAAATGGTTGATTGACTGATTTTTAAAATATAATCGCATTTATGGCATTATTATGATGTAAGCATCACTTGATAAATTGTGAAATATTTGGATCAACTAAATAAGTGTTAAAGGAGTTAAATAATGAATTTTAAAACAATATTTTGAAGTTGGTAACCCATTTTTTACTTTTATGAACATAAATTATATTTTATTCAAATCAAAAACTATTTTTTATTTTTTTATTTAATAGTATGCGAGGAAGGTGACATTCAGTTTTTTATTAATAAAAAATTATAAAACCCTCTATTTTTATTATTTAACCAAAAAAATATTTAAATCAAATTTTTTACTTGATTTCAATGTAAAATGATGTTTATTCTTAAATCATGTTTTCTCTAAAAACTATTTTTTCTAGATTTTGTGTCTTTATATTTAAATTAATTTCTGATACCTAAAGAAACTGAATATGATAAAATAAATTTAAAATTTTGGAATCATTAGGCCCAAGTTTTTTTATAAGTACCCTTTTATTTTTGGTCAAAAATGAAGTTATCATTCTAAAAAGTTAAGTTATTGTGGTTAATGTTAAACTGGGTTTAAAGGGTGTTTAACGGGGAGATAAGGCTTAAAATGTCTCAAATACTTGTCTAAATGTGATTGGTTGAGTAATTTAGACCCTATCACATCTTATCTTTGTATTTGGGGTGATTTTGTGCGATTTTACAATGAATAATACCTTATAATAATTTAAAATTTTAAATAATTACAAGAGTGTCCGTCCCCACACTTATAAAAGGGAAACATTTATCTTCTTGTATTAACTCCTCTTGAGACAAATTTGTGAAAAAATACATACCCAAATACCTTAAAAAAATTCTTCCCATGAACTATATGATCTAATATCCTCAAAACACTAACCTATAAAAAATAATTTGTATTTCAAAGGTGGTTTTCTAAATAAGAGGTCTAATTATTAACTGTGCGTTTTCATTTTATTTATTCTTATACCTCCTTAAAATCCTATTAAATCATGATGATATAACAACATAATTATATCAATTATAATAAAATTTTATTATTTTTATGGTTAAATCCTTATTCATCTCTTTTTCCATACTATGGTTAATGAAAACATATTTCGTGCATAAGTGTGGACTATCGCCTCTATAAAGAATTGTGTTTCTTTCTCCATCAGTGTCTCCCATAGATAGTTATAATTGTGGATTTAATGTATATATATGATATTCATGACATAATTATAATTATATAAAGATAATATATAAACCTTTTTCTTTCCTTTCCATCCATTAAAAATGAAAATGTCATTAATGTGTGCATGTGGATTACCGCCTCCATGAAGCGGTATGACTTATTTTTCTTATTTCCTTAAATAGAGGGCTTTAAAAGTGTATTTAATGTTTAAATAATAAAATTATGTCAGAATTAATATTATTTATATGATTAAATGATTAACCCTTTGACAATGGTTAACCTAACAAAGAAATTTTGGTATTATGAACTGAACATTCTCAAAACATCTAATGAAAACTTAAATGATTAAGTAGCTAAATAAAATATGTTAATGAATAGAATAAAAGGTGTAATTATAATGTAATTAAAATTAAAAAAATTACCAATCAAGTATAAAATAAATACAATTTTAATATAAAATTAATAACGTTCATACAAAATGAGTCGGGACTCAAGGTAAGGAATTTTCATTTAAAATGTTGTTTTAAATGCTTTAAACGCTTTCTCCACCAAATCAATATTCATTAAATGTTTCAAGAATTTTTATATTTCCACATAAAATACTTTGAAAGGTAATTTTGAACAAATTTTTACTTTCTTTAATATGTATTAAAATGGATTGTCTTTAATTTTTTTATACGTTTCACTTTTGACACTTTTTACCAAAGTGAAAAAGAATGTTTTTTAAATGTATACGGTATGAGTAGAATTAACCACTATAATTAAATTTATTATTTAAGAAAAATTACTTAAAATGTTTCATTTTTTTTCCAAATAAAATATTATTCCATCATATTTTTTGAATTTTTCATTTTAATGATTTTCAAAAGAAATTTTCTTTTCTCGTAATTTTTACACGAAAATTGAACGTGCTTCTGCATATGTTTTAAAAAGGATAGTTTATGAGTTTTTATAATTTAAATGATATATTATATGTTTTTTATATATATTTTTTTCTGTTTACATTATTCATGATGAAAAGTTATCCTAATATTGCTCCCCAATTCATTGGGAAATGATTTTTTCTCCAGAGAATATATATTTTATGAACTATGTGGGTTTTTTTATTTTTAAGAGTGATTGAAAGAGTGATATGAAGATTATTTAACAAGATAACTACATGATTTTTATATACTTTAAAATAATTTTTCATGTAATGTATTTTGATTTCATAAGGTAAGTTTATGTGATTTTGTTTAAAGGAAATTTTATGCCCCATTTAGGGGTAAAAAATATATTTTACAAGAAATTGTTTTCATGAGCACTCTAGTTTCACAAGAAACCCTCATTATTATGATTTTTCATTTATTATTTCTTATGAGATGTTTTATTAAATATTTGGCTAAATAAGTTGATTTCTTGGGTGAGTAAATGGTTATTTGGGTTCAAAGTTTATTTATGAAAAAGACAAACTTTATTATGGGTTTTTTCGAATTTTCAAATGGTCTGATGGGTTTATTTTATTTTATCTCTCATAAGGAGATTTATTTTTCTCATACCATTTTTTCAAATTATTTTTCACTTGGATTAGGGATGATTCGAAACATTAATAAAATTATGGATCAAATTTTGGGAATTATCTTCATCGTAGAATGTGTGTCTATATAATAAACTTGTTTTGTGGGAAAATAGACATTGTGTGTTAATTTTCCCTATGTAATTGAAATTATTTTCCTAATTATATAAAACTTTAAACCTAAAAGATCATTGGAATGTAAGAAAGTAAAATACTTTTCATAAATCATGTAATTACGGGTTGATTATGACACTGGGTGTTATAAAAGGATCATTGAATGTTTATTGAGGATCCCAAAACACATAAGGGTGATAACACCTTCATCTATTGATAAACCGTGTCCTGAGATGGAGATAGTACCATGAGGCTTCCATTAAATTATTTATATCCAACAAGAGGGATAATATCCCTTTATTTATCAATCCTTGAAGCATTTTATTTACTAAAACATGTCATACATATTCAATGTATTAACATATTAAATGTATAGACATACATTTATTATAGTTGTACTTATTCATTTAATTCCATCAATGAATACAATCCATTTACTCTCTTTAAAATTGATTCTATTGAATATGTTCATAATGAATGTCATTTAATCCATTAATAATAGATTATAATTGATGAAACTACAAGGAAATATTCATGTACCTAAATCCATGAATATGTTTTAGTTCACATCCATAAATCTCCCACTTGGACTAAAATCCCATAAGGACTATATTAAAAACTTCACAACAATTTGTTAATATATCCAAAAACCCTTTTTTGATACAGTTTTATCAAACCCTCTTCATTTTGGATCAAAAAATTTGTCCAAAAATAAATCCTTATCCAAGTTCCTAACTATGTGATCACAAAAGACTTAATAGCATTGAAAAAATATATATAATCCTTATTTAATATATGTAATCATAGTGTGGGAACTAAAAAAGAACCAGTTCTACTCAAGCTATTAATGGGTCTGGTGTGATCTTCATCAAACATACTCACACATCTATGTGATCATGTCCCATAAAAGATTTATCATATACATTATATTTATAATTGGTATAATACCTTTGTTTAACATCCAAGAAATTTAGTTTAAAAGAATAATAATCTTGATAGATTCTTTAACACGCAACACTGAGCTTTAAGTGAACTCTGATATACAATAAAATATTTTTATTTAAATATGAACATTATAACCTACCTGCTAAATTGATATCATGAATAGTAATAACCAATTTATTAAATATATATATATATATGTTATATAATTAGAGTTAATTTATTAATTCATAATAAATATGTACTCGATTTTTATTAATGTCATTATATGCTTCAAAAATATGTTTTCTTTAAACATGGTTTTTATTTAATTTTTTTTCATGAACATTATAATTAATTTATATAATTTTTTCATAAATTTAACATGATTAAATGAATATAATTTTTGAAATCGGTATGTCAATATTATATTAGTTTTAATTTTTTATATTTTTAAGAAAAAAAATTTAAGTAAAGAGTGAAAAATAACATTTTTTGTAAAACTAACAGTTCTTTTCATTAAATAAAGTAATTTAAAAATATCATTACCTTTTAAGTTTTATATTAAATTAAAATAAAAATACTTTAATTATAACTAATCTAATTAATTATATATAAATAATTATCATACTTTATTTTGGTATAAGTTCATTTTTGGGCTTAAAAAAGCATTTTTCAAAAAAACGTTTTTTACGTCTTACGCATTAATATTAAAATTGATTTCTAAAACATATAAAAATATAATGTTGTAAATTTTATTCCATATTTTAAATTATGAGTTTAAAACTGGGTAAATAGGTTCCTTTTTGTCATTATGAATAGTATCCATGATAAATATTTGTCACCTCGGTAAAGGTAAAACAGGTAAAAAGGGTTAGAACTATAGGGTAGGGATTTATATTCTATATAAAACAAGGATTTATCCTTTTTTATGAGTGGTTTTAGTCCAAATACATAATATATATATATATAATGTAATTTCTTTCCACTTTCCTTTGATTATAACATTTATATTATTGAAAAAGATAAACACAAAATTTCACTCTTCTTATTTTAATTTATCTTATATCTTATTACCGGGATAAAAAGAAGTTATGAATGACTATAGAAATTTATTTTGAACTTAAATAATTTTTTTTATTATGTTGATTTATTTTAAATTTTTGGTGATGGTATAATTACCTTAAATTCTTACGCAATGTTGACTTAGTTCTTGTGAAAAGATTTGTAATAATATCATAAATGATTTTAAAAACATTATAATAAATATTTTTTGGATTAATTGTGATGTGACATTAATTTAATGGTTAATAATAATTTATAATTTATTGTAAAATAGTGTATATTCTAAATCCATTTTTTATTTTGATGAATATATATTCAAAATAAATAAATAGTCAGAAAAATGACTTTAATAATATTTTATTTCAAATAATTTTTTATTAAATGATTTAAAAATAAAAAAATAATTATGATATTTTTAATGATAAATTGTCTAATATTTCATCCTTGAACCATTTTTAAGCCACTTTTCATCTTATAATTAAATTTATGAGCCTTAATGGATAAATAATATTTTACTACGATTAAGGTCAAAAAGGGTTAACTAAGGGGTTAATCCAAAAGATAAGGTTTAAGATGACACCAAAATCTATCTAAATTTTATTGGATGATGATATTCAGACCATATATTTTTTTTATTCTAATATATGTCTGTTTGTAATAATTTTACTTGATAAATCCGTTAATTATGTTTAAATTTTTTAAGTAATTCCAAGTGTGTACTCTCCTCACTTATAAAAGGGAACCTCCTATCCTTCCTTATTCATAAATTTGGAGAGTTATATGTCATACAATACCTATTATTATACCTTCATATGTTCCTTCCCTTAATTCTTGAGCTTTTTAACTTCTACTAATACCATCCTAATAAGGATTAAGGTATAAGCTAAATGAGGTCTCCCAAAGAAGATATAATCATATTTACTGACTCTTTAAAAGTTTTTTACTTCTTATACTTCCTCTAAATATATCATATTTATCATAAAATAATGAATCCAGTATCATAAATATACTGAAATGTTATTATTATTATGTGACAAGCATTTCCCACCACCATTCCATCCAATGAAAAAAAGAAAATATTTCTCGTGTGTACGTATGACCTATCATCTCTACATAATGGTGTAATTCATTTTTCATCACCATTTTACTTATATGGTTATAAAAGTATGAAATAATTCATATATAAGATATTGATTACATAATTATTCTTCTTTAATTATAATATCTTATCTACCATCTTACCTTCTTATCCGTTGGGAAATGAAAATGTTGTGGACTACTACCTTCAAAAAGTAATGTGACTCATTTTTCATTTTGGATTTACAAAGATGGTAATAAGGTTATATTTAATTAATATATATTATATTTATTATATAAAAATGACTATATAAAATTGAATTATAATTTTCCTTTATTTTTTCCAACTATCAAAAAGTGGAAACATCACTCATGCGTACATACAGACTACCATCTCTACGAAGTGATGTAATTAATTTTTCTTACCTATTTATATGAATGATTATAAAAGTGAAAAAATGATTAAATATTATAATTAATAAAATATAATGGTTCTGTATATTATGTAATCATGATCAAATTTAAATTAATAGAGCTTTCGGATCAAAACATGGATGAAATACGAAATAGTTATCACCCAGAACAACGATTTTAATAAAGGGTTATTAATGAATAGGTGATAAGATGTCATAATTAAACCATATATGGTATTTTATGTTTGAACATGGTTCTATTATATATTTATAATAAGTTTAAATTTATGAAAAATGTATTTAAATGGACTTATGAGGCAAGTCTAACTTGTGGTAAGGGATTTCTCATCTCAATTTCCCTTCATTGAGACTTATGACATTTTCATCACATTTTTCCTTTTATGTGGTTTATAAATTACCTTATTTATATATATATTTTCATTAATTCACTAAAATTAATGTTTTTAAAAATTCATTTCAATTTCTATTCTTCAACTTCCTTTTGTTTTATAATTTATAAAAGTAAAAAGGGGTTTCTTTACTCAATATCTTTTAATTGGGTTATATTAATTATTCATTAACTATGTTATACCAAGATTATGAATTTATTGACCAATTATTATTTTATATTTAATTTACACTTATTTTATGTATATTTACATTTTTTATACATAATCACTTCATTTCTTAATTCTCACTTCAATGTTACTATCTTTGTATGGGTTACTAATCCCAATTTTATTTTCAAAAGACATATGTCATATTCACCACTCATTTCCATAATGCGGTGTGTATACTTCCCATTTATATGTTATATACGGAATATATTTATATTCATGGTATTTAAATTTTTATTTTATGTTATTTATTTTATTGGGATTATGATATAAAAGATACATAATTTTAAGGGTTTATTTCATAATCTCATCATTATTCAAGTTTGTTTGTGTCTAAGTTTCCATTGGAGAAATTATAAGTTATTTTTTTCTTAAAAACAATATATTTTCTTATCAAATAGTTATTTCTAAAAATTACAAGTTTTTCTTTCATTTTCCTCTCTATAAGTACTCAAATGGCTGAAAATTTTTTTTATGGAAAACTAACTTTGTTTTTCTATTTTATAATAGGTTAGGAATATTTTTATTCCATGTCCATATTTTATTTAAAATGTTTTCAAAAATATTTTTTAATATTATAAAATAATTTTTTAAATTAATGTTTACCCATATTTTACTTTCTATAAAAAGGTTTAGAAGGAATATACTTATCATTTTTCTAATGAGGCACATTTTAAAGAAGGTGTGAACAAATTATTTGATTTAACTCTTACCACACAAATGGATTTTCCTATAATCATGACTACTATTATATTTTATGCTTAATTTAGGAGTTTCCATATTACTTTTCAAAGAAATAGTTTTTCCTAATATTCTTGAAATTTTATATTTTAAATAAGTGATTTCAAAATGAAAAGAGTGTTTTTCTCATGAAATTTTCCAGCGATCTATCAAAATTATTTTCATATATGTAAAAATTATTTGATAAATATTATTCTTTACTAGTTATATACTCTAATGATGAAATCCATCATATTAATCTGGATGTCTTATGACAGTGATGGTCTATTTTTTACTGGGGGGAAAATTGACATTCTTTATGCTAGTTTTCAAATATAGATATTTATACTGATTGTATATTATATTTATTATTCACCCCTTCAATAATATGAATTAATTGGACTTATTCAATAATGGGAGGGGAACATTATATCCCATTGATTAATATGTAGGTCTCATCAGATAGTTTGAGTATTTGCAGTATGCTTTACCAATTTATATATGGTGTCTTGGTATGAATCCTTGATGGTAAGGTTATGAAGTATAGAATATGAATTTTATCATTATAAAACTAGTTATTATTATCCATGTGATTATTTATATTGTTATGTCATACATTGATATATTCCCCATTATGGTCTTAGTTATATGGAATATTTGATTATTATTTTTCTCTAACATATTTATCATGCTTTGTTTTATGATAACTTATGTCATACACTTTCCCTTGCCGAGCATCTGATATCACTCTTTATTATGTTTTACTTTCCCTAAGATAACAAGAATGGGTAAATGAATGATTTTAGGGATATAATAGAAGAAATAATAATGTTATTACTAGAATATTATGTTGTATTTCATGTTTTCAAATGTAATGTGAGAATAATGCATGTATCTATTCTCCCAAGACTACTAAACTATTTGATCCTGTTAGATGAGATCCCACTTATGTTGTGCCAATGTAGTAAGATAACCACCATATAAGGGTTAGGTGTTATAGTTAGTATGATACCAAGTTTAATAGGACCCTTGGGAACTAGATTCAGTAAAACATCAATTAGAGAACATTACCTGATGATATACTTTAAAGATAAATATAAGTATAGGATAATATCATATATTTATTGTAAAGTATATATTTTTTTATTTTTTTAGAAAATAAATCCCATTATAGATAATAATAATTAGATGTGCCTATGGCACAGATGCACCTAGGGGTAACAACTCTGGAAGTGGAATATTGGGTATTATTTCAATTGTCACCAGTGCACAATGAGTGGTCCTAAGACTACACAGCTAGATGGACACTCTCTAGGGATATGACTTGGTTTATTCAAACCCTATTTATGAAAAATAATGAATTATTTAATAAAAATTACAGTTTGGAGATATTTTCAAAGATACTATGTTTATGATTTTCATATTAGATATGCCTAAATTATAAATTTATTATTGTTGATTCACTAGAATTGGAATTATAAACTATGATTTAAAATTTATAATTTTATGATTTGATCTAATTTTTGAAATTTTTTATAGATATTTCCAAGTGTAAGGAATGGAAATCATATCAATACTTATAGTCAATGTATGGAATACACTACTCAGCGTGGAAATATAGTGGGTGTTGGAGCTCAAAAATCCTTGACATATTAGAGAAACTGAATAAAGTTATTATTAATATTATTTCCCATATAAAAAACCAAATAGGAAATAAAATTTATTAAAGGATATTATGGTTATGAAAAACCAACTATCTAGAATTATTACTAACAATTTAAACCTAGATGAAATTCCTAACACCCAAAAAAAGAAAAAAATGGAGTTTCATGGAAGTTTAGGTGACAAAGACCATGGAAGTGAAAGGACTCAACATCTCACATGTTAAGAATGTGGGAATTATCACTTGGGTAAATGATCAAAAGGAATGGGATTTCATTACAAGTGTGAAGAAAAAGGTCATCATGCTCATAATTATGAAGAAAAAAAAGAATATATTAATGTAAAGTTCTTTAAATATAAAGAGATGAGGCATTATGAAAACAAATTCCCCAAGCATTCAAGAGTACTCTAATAATTATTTTTTGGTATTTATTAGTGATATCTTGAGATACTATAAGGGTTGATAAGAGTATGAGAATAAATTGAGAATCATTCTTGAAACTTTTAGAGGAAAAAGATTTATACAATAAATTTAGTAAGTGTGAATATTAATTTTAGGAATTTTCTTTTCTTATCAATATTGTATCCATTGATGAAATATATATTGATCCTTCTAGGTAATAAGTCAATTAAATAATATCCTTCATGGATTAATATAACCTTTAAAAATTTCAATTTTGGGTAATTATTGTTAATTTGGACACTATATGACTAGGGCTTATACATTTTTGGGGTGTATGAGTGATTAATATTGTTTGTAGATTAATGTTAAGTTGATATTGGAGTCATATATAATCAAATCATTATAATATTTTAGTTTCATTTTTTTGGAATATTTTGAGGGGTTTTGAGGTTAGTTATTAAAGTTACATTTACCTTGGAATAATATGTGATCAAATCATTATAATCTTTTAGTTTCTTTTTTTCTATAATATTTTTAGGATTTTTAAGGATAATTATTTATGTAATGATTTATGTTGAACTTTGTGTTTTATTTATGAATATTTGGAGATTAATGTAGTATTTATTCATATGAATGTGTATTAATATTAAATAGCATCTTAACCTATGTTAACCATTTTAGTTATGTCTATTGGTATGAGGAATAACTTGGTATCCTTTAATAGATATTATAATTCGCTAAAATTTAATTTCAGTGCTTCATTTGTGAAAAAAATCATCTTGAATATTCATATCTTGGAGTAAGAGATGAGATAAAAGCAGGAATTTATTGAATCACAACAAAAGGATGAAATTATTCTTATGAAATTGAAAGAGATCAAGTAAGTATACTTTCTTATGTTCTATAAATTTATGGTAAAATAATCCTTTAACTCTTGGAAAAGGATCTTGAAAAAAATGTGATCTTATTACCTTTATTTGGGGGGAATTTATGGCCTTCTTTTTCCCTTAATGATTTTTGGTTTTGTGGTCATTAACTTTCTCATGATCAAGTTCTTTATTACTCACAAAAAATCTTTACATATTATATTTCTTCTCTATGTCAATATTTTTCTTACCACTAATGTTATCCTTTTATGGGAACCAGATTATGTGTTATTTCAAATAACCTTTATATTTCCCACTTCCCTTTTTCAAAATAAGTTTTATTATTCTTATGTACGATTTGGGTTTTCAACAAAGGTATTTTAAAGTATTGAACCATTGATTACCAAGATAAAAAAATTTAAAATGATGCAATTTATTTAGGGTGGGTGAGAATTTAATACTTCTATAAATTTATTTTAATGTAATAATAAGCTTGATATCTTTTTTAACATGCAACACTGCACTTTAAACAAATTATGATATGCTATAAAAATATTATTATTTAAATGTGGCTGTTATAACCTACCAATTAAATTGGAAGTATGAATAGGAATAAAAAAATTATGAAAAACATGAATAAAGGATTTATATAATGTGAATTTATTTATTAATTCATAATAAATAAGTACTCGGTTTTCAATAATGTTATTTAATGTTTCAAAAATATATTTTCTTCAAAAATTGTTTTTATTTCATTTTGTGTACAGAGATTATAATTAATTTCTATGATTTTTTTAGAAATTTTTATTGATGAAATGAATATAATTTTTTAAAAAGTTCATTCATAAATATATTATATTAATTTTTTTATATTTTTTTAAAAATATTTATTTTTAAATGAATTGTAAAAAATATATTTTTTATAAAACTATCATTTATTTTCATTATATCAAGTAATTTAAAAGAATAATTATGTTTTTAATTTGATATTAAATTAAAATAATTCTCAATTAATTATAAATATTATTTTTAATTACATATTAATTGTTATTATACTTTATTTTTGTATAAGTTCATTTTGGGCTTAAAAACACATTTTTCTAAAAAAACTTTTTTTATTGCGTTTTACGTATTTATATTAAAATAGATTTCATAAAATTGTTAAATTTAATATTACAAATGGATTATATATTTGGAATCTGTATTTTATAATTTTTAAAATAGGACCCTTTTATTTTTTGTTATTATGAATAGTAAGAATGGTAAAGATTTGTCGCCTCAGTAAGGGTAAAACTGGTAAAACTGGTTTAAAATGATGATGTAAGGATTTAAAACATCTCCAATACTTGAATTTATCCTATTTTATGAGTTTTGTTTTAATAATTCCATCCTATATATAAAAATATGGAAATTTCTTACCACATTCCTTTAATTGTAACATTTATATTATATTAAGAAAACGATAAATACAAAATTTCACTCTCTTGATTTTAATTTCTCTTATATATTTACATAGGGATAAAAAGAATTTATTAAAGAATATAAAAGGTTATTTTGAACATAAATAAATTATTTTTGTGATGTTAATTTATCTTTAATTTTTTGTGATGGTATAATTACCTTAAATTCTTACGCAATGTTGACTCGATGCTTATGCAAATAGTAAGAAAAATCTAGTAAATTATTTTTTAAAACTTAAAAGAAATATTTTTTGGATTAATTACAGAATTAAAAGATTTTTATGTATAATAATAATTTATAATTTGTGTAAAAAGATTTTTTATTCTAAATACATTATTATATTGATGATTTTAAATTCAAATTAAATTAATAGTCCCAAAAATGACTTTAAAGATATTTTAAGTTAAATTATTTTTTATTAAATCATTTAAAAATAACAAAAAACTTAAAAGAGGATATTAGGAAAGATAAATGGTAGGAAAATTCATACATGGACTAGTTTTTATCCACTTTTCATCTCATAAGTATATTTATGACCCTTAATGGCTTAAAAATATGTTATTATAATTAAGGTTAAAAAGTGTTAATAAAGGGGTTAAACCAAAATATAAGGTTTAAAATGATAATTAAACATATATAAATTTTATTTTATGATAATATTTATACCTTATCCTTTTTTTATTTTAATCCATATCCATTTGGAGTAATTTTACATGATAAATACATTAATTATATTTAAATGTTTTAAGTAATTCCAAGTGTGTCCTCTCCTCACTTATAAAAGGGAACATCCTCTCCTACCTTATTCACAAATTTTGAGAAATATAACTCAAAAAAATCCCTAAAATAATAACTTATTATCTTACATTACATAATTATTGAGCTTTTATTCTTCTCCTAAGACCATCTAAAGCCTTAAGGTGAAATCCAATGGAGGCCTCTCAAATAATACATAATCATCTTTACAAACTCTTTCAAAGTATATTTACTCTTCTACTTCCTCTAAATATATAATATAAATCATGAAATAATTACTCTAGTATAATAAATATATTTATGTGTTATTATTATTATGGTTAAACCATTTTCCACCTCCATTTCATCTTATGAAAAATAAATTCATCACTCGTGCATACATACGACCTATTATTTCCACGTAGCGGTGTAATTTTTTTTCAAAACCACTTTACTTGTATGCTTGTAAATATAGAACTAATGAATATATATGATATTTATTAAATAATTATAATTCTATAATTATAATATCTTATCTACCTTCTTACCATCCCATCAGTTGGGAAACGATAACGTTGTTCAAGCGTGTGTGTGGACTACCACATTCATGAAGCGATGTGATTAATTTTTCATTTATGATTTACATGGATTATAGTAAGGATAAATTTAATGAATATATATGGTATTTATGATATGATAATAATTATATAAAATTTAATTATTTTTTAACTTTCTTTCATTTCATCCATCGAATAGTGGAAACATCACTCAAGCGTAAGTATGGATTGTCATCTCCACAAAGTAATGTAATTAATTTTTCATCACCACTTTATATAAATGGTTATAAAAGTTTATAAAATTATTAAATATGATACTTGTAAAATTATTAAGGTTTTTAAAATGATGTAACTATGATAAAATTATAAGGACTGATACATTCAAACCAAAACATTCATGAAAAATGAAACTATTATCACCAGAAACAACGATTTTAATATATAATTTTTAATGAATGAGTGATAAGATGTTATAATTAAACCAAATATGGTATTATAATTATGAATATGGTTCTATTATTTATTTATAATAAATTTAAATTTATTACACATGAGGTTAAAGGAATATACAAGGAAAGTAAAACTTGAGGTAAAGGATTTCTCGTCTCAATTTCCCTTTATTAAGACTTATGAAATTTTCACCACATGTTTTATTTCATGTATTGTATAAGATCATGGATTTACGATATCATTAAATTACTAAAATTAAAGTTTTTTATATATCTATTTTAATTTCTCTCCTTTAAATTCTTTTTTTTCAAAAGTTACAAAATTTTTAACAAACTTCTTAACTTAATTTATTTTTATAGGGCTATTTTACTTATTGATTGACAATGTTATTACAGTATTATGTGTGTAATAACATATGACTATTTTATTTTGTATTTATAATTTTTTAATTGGATTTAAGTTTTCTACAAATTATCACTTTATTGATTAATTCTTACTTCAATTTTAGGATCTCTATAGGGGTTTCTTATAACAAACCAGTCTTAACGTACATAGAAATTACATCATTTTTTGTGGAATACTTAAAACATTACACAAAAATATTCCCAAAGAATGTGCTAGTTTAGTGAGTTTGGAAACATTGAAACATAAACACTAGTACATCATTGAGATACATTATCTCCCACTAGGTTCTATCAGACTAGCACCCTTCTTAGATATATCATACATAACACATATCTTTATAACATGGTGAAGGGAAACCTACAAATGGGTGAGATGAGATGATAAGTAATGTTAAACAATGGATATATGTAAGCATAATCATGATCATAGGGGTATGATAATTTTATCATAACATTAGAAGACCATACTCTATATATTAAAGATCATAAACATTAATCATGGCATAAATATTGGCAGTTCATAAGACATGAATCATAATAGAATCAAGATCATAATCCATGAAATAAAAACTAAGGAATAATACATATATTTTGTTTCATACACATAAGAAAATAAAATCTTATGTCAAGGCTATCTACCAACACCTTTATAACATGTAAGTCTTGGGCTACAACCCACGTACCTACTTGAGGCTTGGGATAACAATATGTATACCCTCATATTTTTAGGCTTGGGATACTACCTGTGTACCCTATTGTTTTTGGATTTTTGATACAACCTAGGTATGCACTTACTTTTAGTATTGGGCTATAACACATGTACCTAATTGTCTTTAGGCTTGGGCTACAACTCGTGTACCGTATTATTTTTAGGCTTGGGCTACAACTCATGTACCCTTTGAGCTCATATACTATTTATCATTACCCAATACATTAGAGGTAGGTGTAGGTGCCACACATCTCATAATGAAATCATACATACATGTGACACAAGATCATAAATAGTCATATCATAACCCATGAAATGAAATGGGTGACATAAACATGTAATCATATCTTAACATATGGAAAAGTGAAATGTTGCATAATAAATTCATCAAAAGAATAACCCATGAAAATAATTGGGTTTCAAAATCATATGACACATGAAAAAGATATGGGTTTCATAAACACCATTTCATAAAAACATAAACCATTCAGATAAATAATGTGAATAGAACCTTTAGATAATTTCCCAATAAAGTCATGGTCAACACCAAGAAATGTCATCTTAGATGGAAAATAATTTTGAAATATCTTTTTAAAAAATTATTGAGTAAAATATAACTTCTTATTTGAAAAATTATTGTTAAAAAATAAAAACTTTTAAAACCATTTCCTTTGAAAACACTTTTAAAACTTACAATGAAATCGTAAAAACATTTTGAAAACCATTTCTTTGAAAACTTATAAAGAAATCTTGAAAATGTTTTAAAAACCATTTCTTTGAAAAAACTTTTAAAACTTATAAAGAATTCTTGAAAACATTTTAAAAACATTTTTATTTGAATATAAATTGAAAAATAATTTAAAATAATATTTTAAATCATAGAAATCATTTTCTTTGAAAACATACTTTTGAAAACATATAGTAGAATCTTTTGAAAATTATTTAAAACACTTTTTGAACATAAATTGTTTTTTGAAAACAACTTTTTATTTGAAATCCATTTTAAAATAAAAAAAATTCCAGAATATTACGAAAATAATTTTCTTTAAAAAAAATAACCATGTAAACTAAAAAGGTAAGTATTAAGTAAATGACGGAAATGATATCGGGTAAGTCTGTACATGCCGAATATCCCTTTTATGCCTTAAAAGTTTAGAAAACACCCTTGATCAGAAAATGAAAAGAATATTCATTTTAAACACATTATTTTAAATGTTAATACATGGGTAAAAATTTATATTAATCATCATAGGATAATAATAACACATTTTTGAAAACCTTTTTAGAAAACCCAATTTTAAAAGAACACATATTTCTGACTGAAATGATAAATAAAGTCAGATTTTCATAAAAACATTTTTTTTATTTATCTTAAGTACAAAAGAGTGAAAAAATTGTACCATCACTTGTATCTAACGTTACTAAATATAGGTTAATAAAATTCATGAGAGTTATTGAGAGATGGATCATAATATTTCATCAATGGAAGGACAATCATAAACAATCTTGATAAATAATGAGATTGTGGCTATTAGTTGTTACTACTTTGTTAACATGGAATCATAATACAATAGAAATAATAACCTTAAATTAATATTTACATATCATGAAAATTATATTCATGATATCAAATTTTAATGGTAGTATGTAATCCTTATTAAAAATATAGGTTCATAACATAGCATGTGTCTCAAAGAAGGAAGATTGAGACAAAATTACTTTACAAATTTGGTAACGTTTGAAACATAAATCCCAAGAAAGAAAGATCATAAAATAGATATTTAAATACAAATAAATTTACTTATAATAATAATATAATAAATCCATGGGCATTATACACGCCACATATAAGAAATAAGAGGTTAATATGTCTTGTTCCTCACAGAAATTAAAACTGAGATGAGAAAACAATTAATACATGAGTAGCTTTATAATCGTGATCAAAATAAGAGAATAACATCATTTAATGATTTTAATATCATTAAATTAAGTAAATTAATTATATAAAATTTCATAGGGTATTATATAAACACCATACAAACGAATCAAGTGGTGATTATGGATGTATCTCATGGAAATAAAAAGTGTGATAAAATCCCCTTACCTTAGGTCTTGACTTTCTTAATACATATTCAAACCTCTTTTATAATAAATATAAATTTATTATACATCTAAAACATAAATATTTTATTATATATCATACCATAAATTATTATTTTTTATGACTTTACATTACTCATTTATTAACAACTCCATGTTAATATTACGTTTCAGGTAATATCTTCTTTGTTTTTTGTATATGTTTTGTCTTGTTATTCTTGATCCTCTTACTTATATTGTGATTTAATTATTTAAAAAATGTAAATAATGGTATAAATTTCATATATATTCGGTATATATTCATTTATAATAATCTATAAAATATATAAATATGAAATGGAATACACCATTCATAGAAACGAAAGGTTGTATGTACGCATTAACTTTGTTTCTGTTTTATTGTCATATTCAAAGAAAGAAAGTAAATCAAATATATTTATATATATATATAATATAATTCCATTATAATTATTGTGTCACATATTTTATATAATTTAACTAAACCCAACCTTAATACATTCCATATAGAGTGTGAACGAATCACATCGCTTTGAGGAGGCGGTAGTCCACACTTCCCCAAAAACAATTATCATATTTACAAAAAATGGAAAGCATGAAATTATGTGTTATATAGTAATTAAAGAAAAATAAATATCTCATAAATATTATATATATAATATAAAAATATATTGTTCATCATAATTACCAATCATTATAGGCGGCAAAGGAAAAATAAACAACATTGTTTCCTGAGACGGTAGTTTTCCATACAAAAGAACTCTATATTCATTACCCATTAAATGGAGATGTGTGTAAGTGAAGGTTTAACCCTTATAAAAAAATATTAGTATATTGAGTATAATTATTTTATTATATTTTTATGGAATGAGGTTAATTTAATTATTTTAGAAAGAAATAAAACTAAAGTGATCGTTGAAGAAGGTTACCACTTTTTCTAGTAAATCCTTTTGGTTTTCACCAAAGGACTTACTTAGATCCCTTTATTCCCAAAGTGATGATTCTTGTATTAGGTGAGGGATTTTGGGATATTATTTAATCAGATTTTGTGTCATCCAAATGTCTTTTGATTTTTTAATTTTTGGGAGGGATGGGTGCCTTTTTATATTGGAGGAGGAGTTGCTTTCTTGTAAAAATTTTAAAAGGGAATTCCACCCACAATTTTCCCACATCAAGTGGATCCAAAAAAGGACCCAATTTTATAGAAGGGTGGATAGGGTCTAAATATTTACATAAAATGGATTTTGGACAAGTTTATAATTCGTTTTTTCTCTTAAGTTTAAGTTTTAGTCTCTTGTTAAGTTAATTATTCTCTTAAATATTGTAATTAATTTTAATTACATTCACTAATATCATTGGTCAAAAACTAAGTTGACCTTATTAGAGATTATAAATTATTATAATTACAAATATGGAATCAATTTTTCCAAATTCCAATAACATAATTGGACTAAATTAATTTAAAATTAATCCCACATATGGGATGACAATGCAGGTTTTTAAAGTAAAAATGTTCAAAAGTTTGCTAAGTTTTTATATCTAATTTAAAGTAAAATTGATCCCAATGACATAAATTCGATTAAATTATGTATAATTGATATAATTATACATTAAACCAAATTATAAATATAATTTATCTTTATAAATATATTATATTAAAAGCAGCTTTGAATTAAAATTCAGTAGTTTCCACTATTTATCAGAAAATGAAACTTCATAGAAAAATACCAAAAAATCACCATAACCTAATTTTTATGTTTCAATTTTTTAAAATAAAGTTTATTTTAACATGTAAAATTTATAAAATTTCCAAAATTTGGGTTTAAAATAGGTTCTCCATTAGAAGGTGGTAATACTGCTTTTATAAAAGTAGAGGTTTTTATGTGTAATATTGGGTTTATTCGTATCTTATTCCTATAAAATATATTCGATGAATGTAAAAAATATTTGATTGGATATATAAAATATATATTTCATTAGTATAATTAAAAAATAGTGGTTAATTTTATTTATTATGATAAAATTCCTTTGTGATCATAAATGTAGTTTTTATAAACATTCCCTTTATATTCAATTGGTTCTTATATTCATTTTTAATTAATTAGTAACTAATGAATTAAATATTGTATTTTCATAAGTTAGTTAATATTATTCATAAATTTCAATATAATAGTTATGTTATATATTATTATATTAAATAATAATATTTTTAAAAATATATTATTATTTGGTAAAACTCAATCTTGCATGTTACGCAAGCCATCGAGGAAAGTCACACCACTAAAAAACTGGGTTTATCCAATGTTAGGGCATTAATAGCACTAACTAAAAACGCTGTTAAAGACCCAATTTATTAGTTCTCAAAAAAGAATTATTAAAGGGGGGCCTTTATCAACACTTTTTTACAAGCACTGATAAAGTACCACCCATTATTAGTGCTTTTAAAAAATCACTCATAAATGAGGTCTTTATGGGTGCTTTTAAAAAAAGAACTCATGAATGGGGGGTTTATCATCACTTTTTTAGAATTTTCGATAAATACCCCCCCCCCCCCATTAGCGCATTTTTAATAGCGCTAATAAGGCTATACTTCAAAAAAATCATTTATAACAATATATTAATAAGAAATTTATTTATATTGATATAAATATAATATATATATTTTAAAATATGATTTAGATAAGGTAAATATGGATTTACACTTAATATATAAGATATTCAGTAAAAATTTATTATAAAATAATTAAAAAAATATTTTAAATTAATAATTTTCTTATTATTACTAAGTAACAGTCATTTAATATTAATGTGAAGATAAAAATCCAAAATTTAATAAAATATCTAAAATAAGTTGAAAACATAACTCAAATTTCAAAGGACCATAAATTTTGATCTGGGTGTTATTTTGGGCTCAAGACTGCATATAAAATTGAATCATGTGATGAGATCTACATCCTTAGTGACATAGGTAAACCTCTTTAATAATTTTTTGAGGCCAAAAAAGGCCCAAAAGGCCTCCGAAACTTGGTTTTTAATCAGGGTAGCCCGATTTTTTAACATTCAAGGGATTTTCAGACTCATTTAAGGGGGTTTTCCCTTTTTCAATTGGGACTGAATTTATTCCTAGGTCTTACATTCATATTGATATTATGTATTTTAAATTTTATCATTTTTTACAATGTAATTTAATTTATAATTAAATATATGCATATTTTCTTATAATTACTTATAATAAATCACTCATATAAATACATATATCAACATATTTACTTAAAAATGTATATTCAAATACATCGAAATAAATACATATTCAAAAAATGTATTTAAAATGATATATAACCATTTTTTATATTATAAAAATATATTTATAATGTTTATAATTACATATATTTGTGTATTAACAAATAGTTTTATATTTATTTTATATTCTAGTATATTTTAATGAATATAATATATAATATATTTAACATACGCATATATTGTATAAATTTAATTAAAAATAATTGTATAAATATATGTAAATATTTATATATGAATAAATAGAAATATCATTAAATAGACATCAGAAAAACATGTTGTAGTGGTAAAGGAGTTCTATATTTGAAGGAGACATGTAGGGTTAGAATCTAGGTAGGTGCACATGAGGCTATAAAATCATAAAGCACTGATAAAAATAGTGTTGGGGTGAAAATCACTGATAAAGTGGGGTTGAAAGCTATTAAAGGGGTCATGGAAGCACTAATAATGGGGTCTGGTTCATAAGTGTCTAAAAATATAATTTTACACGTTTAATAGTGCTTCATTTATCAGTGCTAAAAAATTCCTGTTAAAGGATCCCTTTTACCAGTGCTCTATTAAAAGGGCCCTTTAATGATGCTTTTTTGGCATTGATAAAAGTTTTGGGATTTTAACCATGTTCTGATTGTAAATAATTTTTTATCACTGGTAAAGGCATATTCTAGAGTTATTAGAGGCCTATTTTATAGTAGTGTCAGTATTGCATGTAACATAATCTAACCACGGTGTTCTATATATAGAAAGATAAACTTAATGTTGCATGTAGTGTACGATTAACTTGGTGTTTCATATAATGCAATCCAAACATAGTTATTTAATATAAAAAACTATTTTTAGTGTTGTATTAAATATAAAAAAGATTGAATTAATTTGAAAAAAAATAATTTAAAAAATCTCAAGGCATTACATTCTACCCCCCTTAAAATTAATTTCTCCCACAAAATTCATCTCGGTTATTAAAGGTTTAATACTTGAAATTTACTTTCATAAAAACCCATATCATAAAAACAAATACTAAAACTTCCATTTAAAAGTGAAAGTTGGAACCATAAAGTTCACCCAAAGTATCTAATAACTAGTTTCTCACATAGGAGAATATATGTGGGAATTGAAAACATGGATATGGAATATAAAACTAACAATAAAGTTCTAATGGAAGATGATAAAGAACATGGTTATGAAAAAGTTAATAATCACAAAGCCATAAATATGTGATGATCTAAGGGGGTATTTGATTCATTGGCAAAGAAGGTACTAGGAGAACCTTTTTTGTTTCAAGATCAATTACCTAGAGTTGAAGAATTTTCATGAGAAGATATGCTTACTTGATTTATTAAAATCTCGCCTTTTTCCTTGATGAATTTCCACATCACCTATTTATTCAAAAATGAAGGTGAATTTTTAATTCCTGAAGCACCAGAAGATCATGGGATCCATGATAAGTCATCCCATCTATCATCAGTTACCATAAAAAAATTTAGAACAAGTTATCCTATATGCATAAATCCTCATGTGGTGAGATAATAATTTAATCTCACAAACTTCAAAAGATGATTAACTTAAACATTCCATAAATCATGAACCTTATAACCCTTCCTAAAGATGAAAATCCAAAACATTAAAAAGAAGGTCATAAAATCATATTAAAATTGATCCCCCATATATCAAAAAGTATCTCTTGGTTGTCACATTCCAAACATGCAAATACCCTCATCGTATATTCTCTTGAAACATGGTAATAACCTGAATTACCATAAATCCTGCTGAAAAACATGCATTCTTCCTTATTCCGAATATTACTTGATTTATTACATAAATCCAACAAGTTTTAAACTTCATCCATGATAACATAGAACAATTTATCAACAAATAATTTATCAGTTATGAGATCATAAATACTATCTAATTTACTTTATCCAAATCAATCATCTCTTTGTCTATTCTAAACACAATTCTATTAATATCATGAACACGTTAAGGGTTACCTTCCTTAATTTAAAAATATTAACTTTCTATTAAATTAATTTTATAATTATTCATCACCATTAAACATATTCTTTTCAATCCTTAATTAAAAAATTATACTGAAAATAATTATATATTTCATGATTTATATATCATAATCATTGAATTCTAAAACATGTACACTTCAATCATCCAAATTTATCCTTAAACCATTTCTAAGGATTCATTATTTCATCCCTTAATACCAATTTCCTATAATATGAAATATGAATCATGTATTAAGGTTACTCAACCTCAATCCAATCATTCTTCTTATGTTTAATGTAAATAATATTGGAAGAAGATTCCATGCCTTTCAAATGTCGTTTGTGGTCTATTTATCTTCAGCAGTATAACCAATACTCAAGGACCTTCCTGATTCTCTTCATGAGATTTCCACTTATGAAAATAAATTTTCATCATTCCCATACTGTCCACATCTGAAAAATTTAAT
This sequence comes from Viscum album, assembly GCA_963277665.1. Lineage (NCBI taxonomy): Eukaryota > Viridiplantae > Streptophyta > Magnoliopsida > Santalales > Viscaceae > Viscum > Viscum album. The sequence goes on along the minus strand of OY728164.1, from coordinate 1,730,341,749 downwards.
TTTAACCCGGTTCATTTAGTTCCTACTATTGAATAAAACCAGAAAGAATAGGGTGAGAAATACTTATCATAGTAGAAAACCACATAATCATGAAAAATTACATATAGGATTTATAAGGAATGAAACCTACTTATCTATTCTATGAGACCATAGGTTTATCATAAGTTATTAATAATCACCTTCTATTTAAATCCTACATGATGTTTTGTAAAGATATTGTGAATTCCCTAATCATATCCCCCAAGAGTTTCAAAACAGGTGTACAGTAAGTCCCATTATCGTGTATCATGTTATGATTGAGTCAGGCCCGATTCACCATATCAGAGTGGTCACTCTTCGGTACATATATTCCAAAACCACATCCACTTATAGTATCTAGACATGGATTTATTTCTAGGAAACCACTCACTCTATCATTTACCAAAATTCTAGGATATTTTCCTAAACATTAACTCATCCTTATACTTATCCTTGGAGAAATTCCCTATAAATATCCTTATAAATATAACTATGTATATCACTAATTTTTCTCGTCCTAGTTTCCAAATATTGACTATACCTTTTTTCTAATACCAACTATAATGACATACTATTAATATAAATAGACATTAGATCATTTTTGTGGAATGATTAAAACATTACACAAATAAACACCCAAAGAATGTATTTTTTTAGTTCCTTTGGAAACATGGAAACATAATCGATGGTAAAAAAGTGAGTTATATTATCTCCCACTTAGTTATCCAAGACCAGTACCCTTCTTAGACATATCGTATATAATACATATATTCATAACCTTAGGAATGGAAACATAAAAAGGGGTGATCTCAAATTCTTAGTAAGGGTAAACAATGGAGATATGTAAGCATAAACATGAGAATAGGGGTATGAGAATGTGATCATAAAATTAAAAGATAACAACCTTCATATCAAAGATCATAAACATGAATCATCTCAAATATATTGGTAGTTTATAAGACATGAATCATAAGGTAATCAATATCATAAGCCATGAAAGCATAACTGGGATACAACAAGTATACCTACTTCAGGCTTGGGATAAAAACTTTTTTCCCTCTTATTTTTGGGTATGGGATGCAACTCATATACTCTGTTCTTTTCAGTCTTGTGATATAACCTTTTTACCCTATTACTTTTAGTCTTGGGATACAACCTATGTACCTGGTTGTTTTTAGGATTGGTCTACAACATGTGTACCTTCTTGTTTTTAGGCTAGGGGTACAACCCATGTCCCCTTTGAGGTTATATACCATTTTTCATTACCCCAAATAATTGGATAGAGATAATGGTCCCACCCATATCATAATATAATCATATATACATGTTCCAAAAGATATTAAACAGTCATATTATAACCCATGAAATGAAATGGGTGTCATAAACAATTAATCATATCTTAACTTGTGGAAAAGATATAGGTTTCATAATAATTTTATCAAAAGAATAACCCATTAAAATAAACATGTTTCATAATCATATAACCCTTAAAAATATATGGGTTTCATAAACATCATGCCCTCAGAACATAAACAATTCAAAGAAATAATATGAATGGAAATTTTAGATCATTTCCCCATAAAGGCATGAGTAACACCACCACATGTCATCTTATATGAAAAATAAATTTGAAATATATTTTAAAAATATTTTTGAAGGAAAATATCCTTTATTATTTAAAAAATAATTTTTAAAATATAAAACCTTTTGAAAACAATTTTCTTTGAAACACTTTAAAAATATATAAAGAAAACATGAAAATGTTTTGAAAACCATTTCATTGAAAATACTTTGAAAACTTATAAATAAACCATGAAATTTTTTGGAAACATTTTTATTTGAAAATACTTTGAAAACACATAAAATAATCATTTAAATCATTTAAATCATTTTATTTGAAAATAGATTTTTGAAAACATATAAATAAATCTTTGAAAATCATTTAAACACTTTTTAAACATAAAACAGATTTTGAAACCCCCCTTTTTTATGAACATTTTAAATTTGAAAAAATTACATAATATTAAGAAAAATAATTTCTTTAAAATACCTTATAAACATACAATGGAATTATAAAGTAAATTATGATCATGGTAGTGGGTAAGTATGTACATTCTGAACATACCATTTTCACCTTAAAAGTTTATAAAAGTTCCTTGGTTGGAAAATGACATAAGATTCCTTTTAAACTAATTTTTTTAAAAGATAATACATGGGTAAAAATTTTCCTTTAAAAATAATAGGATAATAGTAAAATATGTTTTAAAAAAGTTTTTTAATCACAGTTTTGAAGTGACATATATTTTCCGACCGAAAGGATTAATAAAGTCGGATTTTCATAAAACATTTTCTTAATTATCATAAGAAAAAAAGAGTGTAAAAATGGTACCATTACTTTGATATAACATGAATAACTATAGGTTAATAAAATTCATATGATTTATTGAGATATGAGTCCTAATATTTCATCAATGTAATCATAATCATAAACAATCTTGAAAAATGATGAGATTGTGGCTATAAACTATTGCCTCCTTTGTAACATTGGATCATAATATAATGGAAATAATAAAATTATATAAAGATTTTAATATCTTGAAAATAATTATATCCATGATATAATATGTCAAATTTGGTATATATACCTCATATAAAAATATAGGTTTATAACATTGCATATGTCTCAAAGAAGGCAAATTGAGACAGAATTACTTTACTGATTTGGTAACTTTTGAAACATAAATCCCATGAAATAAAGATAATAAAATGGATATTTAAATACCCATTAATTTATTTATAATAATCATAGAATACATCCTTGGGAATTATACACACCACATATAATAAATAGAAGTTGAACATGGCTTCTTCCTCACAAAAATTAAAAGTGGGATGAGAAAACCCTTAATACTTGAGTAACTTTTGAATCATGATCCCCATGAGAGAATAAAATAATTTTAATATACTAATATTATTAAATAAATTAAATTAATAACATTACATGTCATAGGGTAGTATATATCCTCCACACAAAATAATTGAGTGGTGATTATGGCATGTATTTCACAGAAAAATAAAGTGAGGTGAAATCCCCTTACAATAGGTCTTGAATTTCTTCATACACATTCAAGCCTACTATATAATTAATATAATTTTATTTTAAATATAAAAAATAACCATGTTATTATACCACATTTTTTATATTATTTGGTTATAAATTTACATTTCCCATTTATTAACAACTCCATGTTAATATTACGTTTGGGGTAATGTCTGCTTTGTTTTTCATATATGTTTTGGCTTGTTATTCTGGAGCCTCTTAATTAGATCATGATTTAGTTATTTAAATAATGTAAATAATAATATAAATACCATATATATTTAGTATATCTGAATATATAATAATCTATAAAATATATAAATATAAAAAGGAATACACTGTTCATGGAGACGAAAGGTTGTATGTACAAATGAACGTTGTTTCTATTTTATTATCGCATTCAAAGAATGAAATTAAATGAAATATATGTATATATATATATATATAATATAATTAAATTGTAATTATTATTTTATATATATTATATAATTTTACTAAACCCATCCTTAATACATTCCATGTAGAGTGTGAACGAATCACATCTCTTTGAGGAGGCGGTAGTCCACACATCCCAAAATGAAATTATTGTATTTACACAAAATGGAAATAATGAAGGTATGCATTATGTAATAATTAAAAAATAATTAATACATAATAAATCTCATATATATCATGTATAAATATATTTTCCTTCATAATTCCCAACCATCATAGGTGTTAAAGGAAAAATGAACAACATAATTTTGTGATGTGGTAGTTTGTCGTACACAAGAACGGTAAGTTCATTACCCATTAGATGGAAGTGTGTGTAAGTTAAGGTTTAACGCTTATAATAAAAAAATATCTGTATATTTAGGATTATTTTGTTATTATTTGATCATGGAATAAGTATAATTGAAGGATCTGATAAAGAAATAAAACTAAAGTGATCATTGAATAAGGTTACCTCTTTTTTGGGTAACTCCTTTTATTTTTCACCAAAGGACTTCCTTGGATCCCTTTCTGAAAAAATAGAGGATTTTGGGATAAGTTTAGAGATTTATTGAGATTATTTGATCATATTTTGATCAATATAAAGTTATTCATAGTTTTTAATGGGTGATAGGGCTGAGTGCCTTTTTATAGTGGAGGATGAGTGGCATTCTTGTAAATTTTTTAAAATGAAGTTCCACCCACGTTTTTCCCTTATCAAGTGGCTCAAATAATAGATTGGATTCAATAAAATAAAATAAAGGTTCAATATATTTACATAAAATTTCTTTTCCACAAGTTTATAGGTTGTTTTAGTCTTTAAGTTTAAGGTTTAGTCCCTTGTTAAGCTAATTTTCTTCTAAATCGTTATAATTAATTTTGATTACGTTCACTAATAGTTTTGGTCAAAAAATAAATTGAACTTATTATAAATTAAAAATTATCCTGATTAAAAATATGTAATCCATTTTTATAAATTCAAATAAATTAATTTTCATAAACTAATTTAAAATTAATCTCTCAGATAGGATGACAACACAGGTTTTTAAAGTAAAAAGGTTCAAAAGTTTTCTAAATTTTTATATATAATTTCAATATGTGAAATTAATCAAAATTATATAAATTGGGTTAATATATATATAATTGATATAATTATACTTTAAAACCAATTTTAAATATAATTTATCCTTATAAATAAATTAAATGAAAAAACCTTTTTGAATTCAAATTCCGTATTTTTCACTATTCGTCAAAAAATGAAACTTCACAAAAAAATACCAAAAATTCACCCTAACCTAATTTTTATGTTTTTATTTAAAAATGAATTTTATTTTGAAATAAAACATTTATAAAAATTCCAAATTTATATTTAAAATAAGTTCATCATTAAAAGGTGGTAAAACTACTTTTATAAAAATATATGTTTTTATGCATAATATTGGATTTCTTCCAATCTTATGTATTTCAAATATTGTATATAAATATAAAAAATATTTGATTTAATATAAAAAATATATATTTCATTAACAGAATTCACTAATATTAATTAATTTAAATTATTGGGATAAAAAGATTTTGTGAGCATAAAAGTATTTTTTATGAAAATATTACCTTTATATTCAATTTGTTCTTATATTTCTTCCTAATTAACTAGTAACCAATGAATTCAATCATGTATTTTCATAAGTTAATTAATAAAATTCATAATCACCAAATTAAAATATAGGTTATATCTTTTTATATTAAATAATAATATTTTGAATAATATATTATTGTTTGGTAAAACTTAGTCTTGCGTATTACACAAGACATCAAGTAAAGTCAGTCGTGTGTGTTATGTACGATAACCTCAGTGTTCCGTGTAGAGAAAGATAAACTTTATGCTACATGTAGTGTATGATTAAATTTTTGTTGTGTGTAAAATATTCCAAACATAGTGACTTAATATAAAAAACTATTTTTAGTGTTTCTTGAAATGCTAAATATCAAAATGATTAAATTAATTCAAAAATAATGATTTAAAAAATCTCAAGGTGTTACATTTCTCATCTCACTTTTGTTTTCATGAGACATATTTCATATTAACCACTTTTTTAAATAATGTGGTGTATATAATTTCCCTTTTATATGTTATATCATGAATCTATTTATGTTGGTGTTATTTAAAGTTTTTCTTAAAGTTATTTATTTCATGGGGGTTGTGATTTATAAGTTACCGAAACATTATGGTTTTATTTCACAATATAATCCTTTTTCTAGATTGTTTATGTTTAAGTTTCCATTATAGAAATTATATAATCTTTTTATATTAAACCCCGTTCATTTTCTTATCTTCAAGTTACTTCTGAAAATTATAGGTTTTCCTTTCATTTTTCTCTCTTTAAGTACCTAGAATTTTGAAAGAATGTTTTGAGGAAAATCAACTTTGTTTTTCTATTTGATCAGGAATATTTTTATTTAATATCCATATTTTGTTTAAAATGTTTTCAATAATGTTTTTAATATTATACAATAATTTATTAAATTCATTTTCACATATGTTGAAATTTCTATTAAAAGTTTTAAAATGAGTATTTTTGTTGTTTTCTAAATAAGGTACTTTTTACCGAAGGTGTGAATAAAATATTTGTTTTAATGCTTACCACACAAAAAAAAATTCCCATTTTTATGAATATTATTTTATTTAAATCTTTTTTTATAAGTTCCCATGTTTCTTTTCAAATAAATTTTTTTCCTAATATTCTAGAAATTTTTAGATTTGAAATGTGTGATTTCAAAATGAAAAGGGAATTATTATTAAGAAGTGTTACAATGATCTTTTAGAATTAATTTCATCTATGTAAATATCCTCTTATTAATCTTATAATTTTTTGGGGATATACTCTAATGATACCATCCACCATATTACTCTCGATGGCTTGTGATCATGATGTTCTATTTTTTAATAGGGAAAATATTGAAATTTTGAATGCTATTTTTAAAATATTAATATTTATTTTGATTATGTATTATATTGATTATTCACCAATTTAATATAATAAATGCATTAGACTTATTAATTGATCAGTGAGTCCCATTATATCCCCTCTATTCATTGTTAGGTACCATGAGGCAAACTAGTTTGGGTAGTTTGTGTATGACTTACCTATTTATGTATGGTTTCTTGGAACAAATCCTTGATAGTAAGATTATGATGTCTAGAATATATATTTTGTCATTATGAAACTATTTATTATTCTCCATGTGATTAATTATGTTGTTATGTCATCCATGGATACATTTCCCTCTACGGTCTTAGTTATATGGCATATTTTTTTATTGTTTATCTATGAAATATTATCCATGGTTTGTTTTTTGATAGATTATGTTGTATGATTTCCCTTACTTAGCATATGATATCACCCATTATTATGTTTTCCTTTCCCCAGGGTACCAATAATAGATCTATTAATTATTTCAAGGATATACTAGAAGAAATAATAAAGTTATCACTAGAATATTGTGTTTTATTTCATGTTTTCAAACGTAGTGTGAGAATCAGGTTTGTATCTAGTATCCCAAGCCTACTAAAATATTTAATCGTGTAAAATTAAATCTCTTGTATTTTGTGAAAATGTAGTAATATAACCACAAGATTTTGTTTACTAGAATTTTGGTGTTACACTTTTTCTATGACACTATGTGACCACAAAATATAGAGCATGTAAATCTAGTATATGACTACTCATATTTTCTTGATTTTATGAAATAGAATGAATAGGTTGATGAATACATCACATTTCATTCAACTAATATATGATAAAATAACATGTCTCTCATCTAAGTATTTAAGAACATCATATATGACCTAAGTAAGCATGGTCGTGTATTTCATCGATCTAATTAAATCATGTTCTAAAAGTATTTAGTCATCATACAATTGAAAAAATTACATATTAGTTGTTTTATGACCAATGACATGATCAACAACATACCCAACCACCCCTAATTATAATTTTTTTTATTTTCATGATAATGGTATCAAATTATGAATGTTCCAATTCTAGATATCTAGATCAACTTATGTAATAATTATTTTTAATAAGCACACACCCCTATTTATATCAATGATTGTATAAAATTCCCTAGGATATACCTTGGTGAGTCAGTACAAGTAATAAATATCTACTTATTACATCATGATTATATTATTTGTATCTCATATAAAACTATTTACAATTAGTACAAGATTATATCCATGCTAATATTAACATATCATCGCATACCATATTACTCTGTGATGAGCATCAATTAAGGATAACTCAAATTTATACTTTAAGGGGATATTATCATTCAACCTTTCATTTAAAATAAATTTCATCACACATGAAATAATAATAAATGGATATATTCTTTATTGTAAATTCATCATACACTATACATTCATTACATAAATATCTTAATTATCGATTACCTAGAGACATAATATGGACCTCAAGTTGTTTTGTGGTAATGGGTTCATCAACAGATCTAATACATTGTTCTTTATATCTAGCCAACTAATATTTACATTATCCCACTTGATGATATATCATATGAGATAAAAATTTTAAAGTATTATTTTGGTCCTTTGGGGAGACCAGGGTTGTTTTGCCTAAGAAATAGCTCTATTGTTGTCACAGTAAAGCTCAATTTCTTCTTAAATTCAAGAAACCACCAAAATTTCAAATATTAACTTCTTGATCCAAATAAATTCCCTAAAAAATATTACATAGTGATATATTATACCTCTATTTTTTAGTCTTCTATGGTGACTTGTTTGGAACTCTTCCAAGTGATAGCTCCGCCATTTAGAAAAAACATAAAATCATATTGAGATTTCATATCAACTTTATTGGATTAAAAACGTTCATCTGTGTAACCTTTTATTCAGATATCATCCTCTCATAAATATACTAATAATATATCCTTAGTCCTTACCAATTACTTAAGAATATTCTTCACAGAAATCCAGTGACTCTCTCCAGGATTGGATTGGTATCTACTTTTTATGATAAGAGCATAGGAGACATCCGGTAAAGTACACAGCATGACATACATGATTGATCCCATGGTGGATGCATAGGTAATTATATCCAACATTTCTAACTCCTTATAAGGATATTAAATCTTCTTAAGATTTGTTCCATGTAACACTAGTAAATACCCCTTCTTGGAGTTCTCCATGTTTAACCTATTTAGCACTTTACTAATGTATGTTTCCTAACTAAGTACAAGAATCCCATTAGATCTATCTCTATAGATCTTCATACAGAGTATATAGGTAGATTCACCCATGTATTTACAATAGAATAATTTATTCCACCATATCTTCATAGATTATGTTTTGGTATGTCATTTTTGATAAGTATCATTTCATCCACAAACAATATCAGAAACACAACTATACTCCAACAGGACTAAATTTTGAAATTTTTTATAAACTAAAATAACATAAGTGGGATGTAATGAAGAGGGTAATGGGGGAATAAAGTATTAAATTCCATGGGAATACCCTTGGGAAATTTCATCACAATCAATTAGAAGAAATATAAGACTCAAGTACACCACAATCATAACACCACGTTACCTTTAGATGCAAGAAGACCGGCTGACATGTATCCCTCTCTATGTGAGTGAAAAATATATAGTTCTAGATTAAGAATATATTTATAGGATCTAATGTAATAAATTATGTTTCATGGACATTCAGAATTACCATTTAATGTATTGATCACAATTGAAGATTTGGAATCTACATTAGAAAATAAGATATTATAAGTCTTGTATAGGATTATCCCTTGTAACATTGTAAGGAACTCATCTAAAACTAAACTACCCTCCCCAAAGAAGGAATAAAATTCCAAGATAACAGATCCCTAGGTGTCATAAACAATACCACCACCTCTCATAATATCTTGATCACAGGTTCCATCTATGTTCAGATTAAATCCTAAATGATGATAATTCCAATTAACCCAAAAACCCATCTCCCATATTCTTCGAGAAGGTGCACTAGTTGGGAAGTGGACAGCTGGAATGAGACCCTACATAACTTGAGGTAGACTTGATTCCTTTCATATGCATAAATACATAATATTTAAGCTCCATGAATTTGGTTCTAATGTACTAACGATCTAGTATTTTCCCCTTGTGACAGATGATATTATGAGTGTCCTATAAAACCCAATAACCAACAAAAATGAAAATTCTCTATCTATGTGATTGTGCATGTGTCTTAACCTAATAATCCTAGATTTCCTAAGGAATTAATCCATTGTGATTTATCTATCATGGGATCCCATAAGTCCCCAAAGGTTGTACCACAAGTAGATAGATCTGTCGCACTAGAAGAAGTAGTGAATCATTGTTTCAAACTTATCATTAGTATGACATTTTCATTTTAATGTAAGGAGAATACCAATTCATTGGAGGTTATCATCAGTAGGGATGTCTTGGTTATGGATCCTCCACATGGGTAACTTTAATTTAGGGTATATGTCCTTACACTGGGTTCTTGGTCCCATCGAATCCAGATTATGAGTAGGATGCATCATGTTGGGAATCATCAAAAATCTTGCTTCCCTGAAGGGGATGATATGATAAATCACTTATCAGGGTCATCAGATAACTATATGCTATGAAAAAATGACTTTAATTCCTCATTAATAACTATATCAATGAATTGGGGATGGGAGAAGGATTTTTGAAGCTAATATCAGGAGTATGATACCTAGGGAGTAAGAGGTGTAGGCCCGCCCAGTTGTGCTTCTCGAATAAGACTCCACAATGCCCTATGATCCAATGAGAGTTATCCAGGATTTTTCAAGAGATCCCCTGCAAACTATACTAAATATGGGGGTCATTATAGCTATTATCCTACTCTATTGAGAAACTTTTATACTTCCTTTTAATGAATTTATACTAAAGGTGGTTTCCTGGAATGGCCTCCCACGTGAGCTTAGCATGAAAACCTAACATGTACTCTTAAAAACCTCTTATGTTAATACCGCCCTGAATTGGTTTGTAAATTCTAGAACAACAAGACCAATGGTTTCAACCTTCTTGATGTGAGTCCCAAATGAATTTTTTAAGGATTCTTTAAATGTTTTTAATCATTACCTAGGGAGGTATACAAATATATAACACATGCATGGGGATAAAAGATGGAACATTGTTGGACAAGGAGAGTCTACCTCTAAATGAAATGAATTGTATTTTCCAATTTAATATACTTCCCATGATTCTATTTATTGTTTTTCTATAATGATGAATTAAAAATATTTTTTTGGATAAGGGGGAACCCAATTAATCCATTAGATGTATTTTTCTAGTAATTCCAACTATATCCTAAATCATCTTGGATCTCCTAGATATGTAGTTTTTGGGAATAAAAACACTCCTTTTGTTGGTATTGATGTATTAACTAGCTTTGTACATAATCAGTCATAATTAATTTGAAGTTATGAATTCAATTAGCCCTACTATTGAGAAAAAAAAGAACATATAATCTATAAAGAAAATGTAAGAAATACCAGAGAAACCATACCTCCCTTTGAATTGATGAATCTCCCCTTCTTCAATACCCATGGTGATATTTATACTAAGGACATCCTAAGAAAGGATTAAAAGGTTCAATGAGATAGGGTTCCCATATATTAAACCCTTTTATGATTTTAAAAAACTGAATCTTTCTTCATAAGAGAAATTTTGAACCAAGGAGATGATAAATACCTGAAGAAAAGGCCTCAAATCCACTCAAAGAAACCACATTTTCTGAGTACTCTAAGGGATAATAGTCATTCTATCGAATCATAAGCCTTTTCCATGTAGATTTTTATAATCAAATTTGATCTTATCAAATTCCTATATAGGTCTTCAATCATTTACTGGGCATGGCCAACGACACCCTAAATTATTCAGCTTTTAAGGAAACCATGTTGTTCCTATGAAATTTAGAGAACAATATGGATAGATAGTCTTTTGTTAAGAGAGGTGGATAGTACATTATATGAGAAGTTACAAATGATTATGGGATAGAATTTCCCAAAATTAATGGGTTGTTTCACCTTAGTAATAAGATCCATAATAGCATTCATGCTTACCCTAGGAAAAGGACCACTCTTGATGTAGTCCTGGATGGAACCTAGAACTTCCGCATTAATAAGTTCCCATGTATCAGTGTAAAAAGAACATGGGAACCCATATGGTCCTCGAGCACTCTCTTGATTAAGATCCTTAATGGATTGAAATATTTCAACATATTCGGAAAAAAAATCCAAACGTATGATTATACATTTCACTGATAGTATAGGTAATAGTGTCAAGTGTATGGTTGGACTCTTCCCAAACATTTTTTATACCCCCTGGGTCTGGAACGGACCTGATAGGGCTTCATTTAAATAATTAACATCCAATGGGATAGTAATGATAATGTTGCTAGTATGAGATCTGGTCCTGCCCAAATTTACACAAGTTTTTTAGGTTAATCGGTCAATTATAGAGTAGCTTGGGTGGTCGATTCCTCAGAGATCTAAGAAGAAACCTACAGACAAGCACATTTTGTGGATTGTTTTTGGCTATGATGTGGAAAACTTGGGTTGATATTATATGGTTTTAAGTGAATCCTAAGATACTTAAGTGAATTCAAATTAAAATAATGAGTTGATCCTATGTTATCACATGGGGTGGATTAGATGAATTCCTTTTTATCTATTTCAATTTCTTTTATTTGAGATGGGTTCATTTAAGAAGATCAAATAACATCATCGTTTACTCATTTAATACCTACTCCATTTAATACTAATCACCTATACACTGTAAGGATCAAAGTTTTTAGCACTTCAAGGTAAAGTTTCGTATCATCACTTGAAGTGTGTGGCCTTAAATTCAACAAGGATGAAGGATTTTAAATATCTTCAAACAAAATTCCCAATTAAAAGAAGTGATTAGAAATTAATCGAGTGAGAAATAACATCCAATCCAGACCCTTTCTACTCCCTTGGATCAACCCATAAGTGGGTTATCCCTCCATTGATTATATGGTTTCAATGGAAGTGGAAAGTAGACTCATGAGGGAGGAATTAGAGAAGTGAAAAAACAATAAAATAACTATCACTCCGCCGTTCTGTGATAATCTTACAAGGTTTAGTGTGAACAAGTTCACACCGTGAGGAAATGGTATCAAAGTGACAAGAATAAGAATATAAAATGAGAATATTAAGAACTTTTATAAATAATCTAAGGTAATTCAAGAACTTACAATTGAAGGAATGTGATTACAACATCAAATTGGAAGTATAACATTAAAATGAAACAAAGCTCAAAGATCCTCAACTCCTTCACCACCATTGCCTTAAATAGTAATATCAATAGGAATTGGTCGATATACCAACAGTATAAATCATCCCACTTTATTATGGTAGGCCTAGGGTGGTGGAAAGTAAGGTAGAGAGGACTTATTTATCCTTGAATCGAAGTGGCGGGCAGCCTACATCCACCGAAAAAACATGTCTAAATGACCATCTATATAGCCAAATTAAATTAGGAAATAGCACAAGAAAATGGAGCTCCGGATTTCTCCTAATCTTATACGAAATATCAGCCCAAATGGATTTTTGGTTTTAGAGATATGATTGAAATGTTGTGATGTTTTTCTGGGATGCAGAATCTGGCACAGAATTTTATCTCTACGTTGGGCCACATGGAATTCCATTCAAAAATTAGAATTAGATTTGGGAAATGTTTAGTGAAATGTTACCCATGATGTCTTCTATCTTAAGTAAAATTTTTATAATTATTTGGATTTTATATTGTACACTAAAATAGTTTTATTGGGATGTTTCCCATCTCACTTCACCTAGAATGTTGTTCGTTCAAGGCCAACTTTGGTGGTCTTCAAATATGAATCTTCAAGTACTCAAAAAGTATGAATTGTTATAAATGTAATGAGAAACATGAAAATTAAATATTAATATAAAATCAAGATCATTGGGTACTTTAAATTATTTTCAAAAAATGTACCATGTAATATTGCTTTTTAAGAAGGAATTACAATTATAATATGAAATAATGTTCAAAGTGTAAAATGCACTAAAATGGTTTTTATAAATAATAAAGCACATTTATATTATATAAATTAAAAATGAATATTAGCCTCATTTAGTGGCTAATCACACCCCCCAACTTGAGTTTTTCTAGTCCTGAGAAAAATGTATCTCAAAAATATGAAATTCGAACTCCCTTTTCCAAAAAAAATTTAATATACAATGATCACCAAAAACCATTATATCAAACAACTGTGAAACCCATAAAAATATTTTAATACAAGATAGTTTCATAAGCATATCCCAATCCCAATACCATTCCTTTATTCAAATTTATCGCCATATTTCATCCAATATCAATTAAGTGTGAGGATGTATTGTGTATCACAATAGACATTGGGGTTAATCTTTATTCAAGGGAGAAATGACAGAAGTGATATAGGGAATCATATTTCAGTATTAAGATGAGTATTCAATTTTTTTATAGAATATGTATTTCTTATTTTTTTTCAATTTTTCCATGGTAATTGAAATTGCACTCAATAGAGTCAACCCATGTAGCGAGACTTTGCCGATGACTCTGAGGCTCAAAGACCTTAGGACACCAAGTGAATCCCACATACTCGGGCATCATCTTGAATTAACTCATTCAAAAACAAAGTCAAATTACCAAAAATAGATATAAAATTACTAACTCTGGGCTAGACAACTATGGAGTCATGATCCCCAAGTTTCGAAAGCCATGCATTAGGTCATTTCATTGCTCTATGTGCAAATTTATTGTTTTTTTATTGATTTTTTTGAATACTCATATTAAAACTAAAATGATCATCAAACCTGTGATATTTATTTTGGGGACCCCATGAACTCAAACTAATACCCCACTATCCAAAGGACATGCGTTGTGATATTTTTTTTTATTTGGATGAAAATATAAATGACGAAATTTCACATTAGACAGTCACACTTTCCAAAAATCTATGCCCATGAAATTATACATGGATTAAAATAAGAATCGGGGAATGCTAAATTATTTGATATTCAGTTTCAAAGTTTTCAATGTGAATTTTCATGTTCAAAGTTAAAGGAATTTTTCCTTCCATTTACACACATTTTTTTCAAAAAATATTCACACAAAATAATTTTTTTACAAAAGAAAATATTTTATTTCATCCTCCCCCCCAAACTTAATATAACATTGTCCCCAGTGTTTGACGAAAAGGTAGTTTATAACGGGGTAGAGGTATATAAGGGGAGTTCAAAAAGGAAATTTAAAATGAGGATCATGGAATGAAGTCACCTGGTGGTTGAAGTTGAAGTTCGTGCTACTCCAATCTAGTCCTTTGATATCCATGTTACTCGCAGAGTTCCCTAGTGGAAAAAGGAAAAAGACAAACAAACAAAACAAAACAATATATATATATGTATTGTTTTAGTTATAATAATAAAAAAAAAATAAGAATATATATAAAAATTATAGAATAAGGAAGCACTATAAGTCTTAGGTTAGTGGTAATAGTGTGCCCCTCTCTCCCTTCGATCCCGGGTTCGAGTTTTCATAGCTTCGCCAATTGTGACGGGGTTTACCCCATGACCTACGACGTGGCCTTTTAATTTAATTATTATTATTTTTGTATTTTTTTAACCAAAAAACACATAAAAATAAAATGAACTGATGGTACATTATCTCCTTTTTAAATTTCTGGGTAAGGTATTACTCAAGGATCAAACCACATGACAAGGATGAATATAGCGCTCCCCTTTCATACCCATCCATACTCATAATAGAAGAATAGGTCAACAGTATAAATTTTTATTTTTATTTTATTTTTTTTATATCAAAATGATTCATTAATATTATTTGAAAAATAAATATGATTCAAAAATATTAGAAACATGAAATCATGGTTTGCCTCCTGTGCAGTGCTTTTATTTAACGTCGTTAGCCCAAATTGAACCCCCCCAAACTTACCCAATTCCAACTTTCAACATTTTAAGGACCTCGTATTTCTCCACTTATACTCTATTGAGATTGATTCTTTGTTTAGAATTTATGTCAGGTACAAACCTATGTTCTATAATTAGTGGGAAAATCCAAGGAATGTCAAAAATGGTTGATCTGGTTTCCACTGTAGTCTTGACAAAGGCATCAATGATCATTCCAAATTTTTTGGTTTCAAGAGAAGAATGAATTCCAATTGAAATTTCATGATTATAACCTATGAAGGGATACTTGAGTGGGGAAGGAAGGACAATAATTTTGAGCACGGTTTGGATTGGACATTCAGACACATATTTAGATTTTGAATCCAACTCAATTTAATTTTCAAAATTTCTCAACAAAATTGGTTTCTTTTGAATATAAGATTCAACCAAAAAATCAGAAATATCAGTTTCATGAATGGTTATGGACTCAAAGTTTGTTATTTCTCTTATTGGTGCATTGATTTTTAGTTCTAAAAAATCATTAATGGAGCTATATTCAGGACACTTAATCCATGATGTCAAATTTCCTTCTTGTGAATACAAAAAATCAGTTTCCTCTTCATTTAAACACCCATCAACTATTACTTCATGTTCTTTAGGTATCATAGGTTAAAAGGAAATTTATTTAGCATTTTCATGAGATGTTTTTGTAACACCCCAGGTAAATAAAGAATATGAAATTTTCACATTTCTCCATATTTGTGAATAAAATATTAATATTACTTTAAAGGGGATGCTATGCTCGATGGCGTACCCAATACGCAACAACGAGTTTCTTGGGAATCTTACGTTGCACTCTAATAATAAAATAATATTATTTTAAATGGTAGTTAACGCCTAGCTGTTCTAATGGAGGGAATGAACAGAACTAACTACAAAATGATTATATATGTTTGTCAAATAGTTTTACTCTTTACAATAAATGTTAGAGAATTAAAAATGCGAATGAATCCAATTTTAAGTGTAAACATTCTAATATTCTTTAAAAGGTCGATTAACCGCCTTTTGATGGCGAAACTCTTTTAAATCCAATTTTTGAAAATTTTATGTGTTATATTTGACAAAATAAAATTCTTCTTTAGAATCGGGACATCAAAATTTACTTTGTGTAAATTTTTGGTATTTTTCCGATAAAGTTCATTTTTTATGAATAGTGAAAAATGTTGTATTTTAATTCAAAACCTCTTTTTAATCTAATTTATTTATATGATTAGATTATATTTTGAATTGGTTTTAAAGTTAAATTATAATATATTTTTACCATTTAATCCAATATTGGTCGTTGGAATTAATTTCACTTTGAAATTGGACTTAAACTAGTGTCAATCTTTTGATATGTATTTTTTCATAAAAACACGCTATTTGTCATGACAGCGGGAATTAATTATTAAATTAATTAATGTAACTTATATGATTTGAATTTTGTAAAATAGAAATCATTTTTGAATTCGGAATATCAAATATATATTAAGGTTAAGTTTTGGTATTTTTCTGAAAAACTTCAATTTTTGATGAATAGTGAAACCACTAAGTGGTACTTAAAAAAGCTGATTTTTCGTTTAAATGAAACGTTACCACTTCTGTGTTTTGAATTTCAAAAATCTGACATACATGGTTGTCATTAGGAAGTAAAATGTGGTTCAATGGGATTAAAATAATTTTTTTTGTGAATAGTAACTTTTAAGTTTTTAATCGCGATTAGAGGTAATTAGTGTAATTTAAGGTAAGAATAATGTTTTAATAATATGAAATGACATAGACACATGTCCTACCGTTATTTGATGTTTCATGTCCTACCAAGACAACCCATGGGTCTATTTTGGGGACCCCATGGAGCCACTTGGGTAAGATAATGACATTAATGACTTTTATTTAAAGTTAAAATGAAAATGTCACAAACATGAGTTGTTTTACTAAAACAATTTTTAAAATGGGGTTATAAAAGTCATATTTTTTACTATAAATATTCATTGGAAATATAAAAATATTTCCTACATCATGATATTTTTTTATAATTTTTAGACATTAAATAAATTAAATTATTTATGACACCATGATGATGCAGTGATTACCTCATTATTTAACGATTTAAATAAAATGAAAATATAATGTAAAATCTAAGACCTAAACTTATAAAAAACCTATTGGATGGGTGGATTTCGAACCCTTATAACCTTATCCTCTAAATTTATAATTATGGGACCTTTTTTATCTGAAAATCATTTTATAACAAAGTATCTTTTCTTAACTTTCCAAGAGTGCCCCTCCTCTCCTCTTATAAAAGGCCCCCACCTCTACCACCTTACCCACACTTCCAAAGCCTTTGGCTCAGCCAACCCCTGCCCATTTTGTCTCTCCACATCCCTCTAATACTCTTAGAAGCTTCCCTTTGGGCACAAGTCTTCCCAATGAATCCTTTGAGCTCAAATCAAAAAGAGTTACCTGATTTAAAGGTAGTGTCTTCTCTTGAGTTCTTATGTTTTATTTTGCTTCTCCAACCCCCTAAACTATTTTTATTATTTTCTTTTGTAACAAAACCAGTATCTTCAATATACTAGTATGTTGTTATGTGAACGATTCTATCTACACTTACACACACCTTCGTCTAATGGTTAAAGAACATACTGTTTCTGTGGTTGGCGATTTTCTGCCTCATGAAATGATGATTGTCCAATATTTTTTTAACACCTTTAAAGGTGGATATTATGATGTCAATATATTTTATATATGATATATATGGTATTTCTTTTTACTATATGCTTCTGTATTTTATATTTAAAACATACCTTTATTCTTTTCATGTTGTGCAAATGCGATAATTTCATATGAGGAAGTGTGGACTACTGCCCCCTCAAGTGATGTGACTCGTTAATGCAATACATGAAATGTATAAAGAATGAAATTAATGAACATATGTGACCTATATAACATTTATATTATAATTTAATTATAATATATATATATATATCTCATTTATGCTCCATGTTCTTATGTTGGAGGACGTTCTTTTATATTAACAATACTGTAATTTGTATTTTTATATGATGAGAGACCCTTTTTTCTCTCATCAATCCATTTTGGAAGTTTTGATTGGCACCGTTAGGCTGCCGAATTTTCGTAAGAGATCCAACCTCTCTATTTCTTTTTAAGTACTCTTCTTTATGTCACTTCTTTTAATATCCTATTTGTTATGTTTGAGGATGTTATTTTATATTCCTCTTGCTTTAAATTTTATGTTAATATTATGAGAGACCCTATTTGATCTCATCAATCCATTTTTGGAATTTTTAAGTGGTGCTGTTAGGCTGCCGAGTTTTCATAAGGGATTTTTCATCTCACTTTTATTCCCATAAGATTTATTCTATATTTTCCACCATTTACTTTGAGTGGTATATGTACTGCCCATTATTCTACTCTTTTTGTAATATACTTTCATTTATGAGTATTTACATCAATGTTGTATGACCCTTATTTCATGGGGTGTACGTTTTGAAAGTAGCCCAAATCGGTAAGGGAACCTTTCACCCTCCTCTTTTTAAAAAGACTTCTTTTGTTATGTCTTTTAAATTACATCTTCTTATGTTGGGATATGTTCTTCTATATCTTTATTGATGTAAATTTTATGTCCAAGTGATGAGATACCCTTTTACCTCTCATCAACTCATTTCCTTAATTTTGAAGTGATGCCGTTAGGCTGTCGAATTTTTGCAAGGGAACTTCTTAACCCAATTTTGATTCTTTGGGATAAACTTGTACTCCTTGAATATGTCGTTCTATGAATATGTGTGAATAACCTATGATTGTTTTACACTTAATATCCACTTATATTTTGTGTATTCATTTGTCACACATAATTATGTAACTGATTTATCCTTAATCCAAGGATACTGTCTTTGTATGGGACTTCATCTTAATCTCCTTTCATTGTGGAATATTTTGTTTTATACACAACATTCTTTTATAAGATGTATAAACCCCTTTGAATTTTACATTTATCCAAAAGGAATCTTTTTTATACGAATCGTTTTACTAAACGACAAAAGGGAATGTTTTTGTCGTACGTGTCCGGCGACAACGACTTCTCCACCGCTGTGACCATTATTTGAGTTTCGGCTTCCTCTACAATCCATACCTTTTTTTAAAAGAAAAATCAATACTATGTTTTACTTTTCTTTTATTTTGGTGTTGAAAATGGTTTTGATAACGTTTTTATTATATCAATGTGTTATTGATATTTGGTGATTGAAATGTGGAAATGTTTTGTTTCCTTTATGCATGTTTTATGTGATATGATATTGTTATGGTTCTTGGGCATTGTTATGAAGACGGGTGGTTCCGTGATAAAATAAGGGTGGGTGAGCCCGATATAGCTCTCCAATTCATTGGGTAACGTGAAGGAGTTAAACATTAAGGTTTCTCCGAAGAGATTTAGGGAATATACTATGATGGGGTATTCCAAACATAACCAAGAGGGTTACTCCCTACATAAGAATGTTATGAATGCCTCAAGTTACCTTTATGCATTATGATTTCTATGAATTATTCATGATTTGATGAGGTATGTTAAAATGCTTATGTTTTATGAGTAAAGTATGATTTCATACATGGACTAATGTTTTCTTTTCGTACTTTTATATCCCTTACTGAGCTTTTTATGCTCATCCCATGTTTTTGAAATGTTTTTCACAGGTCAAGGGAAAGGTACATGATATGATGATAGTGTCAAGGATGTGTCAAGAAAGAAACCATGTTTTATTCTAAATATGTTTCCGTTGATGGGGAAAGACCAATACTATCATTTATTGTAACCACTTTGTTTAAATGTGGGATGTAATGCATGTTTTATGATCTAATTCTCTAAAACTCTAAACTTGAAAAGACCCTCAATGTGTATTCTTGAAATATCTCAAGATTAAGTAATGTTTAACTCTGGGGCCTTATAGTTGGTATCAGAGGTCGGTTTAGACAACTTTAGGGGTTAAGAGTTTTTTTATACACATGATTAGTCCCTATATCTATTATTTCAGTTAAATCCTTGTTTTATAACTTTTTTCAGGTCAAGTAAAGTCGGTTACGAATGGAAGGAGAAGGATCTAAAATGACATTCCTATCTCTTCCTGATGACATTCTTGCAATAATTATTGCAAAGTCATGTTCGGATGATTGTGAAACTTTTTCTTGCATACAACTCGTTTGAAAGCAGTTGTTTGAGATATCAAACACCTCCACTATACCTCGTTAACATCATGGATCATGGGTTGTATTTAGACAAATACTATTTTCACAATATTATCATATTTTCAAGAAAGGTTAATATTATCAGGGTATTTTCAAATATTTTACCTTATCATAAGAATTTGAAGCATATTATGATTTTAAAAATGGTGCTGAGGAAGGAGACCCTTGCGCAACCTATTTATATTTTCTTTTAAAATATAGTCTCTCAGCACATACTTATGGTATTTTAAAAGGACCAATAATAGAAAGTTTCAACTCAAATTCTGTCCGACTATTTTATAGAAATGATGTTTTATCAGATGTTTTGGAATTATATGTCATACATGATTATTTTCCAAAACTTTTTTTCGGTGAACACCCATATGACCCATGTTTTACAAGGTGTATTTGGATGGAGGAAGAAAGTGATTTTGAAGGATCTCTAAATCATTGTTATAATGCAAGGGACTTCTACCTACGTGAACAAGATGACGATGAAACCGAGTGGACGCCATGATCAAGGTATCTTGTTATTCTTTTTGGGAATCATTTTATTTTATCTTATGGTGGTGAAATAAGACTTCAAGAATTAAGATGTTGATATCGTAATGAATTTGGATGAAAATGAGAGGTATAATGAAACCATTGAGGTTAAAACATGTTAGGTTTATTTTTGGAGTTTTATAAAAAAGACAACACGCAGACCGTGTGACAACCCGTCGCGTCGGACAAAGCTGCGGGAATCGAACCCACAACCAAAGTGCGACTGGTATTTATCGCCTACCACGGGACTACGTGAAGTACCTTGTTAGTATGACTTATTCTTTTTAGTTAGATGATTTTATTAATTAAGAGTATGTTCATTTTGGGTTATCTATGGAAATTATTAACCTATCATGGAGGATATGTGATTATGTTAATTACTTTTAGATATGAGACTTTAAGAGCAACTGATATTATTTGGAGATAAGTGTTAATTTGTACCTTGGAAGACTATGTGATTAAATCCTTCAAATATTTGGGTTTCAATATTAGTTTGGCTTACTTTGATGAATTTTATGGACAAATTGTTTATTGAATGGTCTTTGTTGAACTTTGGGTATTGTTTGAAAAAATTTGGAGATTAAGAATAGATTTTTTTATCTTTTGGGTATTATCTGATCTCACACTAACCTTTTAGGTTTTAGTTTTGGTTAAGGTCTAAATACATGGGAAGTATATAGTTCTATTTTGTGGAATTACGTGATTCTCTAGTAGTTGATTATAGATCTCTTAATGTAAACAAGTCTTCCTAAATACTCATCATTTGGGGAAAGTACGAGTTTGTGTAAAAAATCTAGTAAACTTTGAAAGTCAACATGACAAGTAAGTATGTTTCCTTAAGATCAAAAATAAATTCCTCAATGAAAAGTATCTTAAAACAAAAATGTTGTCTATTAACTTTTCCTACGGGGGAATCAAATACCGTTTAACCCACCACAAGTACGGGATTTTCTTGTGGTTAACTTTCTCTTAAACATGTTTTCTATCACTCTCCCTCAGAACATGACCCTTTGTTTTTCCTCCATATCCATGTTTTCCTACATGGAATCCTAGTATGGGTTAACTCGGGAGACCTTTGTACTTATCTTTATTTATTTTAAAGTGATTGTTTTACTGACTCTTGTTCTGATGTGGGATTTTTAATGAGGTTTCCAAGCCCAATTTTAAAATTGTGAGGACGCAATTCTCAAAAGGGGGGAAGGATGTAACACCCCAGGTAAATAAAGAATATGACATTTTCACATTTATCCATATTTGTGAATAAAATATTAATATTACTTTAAAGGGGATGCTATGCTCGATGGCGTACCCAATACGCAACAATGAGTTTCTTGGGAATCTTACGTTGCACTCTAATAATAAAATAATATTATTTTAAATGGTAGTTAACGCCTAGCCGTTGTAATGGCGGGAATGAACAGAACTAACTAAAAAATTATTATATATGTTTGTAAAATATTTTTACTCTTTACAATAAATGTTAGAGGATTAAAAATGCGAATGAATCCAATTTTAAGCGTAAACATTCTAATATTCTTTAAAAGGTCGATTAACCGCCTTTTGATGGCGAACCTCCTTTAAATCCACTTTTTGACAATTTTATGTGTTATATTTGACAAAATAAAATTCTTCTCTAGAATCGGGACATCAAAATTTACTTTGTGTAAATTTTTTGTATTTTTCCGATAAAGTTCTTTTTTTTATGAATAGTGAAAAATATTGTATTTTAATTCAAAACTCTTTTTAATCTAATTTATTTATATGATTAGATTATATTTTTAATTGGTTTTAAAGTTAAATTAGAATATATTTTTACCATTTAATCCAATATTGGTCGTTGGAATTAATTTCACTTTGAAATTGGACTTAAACTAGTGTCAATCTTTTGATATATACTGTTTCATAAAAACACGCTATTTGTCATGACATCGGGAATTAATTATTAAATTAATTAATGTAACTTATATGATTTGAATTTTGTAAAACATACATCATTTTTGAATTCGGAATATCAAATATAGATTAAGGTGAAGTTTTGGTATTTTTCTGAAAAACTTCAATTTTTGATGAATAGTGAAACCACTAAGTGGTACTTAAAAAAACTGATTTTTCATTTAAATGAAACTTTACCACTTTTGTGTTTTGAATTTCAAAAATCTGACATACATGGTTGTCATTAGGAAGTAAAATGTGGTTCAATGGGATTAAAATAATTTTTTTGGTAAATAGTAAATTTTAAGTTTTTAATCGCGATTAGAGGTAATTAGTGTAATTTAAGGTAAGAATAATATTTTAATAATATGAAATGACCTAGACACATGTCATACCCTTATTTTATGTGTCATTTCCAACCAATAAAACCCATGGGTCGATTTTGGGGACCCCATGGAGCCACTTGGGTAAGATAATGACATTAATGACTTTTATTTAAAGTTAAAATGAAAATGTCACAAACATGAGTTGTTTTACTAAAACAATTTTTAAATGGGGTTATACAAGTAATATGTTTGACTATAAATAGTAATTGGAAAGATAAAAAGATTTCCTACATCATGATATTTTTTTTATAATTGTTAGACATTAAATAAATTAAATTTTTTATGACATTATGATGATGCAGCGATTACCTTATTATTTAACGATTTAAATAAAATGAAAATATAATGTCAAATATAATACCTAAACTTGTCAAAAACCTATTGGATGGGTGTATTTTGAAACCTTATAACCTTATCCTAGAAATATATAATTTTGAGACCTTTTTTATCCGAAAATCATTTTATAACAAAGTATCTTTTCTTAACTTTCCAAGAGTGCCCCTCCTCTCCTCTTATAAAAGGCCCCCACCTCTACCACCTTACCCAAACTTACAAAGCCTTTGGATCATCCAAACCCTACCCATTTTGTCTCTCCACATCCTTCTCTTACTCCTAGAAGCTTCACTTCGGGCAGAAGTCTTCCCAAGTAATCCTTTGAGCTCCAATCAAAAAGAGTTACCCGATTTAAAGGTAGTGTCTTCTCTTGAGTTCTTATGTTTTATTTTGCTTATTCAACCCCCTAAACTATTTTCATTCTTTTCTTTTGTAACAAAAACAGTATATTAAATATACTAGGATGTTTTTATGTGAAGTATTCGAGCTACACTTCCACACACCTTCGTCTAATGGTTAAAGAACATACTGTTTCTATGGTTGGCGATTTTCTACCTCACGAAATGGTGATTGTTCAATATTTTTTTAACACCTTTAAAAGTGGACATTATGATGTCACTATATTTTATATATGATATATATGGTATTTATGTTTAATATATGCTTCTTTATTTTATATTTAAAATATACCTTTATTCATTTCATGTTGTGCAAATGCGATAATTTCATATGAGGAAGTGTGGACTACCGCCCCCTAAAGTGATGTGACTCGTTAATGCAATACATGGAATGTATAAAGAATGAAATTAATAAACATATGTGACCTATATAACATTTATATTATAATTGAATTATAATATATATATATATATATATCTCATTTATTTTTAATTTCATTAATATGACAAAAAAATGAAAGTAGCGTTCATGCGTACGTACGGCCTACCGTCTCCATGAACGGTGATTTTCATTTTTTATCTCTAAATGTTATGGAATAGTATAAAATTAATATGTACTGGATATATATGATATTTTAATAATTAATAATATTCTGTAAATTATTTAATTATAACTACAAGGGCAATCATTTTCAAACAAGTTCATTTTTTTACTCATGTACCAAACATCGGCAAAAACATCTGATATGAACTAACATTATTAAACAATTGTTATAACATTATAATATGTGATATGAACTGAATAATAATATTTAAAGGAGTTCCTTAAGAAATTATAAATTGACCAAAGTTTATTATTCAGGAATATAAAGAAACGAACAAGACAAGTCGGACTTGAGGTAAGGGATCCGACCTCTCGCTTTCTTTTCAAGTACCCTATTTTATGTCATTTCATTTATGCTCCATGTTCTTATGTTGGAGGATGTTATTTTATATTAAACATACTGTAATTTGTATTTTTATATGATTAGAGACCCTTTTTTCTCACATCAATCCATTTTGGAATTTTTGATTGGTGCCGTTAGGCTGCTGAATTTTCGTAAGAGATCCAACCTCTCTATTTCTTTTTATATACTCTCCTTTATGTCACTTAATTTAAGCTCCTATTTGTTATTATGGGGGATGTTATTTTATATTCCTCTTGCTGTAAATTTTATGTTAATATGATGAGAGACCCTATTTGATCTCATCAATCCATTTTTGGAAGTTTTAACTGACGTCGTTAGGCTGTCGAGTTTTCGTAAGGGATTTTTCATCTCACTTTTATTCCCATAAGGTTTATTCTATATTTTACACCATTTCCTTTGCGTGGTATATGTACTGCCCATTATTCTACTCTTTGTGTAATATACTTTCGTTTATGAGTATTTACATCAATGTTGTATGACCCTTCTTTCATGGGGTGTACGTTTTGAAAGTTGCCAAAATCGGTAAGGGAACCTTTCACCCTCCTCTTTTTAAAAAGACTTATTTTGTTATGTCTTTTAAATTACCTCTTATTATTTTGGGATATGTTCTTATATATCCTTATTTATGTAAATTTTATGTTCAAGTGATGAGATACCCTTTTTACCTCTCATCAACTCATTTTCTTAATTTTGAAGTGATGTCGTTAGGCTGTCGAATTTTTGCAAGGGAACTTCTTAACCCAATTTTGATTCTTTGGGATAAACTTTTACTCCTTGAATATTCCATTCTATGAATATGTGTGAATAACCTCTGATTGTTTTACACTTAATATCCACTTATATTTGGTGTATTCATTTGTCACACATAATTATGTAATTTATTTATCCTTAATCCAAGGATACCGTCTTTGTATGGGACTTCGTCTCAATCTCCTTTCATTGAGGCATATTTTGTTTTATACACAACCTTATTTTAGACGTTGTATAAACCCCATTGACTTTTATTTTTATCCAAAAGGAATATTTTTTATACGAATCGTTTTACTAAACAACAAAAGGGAATGTTTTTGTTGTACGTATGCGGCGACAACGACTTCTCCGCCGCCGTGACCATTATTTGAGTTTTGGCTTCCTCTACAAGCCATACCATTTTTTAAAAGAAAAATAAATACCATGTTTTACTTTTCTTTTATTTTGGTGTTGAAAATGGTTTTGATAACATTTTTATTATATCAATGTGTTATTGATATCTGGTGATTGAAATGTGGAAATGTTATGTTTCCTTTATGCATGTTTTATGTGATACGATTATGTTATGGTTCTTGGGAATTGTTATGAAGACGGTTGGTTCCATGATAAACTAAGGGCGGGTGAGCCCGATATAGCTCTTTAATGCATTGGGTAACGCGAAGGAGTTAAACATTAAGGTTTCTCCGAAGAGATTTAGGGAATATACTGTGATGGGTATTCCAAACATAACCAAGAGGGTTACTCCCTACGTAAGAATGTTATGAATGCCTAAAGTTACCTTTATGCCTTATAATTTCTTTGAATTATTCATGATTCGATGAGGTATATTAAAATGCTTATGTTTTATGAGTAAAGTATGATTTCATACATGGACTAATGTTTTCTTTTCGTACTTTTATATATCTTACTGAGCTTTTTATGTTCATCCAAAGTTTTTTAAATGTTTTTCATAGGTCAAGGGAAAGGTGCATGATATGAAGATAGTTTCAAGGATGTGTCAAGAAAGAAACCATGTTTTATTCTAAATATGTTTCTGTTGATGGGGAAAAACCAATACTATCTTTTTTTGTAACCACTTTGTTTAAATGTGGGATGTAATGCATGTTTTATGATCTAATTCTCTAAAACTGTCAACATGAAAAGATCCTCAAGGTGTATTCTTGAAATATCTCAAGATTAAGTAATGTTTAACGTTGGGGACTTATAGTTTTTGTGTAACAAGATTCCTCTATGAATGATAAGGAATGGAAAACCGGACTGGGAATGGATTCCATAATTGTTTAAATTCTTTGTCATTCTAATTTCAAGGATGAAACTTCAGAAGTAATTCTATCCATTTTTTGACACAATTTCTCAATTAAGGGATTAGGATCAAGATTGGAAAGGGGTTGATATAGATGGTCTATTCCAAAAGTATAATTAAGTTGTTGGAATTCCATAGGAGGATGTTCCGATTGGACTTGTTGGGATTGGAACTCATAATAGGTTGGAATGTTTTGTGGAGTATAGGAGTTAAAAAAATTGTGGCTCAATAGGTTGTTAATTATCCCACCAGTAGAAACAAGGATGATCATTGTACATCATCCTTTGTGTGGATTGATCAAAGTAAGGAGAGGTTCCCCATGTTTGGATTTGTTCAACAGGGTTTTCCATAGGAATGAGATTGGGGATGATATTAGAGAAGTGGGATGAGAAAAGAAAGCTAGTGTATAAGATAACATACTTAGGTCCCCATAAATGGCACCAAAATTTGGTCTCTCCCAAATTTATCCAAGTTTTTATGGTTAAGCGTTCAATTATAGACTAGCTTGGGTTGTCGATTTCTTAGAGACCTAAGAAGAAACCTACAGACACACACATTCTATGGATTGTTTTTGGATATAAAGTGGCCAACATGGGTTGATATTATATGGGATTAAGTTAATTCTAAGATACTTAAGTGAATTCAAATTAAAATAATGAGTTGATCCTAGTTTATCACTTGGGGTGGATTATATGTATTCATTTTTATCTATTTCAATTTCTATTATTTGAGATGGTTTCATTTAAAAAGATCAAACAACATCATCACTTAATCATTTAATACCTACACCATTTAATACTAATAAACTATACACTATAAGGATAAAAAAATTTGATCACTTCAAGGTAAAGGTTCGTATTATCACTTGAAGTGATTTGCCTCAAATTCAACAAGGATGGAGGAGTTTAGAGATCTTCAAACAAAATTCTCAATTAAAATAAGTGATTAGAAATTAATGGAGTGAGAAATAAAATCCAATGCATCCCCTTTCTACACCCTTTTATCAAACCATAAGTGGGTTATCCCTTAATTGTTTCATCCCAAATGGAATTTTGGTTTTCGAGATATGATTGAAATGGTGGGCTGTTTTTCTGGGCTGCAGAATCTGGCCTGGAATTTTATCTCTAAATTGGGCCGCCTGGAACTCCATTCAAATATCAGAATTAGCTTTGTCCACAGTTTAATGAAATGTTCCCCATGATTTCTTAAATCTTTATTTCAATTTTCATATTTATTGGGCTTTTATATTTTCCACTACAATAGTTTTATTGGGATGTTGTCTAGTTCACTTCACCAAGAATGTTGTTTGTTCAAGGACAACTTTAGTGGTCTTCAAATATGAATCTTCAAGTACTCCAAAAGTATGAATTGTTACCAATGTAATGGGAAAACCTGAAAATAAAATATTGAAATAAAATCAAGATCGTTGGGAACTTTAAATGATGTTAAAAAATGTACCATGTAATAGTGCATTTTAAGAATGAATTGCAATTATAATATGAAATAATGTTCAAAGTGTAAAATTCACTAAAATGGTGTTTATAAATAATACATCACATGAATAATATATATATTAACAATGAATATTAACCTCATTCAGTGGCTAATCACACCCCCCAACTTGAGTTTTTCTATTCCCGAGCAAAATGTATCTCAAACATATGAAATTTGAATTCCCTTTTCCAAAAACATTTTAATAAACAATGATCACTAAAATCCCTTATATCAATCAACTGTGAAACCCATCAAAATATTTTAATACAATATATTTTCATAAGTAGGACCCAACCCAAAACCCATTCCTTTATTCAAATTCATCACCATATTTCATCCAACATCAATTAAGTATGAGGATGTGTTGTGTATCACAATAAACATGGGGGTTCATCCTTATTCAAGGGGAAAATGATAAAAGAGCTAGGTGGAATCACATTTCAATGTTAAGATGAGTATTCAATTTTTTTTATTGAATATATATATATATATATTTGTTTTTTCTTTGCAATTTTTTCATGGTAATTTAAATTTCACTCAATAGAGTCAACCCATGTAGCGAGACTTTTCCGATGACTCCCAGGCTCAAAGATCTTAGGGAAACAAGTGAATCCCACATACTTGGGCATCATCTCGAATTAACTCAGTCAAAAACAAAGTCAAATTACCAAAAATAGAGATAAAATTACTAACATTGGGCTAGAAAACTATGGAGTCACAATTCCCAAGTGCTGAAAGCCACGCATTAGGCCATTTCATTTCTCTACGTGAAAATGTGTTATTGTTTTTTTAATACTCATATTAAAACTAAAATGATCACCAAACCTATGATATTTATTTGGGGGACCCCATGAACTCAAACTAATACCCCACTATCCAAAGGACAAGTGTTGTGATCTTTTTTTTATTTGGATGAAAATATAAACGATGAAATTTCACATTAGACATCCACACTTTCCAAAAATCTATGCTCATGAAATTTTACATGGATTAAAATCAGAATTGGGGAATAAAAAATTATTTGATATTCAGTTTCAAAGTTTTCAATGTGAATTATCATGTTCAAAGTTAAAGGAACTTTTCCTTCCATTTATACACATTTTTTTCAAAAAAATCACAAAAAAAGTATTTTATTTTTTACAAAAGAAATTTTTTATTTCATCCCCCCCCAACTTAATATAACACTATCCCTAATGTTTGAAGAGAAGAAAATTTAGAAGAGGGTAGAGGCGGATAAGGGTAGTTCAAAAAGGAAATTGAAAATGATGATCATGGAATGAAGTCACCTGGTGGTTGATGTTGAATTTCATGCCACTCCAATCTAGCCCTTCAATATCCATGTTACTAGTAATGTTCCCAAGTGGAAAAGGGAAAAAAACAAACAAACAAAACAAAACAATATATTTATTTATTTATATATTTATTTATAATAATAAAAAAATAAAATAGAAGTATATATATATAAATTATAGAATAAGGAACCACTATAAGTAGTAGGTCAGTGGTAAGTGTGTGCCCCTGTCTCCCTTAAGTCCCGAGTTTGAGTTCCCGTGGCTTCGCCGGTTGTGAAGGGGTTTGACCCGTGACCCACAAAGTGGACTTTTAATTTAATTATTATTATTATTTTGTATTTTTTTAACCTAGAAAAATAAAAATAAAATGAACTGATGATACATTGTCTTCTTTTTAAATTTCTGGGTAAGGTATTACTCAAGGATCACACCACATGACACAGATGAATATGGTGCTTCTCTTTCATACTCATCCAAACTCATAATAGAAGAATAGGTAAACAATATAATTTTTTTTTTTATTTTTTTTTTTATTATATCAAAATGATTCATTAATCTTATTTGAAAAATAAATATGATTCAAAAATATTAGAAACATGAAAACCACGGGTTGCCTCCCATGCAGTGCTTTTGTTTAATGTCATTAGCCCGACTTGAACCCCCCTAACATACCCAATTCCAACTTTCAACATTTTAAAGACCCCATATTTCTCAACTTCTACTCTATTGATATTTATTATTTGTTTAGAATTTGTGTCATGTAAAAACCTATTTTCTACAATTAGTGGGAAAATCCAAGGAACATCAAAAATGGTTGATCTGGTTTGCACTATAGTCTTTCCAAAGGAATCAATGACCATTACAACTTTTTTGGTTTCAAGAGAAGAATGAATTCCAATTGAAATGTCATGATTATAACCTATGAAAGGATACTTTAGTTGGTAAGAAAGGACAATAAATTTGAGCTCGGTTTGGATTGGACATTCAGACACATATTTATATTTTGAATCCAACTCAGTTTCATTTTCCAAATTTCTCAACAACATTGGTTCCTTTTGAATATAAGATTCCACCAAAAAATTAGAAATATCAGTTTCACGAATGGGTATGGACTCAACGTTTGTGATTTCTCATAATGGTGTAGTGATTTTTAGTTCTAAAAATAATTAATGGAGAAATATTCAGGACACTCAATCCATGATGTCAAATTTCTATTTTGTGAATACAAAAAAATTAGTTTCATATTCATTTAAACACCCATAAACTATTACTTCATGTTCTTAAGTTATCCTAGGTTCAAAGGAAATTTCTTTAGCATTTTAATGAGATGTTTGTGTGTAACAAGATTCTTATATGAATGATGAGGAATGGAAAACCTGACTGGGAATGGGTTCCATAACTGTTTCAATTCTTTGTAGTTCTAATCTCAAGGATGAAACTTCAGAAGTAATTATATCCGTTTTTTGACACAATTTCTCAATTAATGGATGTGGATCAAGATGTGCAAGGGGTTGAGATAGATGGTCTATTCCAAGAGGATAATTAAGTATTTGGAATTCCATAGGAGGATGTTCTGATTGGCCTTGTTGGGGTCAAAACTCATAATAGGTTGGAATTTTTATTTGGAGAATGGGATTTAAATTTTTTTAGCTCAATAGGTTGTTGATTACCCCACCAGTATAAAATAGGATGATCATTGTACATCATACTTGGTGTGGATTGATCAAAGTAAGGAGAGGTTCCCCATGTTTGGATTTGTTCAAAAGGGTTTTCCATAGGAACGAAATTGGGGATGAGATTAGAGAAGTGGGATGAGAAAAGGAATTTAGTGTCTAAGATAAATTACTTAGGTCCCCATAAATGGTGCCAAAATTTTGTCTCGCCCAAATTTACCCAAGTTTTTAGGGTTAAGTGGTCAATTGTAGAATAGCTTGAGTTGTCGATTCCTCAGAGACCTAAGAAGAAACATACAGGCATGCACATTCTATGGATTGTTTTTGGCTATGAAGTGGCCAACTTTGGTTGATATTTTATGGGTTTAAGAGAATTCTAAGATACTTATGTGAATTAAAATTAAAATAATTATTTGATCCTAGGTTGTCACTTGGGTGGATTAGATGCATTCCTTTTTATCTATTTCAATTTCTTTTATTTAAGATGGGTTCATTTAAAAGGATCAAATAACATCATCACTTACTGGTTTAATACCTACACCGTTTAACACTAATCACCTATACACCTGAAGGATAAAAGTTTTGATCACTTCAAGGTAAAGGTTCCTATTATCACTTCAAGTGTGTGGCCTAAAATTCAACAAGGATGAAGGAGTTTAAAGATGTTAAAACAAAATTCTCAATTAAAATAAGTGATTAGAAATTAATGGAGTGAGAAATAACATCGAATACATCCCCTTGATACTCCCTTTGATCAACCCATAAGTGGGTTATTCCTCCATTGTTTCATCCCAAATGTAATTTTGGTTTTTGAGATATGATTGAATTGGTAGGATATTTTTCTAGGTCATAGAATCTGGCCCAGAATTTTATATCTAACTTGGGCCGCCTGGAAATCCATTCAAACATCATAATTAGCTTTGTCCCTATTTAATTAATTGTTCCCCATGATTTCTTCTATTTCAGTTCATTTTTCAGAATTATTGGGCTTTTATATTGTCCACTACATTAGTTTTATTTGGTTGTTGTCCAGTTCACTTCACCCTGAATGTTTTTTGTTCAAAGACAACTTTGGTGGTCATCAAATAAGAATCTTCAAGTACTCCAAAAGTATTAATTGTTACCAATGTAATTAGAAACCTGAAAATTAAATTTGAAAATAAAATCAAGATCATTGGGTACATTAAATGATGTTAAAAAATGTACCATGTAATAGTTCATTTTAAGAAGTAATTATATTTATAATATGAAATAATGTTCAAAGTGTAAAATGCACTAAAATGGTGTTTATAAATAATAAAGAACATGAATATTATATATATTAACAATGAATATTAGCCTCATTTAGTGTCTAATCAAGATCCATCTTCAAGGAGTATATTAAACCTTCCATCAAACCTATTCTCCCTAATACATGCATGAAAATAAGATGTATTTGTATCCCCTTGATTAATCCATTTCATTCTGGATCTCACACCAAAAGTTCTTTCAAAGTAATAGAATTATTCCTCCAACTATTTCCTTTTATTGTAAAAAGGAGGAATGTTTTGGAATCCTAGTGGGTTTGAAATTATATATCTATATTATTTATGTATTATTAGAGAGAATCCATATTAGAATCTATATTGGGTTTCTTATTAATCTAAGAAATGTTATAACTATAGAGTTTTATGGGATTTTTCTGAAGGGTAAACTAATAAATTACCTATATATGTGACAACCAAGAATATTATACCATATCACTAAATCCTTCCATATTCATCTAGTAACTAGTGTAAAATAGCCCTGTTATTTATTCTTTAGAGTTCTAAACATGGAGTTTCGGGTGGGGTTGATCAGAAAGGGTCCTAAATAGGTGAGTCACAATTTATTATGAGAAGTTGTAGATAGATAAAAATTTACCCAAGAATCTATAAAGCTTACCTCATATTCTTATATTATCTTTTTGATTGTTACACCAAGTGATATCATCTCTTGAGTAACCTAAATCTAGAAGTTTATTATAATTAATAAGACATTGGAATCCATGCATGCAATTTCTAGGATAAATACCCACTCCCTTATTCTCATAAGGATCAAATATAGTGTTATAATATCCTCCAACTATCCATGTAGTTAAACCATGATTGTAAGAAGAAAGAGAATCCCATAAATATCTTTCTTTGAAATAACTCACATTTAATATACAAAATAGACATGAATAGATATATTTTCCCTTGTTGACCTTAATTGAGATATTTTGAAGGGATATTTCCATAATATCCAACTAAATATGGTTATCCCAAAATATCCATATATGGTTTTTTATAGGGCTACCATTCATATATTTATTAAATTAAAAACTATGAGAAATATCCTTGATCAAATCAGACATTAATTTTGGTTCCATAATATCTATAATGGGTATTTTCTTCCTCTTAATTGTTTTAAAAAATTATTCCATTTTAATTAGGGAACCCATGATCCTCAAATTCTAGTTGATATAATATATCATTTAGAGGTAGATTGGTAGGCCTAAAGACTTTTAATGGGTAGATTTGTAGATTTAGATTCCCTAAAATTATCCCTGGATTTTGAACAAGTAATGACTCTTCTAGGAGGAGGCTTAATGTTTCCCTTCCTTGAGCAACCAGAAGTTGGGGTAGACTAGATAAGAACATATCCAGTATCTCTTATGAACTTGAAGTAGTTGTGAGTATAATTAATATCTTCTGGATTAGAAATAGTGATTAAACCCTTTTTTGGGATAGGAGAATCCCCACTGGGGAGGACCACCATCACTGTATACTTGTATGGGTAAAAGGTAGGTTAAGAGGGAAAGTGAGCCAAACTATCCTCTTTAGAATCAAATGATATATTAAGTAGTGTATAGGTATCTTCATTATAAATAGGTTTCATAGAAGGGACCTCAGGACCAAACATAGAGATAATCACTCCCACCTCTATAGAATCATTTAGTGTGTCCTATTGAAAATGAGAGGTGGGTCCATGAGTTCTATGAAGCCTTGAGTATGGATTGTTTAGGTTTGATAGATTTTTTGGAGAAGGAATAGTAGTCCAACCACGCTTTAAATAAGGAGACTCAAAATGGAGGCGGGCTCATGAGAATCAGGATAAGAGGAGGTATCTTTTGAGGGGTTGATTATATAGAGACCTGGGTGGTAAGAATATGGACCACGCTTCCTAAAAACTATAGCAAAGTGACCATGGATACAAAAAATATTGTAGAATCTCAACGGTCATGAATTTATAATCCTTTTCTATAAGGATAATTTGTTACCCACATAAAGGATAATCCTTTGTGGTATATGGTCAACCAATTCCACTTCAATGTAAATTCATGCTTCTATGTTGAGCTCCACATGAAGAGTAGATTCATCCACACATAAGAACCACCCAAAATATTATTCTATACTCTTGAGTATTATATAGTTATGGAAGGGGAATGTAAATCCTGGGAGGTGAATCCAAAGAGAAACCAATGAATATTTTATTCCCTAATGAACCTCGAAGGACCATTATAAAATGAATAATATTATACATTTTCAATTAAGACCTTATCTAGACCAATCTTCGATGAAATATAGCTCGTAGAAAAGGTGAATGTATAGCATACAATGGTTGAATGGAGATACAGAAATGGGACCATATGTCTCCCACGAATTGATAAATTATGAGAAAGACACCAAAAAAAAGATGATAAAATCCAAATTTGAATAATATAGTCCATTGATGAAAATTGAAAGTTGTTGCTTCCTCATCCTTAGACAGAAATAACCCCAGAAAACCCTCCACTAATTCAAAAACCATCACCTCCATTTAGATCGGGTGGATGGGAACATAGGAACATGTCGAATATGATAGTGTCTAGAAAAATATACCTCATAAAAATATTTTCCATGGGAGTCAAGGGAAGAGAACATCCAGGCATGGGCTCTATAGCTCCTTCACTACTAAATGCCAAATAGACCACTACAACACTTACTATAGAGGATTTTAGGGAGAGATGGGAGGAAACATCATCCAATTAAGACTCTCTAAGTATATGAGGTGTTATATACATGATCTTAGGTAAGGTATATGAAGAAATATTCTTCAACTTGATGGTTCCACTATCATATATCTTCACATTTGAATCAGGTAAATTCATATATCATGTGTTCAACAAAAGGTCTTCCATCTCATGATCTCAACCTAGTCGTTTGAAAAAAAATCCATAATATGTATTTAAATATGCTCCCACTAATTAAATTTTATATATTAGAATTATTTTTATTCCTGATGAAACCAAAAAAAATTATTTCATCATCAAACTAACTATTCTAACATTGAGAAGCTAGATTTAGTTTATAAATGGATCATTGCATGTTTTATACCTTAGCAGTCTCATTTGGAACTTCAAACCTTTGGGTTGTGTCATATAAAAATCCTTTACTAAATTACCATTAAGGAAATCAATTTTGAAATTCATTTTATATATCTCATAATCATAATAATCGGTTATATCTAATAGAATCTATATGGACTTAATCATCATTATTGGTGAAAAGGTTTATTCATAATAAAAACCGTGAATTTATTTGTAACCCTTTTCCACCTAAAAATATTTATAGGTATAAACTCTAACATAAATGTTAGTTTTATTATGAAAACCCACTTTCACCCTATGGTTACTACCCCTTCTAGTGCATCCACCAAGTTCCAAACATGATTAGTGTACATGGAGTCCATTTTAGATTCTATATATTTTAACCATTTCTCAAAATCATAACTCTTAATGGAATATTTATAGGTAATTGGTTTATCATTTAAAAAAACTAATTCATCATTATCTTCAATGTGAAATTCATATCTCTAGGTTCCTGATGAATCCTTCCAGAACTTTGAGGTTATTGTGTAACTTGATATGATTTTTTTTAACAAATCTTTTTGGAAAGGGAAAAAATTACATATCAGGAACACTTCCCCTACAAGTTTAATATTTCCACCATTTTATACTCAAATTAAGTGTTCCTTATCAATGAATACACCATATTTTTCCACACACACTTTTCATTTAGTATGATTATAGAAATAACATCCTACGATCTCTTTAGGAAAACAAACAATTAAGAATGTTTTTTATTTAGGGATGAGTTTATCAGACTACAAATGTCAAAAAAATCTTAATAGACCCAAATTCTCATAAAATACATAATAGGACATTTCCCATAACACATATCATATAGTTTCTTTACAGTTTCGTTAGATGGAACGTGATTTAGAAAGAATGCAGCATTATCAAGAGCATAAACCTAGATTGATATAAACGGGTCATATAGACTCATCATCGATCAAACCATGTCTAAAATAGTAAAATTCCTCCTCTTAGACACACCATTACGTTTTGGTGTTCCAAGTAAAGTGATTTTTGAAACTATTCCACAATATCTCAGATGATCTATGAATTCCTCTCTCAATTATTCACCACCCCGGTCTGATCAAAGAATCTTAATAATTTTTACCAATTGATTTTTTTCTTCATTTTAAAACTCTTCAAAAAAATTAAAAGTTACATACTTTTGTTTCATCAAAAACACATACCCATACCAACTAAATTCATGGTTAAAGGTAATAAAGTATATAAAACCACAACTATCTTATATTCTTATTGGTCTACACATGTCACTATGTATGAGATCTAATAGTCCATTATCCCTTCCACCTTTCTACTAAAAGGTAATTTGGTAATATTTCCTAATAAAAAATATTCAAGATTCCCAAATGATTCATAATAAAATGATTCCAATAATCCATATTTATGGAGTTTTTTAATGTGTTTCTCATTTATATATCCAAAGTGACAATTCCAAAGGTAAGTGGGATTAAAATAAACTTTAACCTTATTATTCTGAATGTTGTAGACAGGATTATCCAAATCTATAATGTAAAAACCATTTATTATATTCCCAATTCCATAGAACATTTAATTATTATATATAGATAAAAAAATTCTTAATAGAGAATTAAAACCCATTATTATCCAAAAAAGATACAAAAAATAAATTTTTATTTATCGTGGGAACATAATAATAGTTTTTC
This sequence comes from Viscum album, assembly GCA_963277665.1. NCBI lineage: Eukaryota > Viridiplantae > Streptophyta > Magnoliopsida > Santalales > Viscaceae > Viscum > Viscum album. The sequence continues at coordinate 1,730,303,740 of OY728164.1, read as the reverse complement.
AATTCTAGGACTAAACCCCTTGGTAGAGCTTGATCATATGTGACAACCTCTCATGCAAAAAATCTTACTATATTTGTCACATAAATATCTACTTAACCCTTTGAAAATTCCCTTCTATCTCTGAGTTTATGTTTATAAGAACAAATGTGTGACATGATCCTAGTATTTAATACCCAAAAGTCAGAGTTAGTGAAATTCATTTCTATAACATTCACATTCAGATGCTCAAAATGCTTCTCTTTGAGAACACTTCTCAAGTAACACCCTAATATTTTGTGAAATATTTTTTTAAAATAAATTTTATCTTTTTGATATATTTTTGTTACACACAATGCCAATTTTAGCTTCATTTATGCATAATACTAAGTTTAGCTTCTGTTATATGCAACACTTAGTTTAAACGAGATGTGTCTTATTATTCAAATATTATCATATGATAGTTATCACCTAACTATTGGAATGGAGGGTATGAATAGTATTAACTAAATTATGAAAATATATGGTTTACACATGTATATAAAATGAATTATTTAAAGGATAATTAATTAAAAATGAAAATAAAAATAATTTGAAAATAAAGGAATTCATTTTCTGAAAAACTATTTTTGTGAAAACAAACACGGTTTATCTCAATAAATTAAACAAGCCAACTTTTGTGAATTAAATTAATAAAATGTATATAATACATATAAAATCAATTTTTTAACATTTATCTTATGTTTTCTCTAGATAAAAGATAAGAATAAAACAAATTTTACTTATAAAACTGTATTTTTCTAAAAAAATAGTTTTATCTCCTATTACGAACTTATTTTAAAACTCGTTTTTGATAATTTAAGAAAATTATTTGAAAAATTATGTTAATTTTTAAAATAAGAAATTAAAAATTATCATAGTGTGATTTTTTGATAATTTTTTGAAAATATTTTTTTTATGAATAGTGAAAAATGTTGAATTTTAATTGAAAACTACCTTTTTGTTTAAATTATTTATAATGTTGAATTAAATTTTAATTTGGTTTTAAATTACAATTAATTAAATTATATATGTATATATATTAATATAATTTAGGTAATTATAATCATTTTAATATTGAATTTTGATATAAAATCCTTGTTAACTTTTGAACTTTTTCTCTTCGAAAACCCATTTTCTAATCACATATGTATGATTAATTTTAAATTAATTATTTTCAATTATATGAATTTAATTTAGAAAAATAGATTCCATATTTTTAATTATAAAAATTTATATTATCTAATAAGTTCAACTTAATTTTTTTCCAAAATTAATAGTGAAAATAGTAAAAAATAATTATCATGGTTAAGCTAAAAATGGATTTATCTGGGTTAAACTAAAATGATAAGGGATAAAATGAAATAAAAAACTGTATAAAATCTATTTTTTGGAAATATTTTTTCCCTATAATGTATAATTATCTATAATACTATATTTATTAGTTTTTTCATGATAAAAACTTGGTAAAACCTTTTTCTTTTCAAAACAATACAAGTGTACCACTCACCTCTCTTATAAACGGTCACCCCCTCTTCTCTCTTATTCACACATTAAAACCATTTTATTTTGTCAAATACCTTCCTAAATAAAATTCTAAATTCACTCTTATCATCTTATAAACCTTATTTTGGGAATAAATCCGACCTATTAAAGCTTTTGGTGTAAACCTAAGGAGGATACGCAAAGAATAGATAACGTTCTTCAATGAGCGTTTTTATTTTATGTCTTTCTCAACCTCATTAAACTATTATTAAACCATGATGATATAATATTACATATAATTTTATGTTTTTATGTTAATTTAATGACAAAAAAACATTCCCACTTCCATCAAATTGGTTATGAAATCATCATTCATGTGTACGGAGGACTACCGCCTCATGAACTGATGTCATTCGTTTTTTAAATTACCACCTATCATGGTTGGGTGTGATGATGGATATAAAGTATATAGCTGATATTTATAAGATAATTATACCTATGGTGTCATTATATCATATATAACTTTACACTTTTCATTCCTTATGGGATACAATAACGCCGCTCATGTGTACCGCAGACTATCGTCTCGCGAAGCGATGTGATTTGTTTTTCAATAACTCTTTACATGGAAGATAATAAGGATAAATTTAATTAATATATGTGATATATATGAAATAATTATGATATTAATTACATATTTATAATTATTAAAAGTTAATATACCAATTTATTTCATAACTTTTCACTCACTGAAAGATGATAACATTGTTTGATTAAGTGTGGATTACCGCCTTCACAAAGTGATGTGAATCTCTATTTTAATCATCACACCACATGTATGATATGTCTAATTATATTAAAAGGAATAATATGATATTTTTATCTTTCTAGGAAGAAAAAATGTTACTTATCTCATTTCCATAATGATCGTTGAAAATAGAAATGTTACTCATGTGTACGTACGACCTACCATCCCCATGATCGTGATGTACTTCATTTCTCAAAACCATATTTCATTATTGGTATTAAAATTAAAATTGATTTATAAATATTATAATTATTTAATTATTAAAATTATTTATATTATATAACCATAATAAAATTAGGAGGACTGAAAATAACAAATCAAAACATATACAAAAAACAAAACGTTTTTACCCGAAATGTGACTTTAACAAAGAATTGATAATAAATGGGTAATGAATGGTCATAAGTAAATCATATATGTTATAATATATATTATTATGGTTCTGTAATAGATTTATAATAAACTTATATTTATTATACAGTATATTCGACTGTGTACAAAGGAATTTGAGACTTAAGGTAATAGATTTCTAGTCTCTCTTTTATTTCTAGGAGACATATGTAAATTCACCGCTCATTTATTTTGGGCATATACTGACCATTTTAAATTTTTTATCATTAATATAATCCTTTTAATTATATTTAAAGTTTCATTTTATATTATTCTTTAATGGGTATTACTATTTAAAATATTACTAAAGTGGTAAGGGATTCTCGTCTCACTTTTTACTTCAATGAGACACATGTCATATTCACCACTTATTTATTTTATGTGGTAATATAATACCCATGAATGTATTTTATAATTATTCACATGAAAATTATTTTTATTTACATATCCATTTGAGTATATATCTTTCATGGGGTTTTCTATTCAAAATTTTCCGAAGCAGTAAGGTATTTTTGTCTCAGTTTTTTTTCCTTGAGACATAATTTATGTTATGCATCTATATTTTTTATGAGGTGTATATAAAAACCCTTTGATATGTAATATCATGAATTCATTTATTATCATGATATTTTATGCTTCATTTAATGTTATTCCTTCATGGGGATTACAAATCAAAGTTACCAAAGTGGTAAATATTTTATGTTACAATCTCTTTGTTTATCAGGATTATTTATGATTATGTTTCTAATGATGAAATATTATGATAAATTTCTTAAGAAACGTATTAATTTTATTATCCAATTTTTATGTCATGAGAATATAATTTTTCCCTTCATTTTACTCTATATACATAATAGTTCAACATTATTTTTTTTAGAAAAAAACATCTTTATTTATCTCTTCGGTCAAAAACATGTTTTTCTTCCAAAACAATGTTTTATAAAATGTCTAAAAAATTATTCCAACATTATTAAAATGATTTATTAAAGAAAGTTTTACCCATTTTTGACTTCTTAGAAAAAAAATTGAATGGATCTTCATGACTTATTCCATACAATGCCCGATTGGATTTTACTAAAAATGTGAAATGAATATTTTTTTAACATGTACAGAATGAATAGAATTTTCTACCATCATAAAAATTATTTGATTTAAAGATACCTTTATAATTTTTCAATTTTATCTTCAAATTAAAGTATTTTGAAAAAAATATGTTTGAAAAAGTTATTTTCAAAGAAAAAAATATATTTTCCTCAAGAAATATTTTAAATGATTTTTAAATATTCTATTTTAAGTTTTAAAAGTTATTTTAAAAGAAAAATATTTCAAAAATATTTCAGTAATTTTTAGTTTTTTAAATTTATTTTCAGACAAAAGTTATTTTCCTTAAGAAATGTTCTAAGTGATCTTTAAAAATCATTTTCCATTTAGGATAACATCTTTGGATGTTACTTCTGCTATATTGGGGATATGGTACAAGGAAACCATTATTATTATTTCTATGAATGCTTTATGCCTTTAATGATAAGATTTTTATTAAACTCATTTCTATTCCATGGGTTAAACCATGATAAAATGTTTATGGAACTCATTTCTCTTCCAAGGGTTATGCCATGATAAAATGATTATGAAACGCACTTCTTTTCATTTGTTTTTCTATGATAAAATAATAAAATGATTATGAAACCTATCTCATTAACACAGGTTGTAATATGATTAAATGTTCATGAAAAAAATTATTGCATGGGTTATGATATGATGAATGTTTTATGATCTTGTGTAACACATACATATGATTTTCATTGTGTGATTAGTGGGACCTATATCTCTCTCTAATTCATTGCGTAAAGATTTATATATCATGAGATATAGAGGACTAAAATTTGGAGTGAAACTAATTCGGTAAGGGTATTTTCCCTCTATGATGGTCTTGGGAGTGAACCATGACTACAATGATGGTTTTTTGAGTGAATATATTCCACTATGATATCCTTATCATTGATCCATGACTACTATGGAAATAATTTTATATGATTATGTGTATTCCATGATTTTATATCTTATGCCAATGTTATGATATCATGGATCATCTTCTTTGATTTTCTTATGATTAATGTCTTATAAACTATCAATATTTATTACATGACTCAAGATTATGACCATTGATATTCATGGTATGGTTTACAAATGTTATGATCATGTTCTCATACCCGTAAGTTCCTGTTATGCTTATGTATTTGCTTTTTTAATCTGATCTCACCCTTTCTTATGTTTCCTTTCTCAAGGTTATGAAGAAGGGTTTTAAGTTAGGTGTGTTTGTGAAAATTAATAAACGGGATTATATTTATGGGATATATTGAAGATATTTCACCAAATTATGATATTTTTACCTAGTATCCAAATACACTAAACTATTATAGCCCCTGGGCTTGTGTTTATGTAATGTATTTAATATTCATTTAAAAAGATATAATATCTATGTGTGAAAATCATGGGTTGTTATAGTTGGTATCAGAGTAAAGGTTTACCTAAACTTTAGAAACTAGGATGATAAAACTTTAGTGAGAAGCCTAAGGACATTTATTATCCTGACCTATCTCGGAGGGGCCTGTGTCGTGACTACCCTAAGCCCGCCTCCAATAGAATAGGGGAAAGATACTAGAACTAAGTAGGTATATCCAAAAATGGGAGTAATTTTCCAAAATACATGTACACATGAACACATCCCCAATCCCAAAATGTTGGAATGTAAAAACACTAAGTAAACAATGCATGAATACACAAAGATGCCAACCAGAGAGTACGAAAGTAGGAAACTGGAAAAAAATTGGGCCAGGATACACCCCACTAAAAGAAAGAGTCTATCAAAGTGAATGCACAAGTTCCTGAAACTCATCTTCAGAAAACTATACTTGAAGTGTAGGTTTAGGAAAACTATCCGAAGACGTAGGATCACACCTCGTCTATCCAAACACTCTAAGCACCACCTAGTCTTGGTTAACCTAGAACTTCATGAAAGTGTTGATCATCTTCATAATACGTGAAACATGTGGGAAAACCCCATTTAGGTGTGACTAAAACAATACTCAACAGGAAACCACAAAAACATAAAGAAATAACACTAAGAAATACATGAAGTACACAAAAAATAAACACATGGACATCTCACATAGGTATTAGTATATAGAATGGAAATCAGGATTATCAGACGTAGTCTAGAGAACACCTAGTATCGATAAGACATGGAGTCTCGTTAAGATATGGAGTCTCAATAATACATGGAGTCTCATTAATTAATACATCCCCAAAGTCACATACACTTCAAGTCACATAGTATCAAGATCATAGTCAGGCACAAGATTCTACTCATAGCGTGCTTATTCCGGGAGAACCTACTCCTCAAGCCAATAGTTCTTATTCCAACTCCCACAAAGACTCACTTAGAGTATCTCAAAAGTATAAACTCATCTCAAGGGTCCCAACACCATAAATGAATCGTCAAACAGACCTTCTGTTTGAATGTTATGGCCATTTTAGTGAAAAAAATCCGACCTAGGTACGGTCCAGGTCCGACCCACCAGACCTACAGATCCAACCCGGTATGGTCGATCGACCCATCCCAACCCACTAGGCTTGGTCTGGCCTAACCTGATTGTCACGACTCGTCCTCGGGGCCCGTGCTGTGACTACCCCAAGCCCACCTTGCATAGGCCAGGGGCTGGCAACTAGCACCAAGGCGTAAATCCCGATAAACAGGGAAGGCATTGCCTTTCTAAAGTAAACAAGCACCACAGAGTAAGCAAGCGGAAAAGTAAACACTAAGTAAAAACTATAACAAGCTGAGCTGAAAGTAAAAGGGGCCGAAAATACAAGCCCAACTGTAAAGTACAACTGAAAGGGGAAAACAGCAACTAAAAAGAAAAGTTGCATCGTCGAGCCGTCGTCTGGAAGTCCCAACTGAAGGGTGTGCACAGATAGCCTCCAAAGCTCCTCGGTCCAGCCGTCCGCTCTGAGTACGTCCCGCCCAGTGGTCCACCTCCAGGTACTGTCCTGCTCCACAAGCCTCCACCACGATCAACGCTATCCGTCGTCTGCAACCAACACAACGAAGTGCGGGCAAAGCCCGTGCAGGGGTGAGTATAAGCTACTCAGTAGGGACCCTGAGACCCCCGAAGGTCTCCCGAAATCCACAAAGGATAAACCACAAAGGAAAGATGCAATCACAAAGTAACGACCGACACTGCTTAGGTATATGCCCATACATATACCTAAGTCATCAATTCTCGTTCGGCTCCAACATCCGAGCCCAAGCACAACCCAGTCCACACAGGAATGCAAAACGTAAATCCACACAGGATAGCACAACGCAATCCACAAAGAAGAGTAAACAGTAAATCCACACAGGATAACACAACGCAATCCACAAAGGAGAGTAACACAGGATTCAGCTCACACAGGTATACTTCTTCGGATGACGATAAAGATGATCATTGATCCTTCTAAGTCTTCGGACCCACAAAGGATTGAAAGGTAATAACCCCCGCAATGACCCACATAGGATCGGACCCACGCAGGATCAATAGGTAACTAACCCCCACAAGACCCACACAGGATCGGGCCCACACAGGACCTGTAGGCGATGGCTCACACAGAACCGTTGAGCGCTGACCCACACAGGATCGGATCCATATAGGATCTGTAGCACTGATCCACGTAGGATCACTGAGTGCAGTAGTCTTCACAGTCCACTGAGGATCTCTGCGCAGTCGTCGTCGCAATCCACTGAGGATCTATGCACAGTCGTCGTGGTAGTCACAGTAGCAGTCGCAGCCAGCTCTTGGGTTCCCGCACACAGCAAGCTCGTTTGGGAGGGTCCGCTCCACGAGCCAAGAGGCTGATACATCAACTGTCACATAGACCAGAGTTGATGTATCCAAAAGCTCTGTATCGTCAACAGGAACTCAACGTCGCAGACGGCGCGTCGATCGGACGCCCGGTCTGAGAGTTATTGGCTTTTTCGTCCTAGGGGCCCGGTTGGTTTTTAAGGCCAAACCAACCCGACCGTACTCCGCCTGCATCCAAACCTCGGGCGGAGTATGCCAAAAGATCTGTCTCACTAATAGGAACTCAACCAAGTTGACGGCACGTCATTCGGACGTCCGTAGCTCAAGATATGAGTGTTTCCGCTCCGAGGGCCCGGTTGGTTTCGTGTACGAACCAACTTGGCCGAACCCAAAGTATTCCGAAACCTTGAGTGTAATATACCAAAACGACCGTCTCATTCCAAGGATCTCTACGCAACTGACGGTGCGTCGATTAGAGGTTCGTATCCCAAGTTATGTGCAAAAGACCGAAGACGGTCCGAAATCGGGGGTTTCGGGCCCGGACCGACCAGGCCAAGACCCCCTGGGTCGGCCCGGCGACCCGGAAACCCGCACGCTAGGCGCGCTGGTCGGTCGCTCAGCCAAAACGGCTCAGCTGTTTTGGCGGCCCGCGCATGGGGGGGTGCTGCCCCCTCAGTTCCTTCGAAATCGCAGCCCCTTAATGGGGTCGCTTGCTGCCAGCCGGCCAGGGGAATTAATTCCCTCGGTTCTCCAAGTCTGGCCGGCCCGCCATGGCCGGCTGGTTCCTGCACCACGGGACCGGTGACGGTCGGTCCCCTTTTTGAACCGACACTGGAGGACCGATGCTGGCCACCGGTCACCCTGCTCCGCCGCGGCCTGGAACCGGCCGCGGCCCTTGTCGTCTGGCATGGTGCGACGGCACCGCGCCCCTCCGCCGCGGCCCTGCTCTGGCTGCGGTATTTTCCGGGTATCTCTGACGCGGCGCGACGGCGTCGCATTCTTGTTCGACTTCTCGGTATGGCGCGATGGCGTCGCGTAAAACTTGTCGAGCGATTCACGCGTGGTGCGATGGCACCACGCCATCCCGTTCCATTCATAAAGAAACAATCATGAACATAGGAGGGGGTTAGGCCGTGTTTGTGTGGTTCGTCCCCCTCTCGTTAAACGATAACATTTAGTCGATTAACCACGAAGTTCGACATGCTAGAATCAAGAACGGAAATAATTTAATAAAATAACAATAATCCCCTACCTCGGTTCAGGAACGGTGTTCGTCAACGACCCGCGGAAGACGAGCGTCGTGGAGGTCTGGCGTCACGTGGAAAGAACTTCGACGTCACAAAGCGAGGATTCGAAGTCGTTGACGGCGATTTCGTCGCGGAAAACCATCGCGGAAGAGATGACGTGGAAGAAGAACGTCGCGTCACGGATACGGCGTCGTGGAAGAACCGTGTTCTTCGGCGGAGAAGTTCTTCGTTGAAGAACAGTGTTCTTCCCGTTCTTCGTCGAGGAAGAAGGTGTTCCTTAGCTTTTTCTCCAAAGAGCTCTCAAACAACCCAACACCAACCCCTAATAAAATAAGTTCTAAACTTATTTTATTAACACAACAAAGCATTTGAAATTCAATTGTTTGAATTTCTAAAACTTACATGTAACTCACCAAATTAATTACAACAAGTTGTCAAATATTAATGAAGGTGAGTTAATGGGGAGTTAGGAATGTGAGGGGTTAAGAGGGGTTAGGGAGTTAGGGAAAAATTGAAAAGGTGGGGGGTTCGTGTGGGCCCCACCCTTTTAATTATCCACACATGGGAAGTTGGGTGGATGTGGGCCCCACCACTAACTTCCCATGGGAGAAACTAACCACCTTGAAAAAGAAATAAAATTGATTTAACAATTTTATTTACTTTTTAATTAAACCCCATTAATTAACTTCTTCTCCCGCACAAACGCAACTACGGTAAAGGTTCCCTTAAGTGATTACCGGCGTTGCGATTTCATCAGTGCCATTGGATTTCAATTCTGAGCATCGGTTCAAAAGATAGGAAAACCCGCTCGTTCGTTCACTGAACGTACCCGAGCCAAACTTCAGAAATTGATTTCGGGCACACCGGGCCTTAGAATCAGGTGCCGTCAGAAACCGCGTTCTTGTAAAATTCCAAAGAAAATTAAGAAAAAATTTCCCTTGAATTTTACGGGTCTTTACATTACTCCCACCTCAGGGCTTTACGTCCCCGTAAATATACATCAAAACTAGGGAAACAAATGAGAGTACTGAGCACGCATCTGAGCCTCCCACTCCCAAGTGCTCTCCTGGAGGTTCCCATGCTGCCATCTAATGCGCACTAGAGAAATCGACCATCCACGTAGGACCCGCTCCTGTCGATCCTCGATCACCACCGGGACCTCCGTAAAAGTTGCCCCATCATCAACGTCAAGCTCCCCATGGTCAATGATGTGCGTCAGGTCGTGCACGTATCTCCTCAGCTGAGATACGTGGAAGACGTCGTGCACCCAGTGCAACTGAGGTGGTAGAGCCAGGTGATAATCCACCTCGTCAATCCTGCCGAGGACCTGGAAGGGTCCGATTAAGTGTGGAGATAACTTTCCGCCTCGGCCAAATCTCCATAATCCACTTCGTGGTGAGACACGCAAAAAGACGTGGTCGCCATCCATGAACTCTAGTGGCCTCCGCCTCCTGTCAGCATATGACTTCTGCCGACTCTGAGCTGTACTCATCCGCTCCTGGATGACCTGGACCTTCTCTGTCGTAGCCTGGACCATCTCCGACCCCACAAGTGCTGACTCCCCAGGGTCTGTCCAGCACAAAGGAGATCTGCAAGGTCGGCCATACAACGCCTCATACGGTGCCATTTCGATGGTGGGGTGGTAGCTATTGTTGTACACGAACTCCACCAAGGGTAGGTGGTCCTCCCAGCTACGACCAAAGTCGAGGACACATGCGCGGATCATGTCCTCGAGAGTCTGAATGGTCCTCTCCGTCTGACCATCCGTCTGAGGGTGAAAGGATGTGCTCAGACGTAGCTGTGTCCTGAACGCCTCCTGTAATCCCTTCTATAGCCGGGAAGTAAAACGAGTATCTCGATCGAAGACGATAGATGATGGCACACCGTGAAGCCACACAATCTCCTGAACGTAAATTCGTCACAAGCTCTCCACTGAGCCCTGCTCTCTGATGGGTAAGAAGTGAGCCGACTTAGTGAGTCGGTCGACAATCACCCAAATGGAGTTGTGACCTCTGGAAGTGCGTGGAAGTCCAGTCACGAAGTCCATAGATATGTCGTCCCACTTACACTCTGGAACCTCCAAGGGTTGTACCAAGCCTACTGGTACCTGGTGCTCAGCCTTCACCTGTTGGCAGGTGAGGCATCAAGAAACGAACTCAGCCACAGCCTTCTTCATGCCTAGCCACCAGTGTTGTCGTCTCAGATCCTGGTACATCTTCACCACTCCAGGATGTACCGCCAAAGGAGAAGTGTGAAACTCTCTCAGCACCTCATCTCGTAAAGCGACTGGTACCATGGTACATCCTATGAAAAGGATGTCGTGCTCTGCTCCAAAGGAGAAACCATCAGGTGCCTGTCCTGAGGTTATCTGTGCACACCGCGTCTCACAGTCAGCGTCCCCACGCTATGCCTCTCTGACCTGCTGTAGAAGTGGAGGAGTGACTGTGAGAGACTGAAGGAAATTTGCTCCATCTCTATCCACGAAGGATATCTACAAAGCAGATAGCTGCTCTGTCGCCTCCTCAAGTATCTGAATGCCCGTCCTCTTGCTGAGGGCATCGGCTACTACGTTCCCCTTCCCAGGAGTATAGACTATCTCAAAGTCATAGTCCTGGAGGAACTCAAGCCATCGCCGCTGTCTCTGGTTCAGTTCCTTCTGTGAGAAGATATACCTAAGACTCTGATGGTCAGAAAATACTGTAAAGCGCTCTCCCATTAGATAGTGTCACCATGTCTTCAGAGCGAAGACCACTGCTGCTAACTCTAGGTCATGGGTAGCATAGTTCTGCTCATGCGGCCTCAACTGTCGCGATACATAGGCAATCACGGCCCACTCTTGCATCAGGACACATCCGAGTCCGGTCCCTGATGCATCGCAGTAGACTACGTATCCAACTCCCTCCTCAGGCAACCTCAAGATTGGTGCGCTGGTCAATCTCTGTCTCAGCTCCTGGAAGGTCTGCTGACATCTGTCTGACCACACGAAGGGTTTCCCCTTCTTCGTCAAACCTGAGAGTGGTGTCGCAACTCTATAGAAGTCTGGCATGAATCTTAGGTAGTATCCAGCTAGTCCCAAGAAACTCTGCGCCTCTGTCACGCTCCTGGGTGGCTCCCAAGCTAACACTGCCTAGATCTTCACAGGATCCACTGCAACTCCCGCCTCAGAGATGACGTGCCCCAATAAGTGGACCTCACGTATCCATAACTGGCACTTCGAGAGCTTACCATAAATCTGGTGCTCTCGGAGCATGTCTAGTACAACCCGCAAGTGGTAGGCGTTCTCCTCCTCAGACTTCGAGTAAATCAAAATGTCATCGATGAAGACCACGACAAATCGATTGAGGTATGGCTGAAAGATCCTGTTCATGAGGGCCACGAACACTGCTGGAGCATTGTTTACACTTAAAGGCATAACCAAGAACTCATAGTGACCATACCGACATCTGAAGGCCATCTTCTATACGTCCTCGTCTCAAACTCTGAGCTGATGATAGCCTGACCTGAGGACTATCTTCGAGAACCATCGTGCTCCCTTGAGCTGATCAAAGAGGTCATCAATCCTCGGTAGCGGATACTTGTTCCTCACTGTCACCTGGTTCAGGCGTCGATAGTCAACACAAAGTCACAAGCTCCTGCCCGCATTCTTGGCAAACAAAATTGGGGAAACCCACGGTGAAACACTGGGTCGGATAAACCCCTTGCCCTGCAAGTCCTCCAACGGTACCCGTAGCTCTCGAAGCTCAGCGGGGGCCATCCGATACGCTGGAGTGGATATCGGGGCTGTCCCGGGGTATAGATCAATATAAAATTCTACCTCTCTACGAGGAGGTAGTCCTAGAACGTCGTCGGGAAAGATGTCCGCGTACTGATCCACCACTGCAGGAAAACCAGGACTCCGCACGTCAACTGCTCCTAGGATGAGGCTAGCCAACTGATGAGTGATGGGCTGTCCTCTCCTCTGCGGAAGTCCATCTTGTGCTGCAAAGGATCCCTTCTCACCGGTGAAGGTGAACCTGCTCTCGTTGGTGCGTACACATCACACCTTGCGCCTAAAACAGTCAATCTGTGCATGGACCGTAGACAACCAATCCATGACCAAGATGACGTCGTAAGGCCTCGACGCCGCTACAAGAAGATCCCAGCCGAAGCTCTCACCTCCTAGAGTAAGCTCACACTGCTGGCACAAGTGTGTCATCGTTGAGTCTGCTCCCGTAGGAGTCTCTAGCTGTAAGGATCGAGCCAACGGCTCTGTCGGAATCTCCGAGATCCAAAAAAGGGCAGCGGCTATGAAAGAGTGACTCGCTCATGTGTCTATAAGTACTACAGCAAGGGTGGAATAGACACAGATAGTACCTCGAATCATCTCGGGCGCGCCGTGGTCGTAGGCCTCCGCTGCCTGGAGTTGTGCATGTCTCTTCCCGCCAGCTCCCTGTGGTCGGGGTGGACCTCCTGGTGGTGGTGGTCGTAGAGCCTCAAAGTGTCGCCCACCACCTGCTTCTCGGCCAGCTCCTCTGCCTCGTCCGCCTCCTCCCTGCGGACCGCTACGGTCGACCCTCTGCCTCTGCCTCGGTGGTCCCTCAACCGTCTGCTGCTCCTCGGCACGGCGAGTCGGGCAGTCACGAGCCATATGGCCCTGCCCGCCGCATGAGTAGCACTATCTGCCTCTCGAAAGACTGGCACTGCGCTGTGTTCCCCGCACTACTAAGCTAGTGTCCTGAGGTCGTCTGCCTGAGGGTCTGGTCTGCCTAGACCCCTGAGTCATCCGTCGACTGCCTACTGCAGAAGACTCTGCTACGTGCTGCCCTGCGGTGGGTCTCAGTGCTGGTGTAGACTCAGTAAGAAAGCTCTCGATCAAAAGGGTCCGCTCCAGTACTCCTGTCTGAGTCGGAATGCTGAGGGAGATCAGCGATGCCCTGATCTTGTGTCTCAATCCCTGCTCAAAGGTTCGGGCCCGGAAGAATGGGTCTCGTACCATGTCGGTCGAGTAGCGTGAGAGATCGGTAAATCTCACCGAGTACTGGGCGACCATCATGCTGCCCTGCCGCAGCTGAAGAAGCTTCTGAATGCGCACCGCACGGAGGGTGGCTGGGAAAAACTCTGGGCGGAAGAGGCTCTCAAAGTCTGACCAAAGTAGAGATGCATCATCGTGCACCTGGAGCATCAAGCTCCACCATCGGCCCGCTGCTGCGTGCAGTAGGCTCACAGCGAGGAGCACCATGAGGTCTGGTGGTGTCCTCACTAGCCTGAAAACTCGTACGACTGCCTCCAGCCAGTCCTCGGCTGCATGGGGGTCCATCTCCCCACGGAACCTGGGTGGTTGCTGGCGCTGGAACTCATGCAGTGCGCTGAGGCGACGTGCATCGTCAGCGGCTGGGGCTGGAATCATCGGTGGCTCGGCGGGTAGAGCTACCTCCAGTGCCACTGCTGTCAAAGGGCCCTACACCGAGGCCTCGTCGATCGGTGGGCTGTCGTCACGCTCGACTCTCGGAACCCTAGCTGGCTATCGTCGTGGGGCCATCCTGAAAAGGAAACAGGTGCGCCACGGTCAGAACAGTATACCTGGTGAGCTAATACAAAGTAATCACAAAGAAAACTTGAAACACATAGGCAATCAATGTTTTCGTGCATTAAGTCGGAAAACAGAAGTCAGGGTCCTGGTGTACGGATACGTCGGTTTTCGCACCAACACTGAACTCCCTGGACTGATAACCACACTCAATACGCTACACACTATTTCTTCACATAGAAAAGATCAGAGTTCACGGTAGAACCGAACTCCTCTGATACCAATTTGTCACGACCCGTCCTCGGGACTCGTGCCGTGACTACCCCAATCCCGCCTTTCCATAGGCCAGGGGCTGGAGACTAGCACCAAGGCGTAAATCCCGATAAACAGGGAAGGCATTGCCTTTGTAAAGTAAACAAGCACCACAGAGTAAGAAAGAGGAAAAGTAAACACTATGTAAAAACTGTAACAAGCTGAGCTGAAAGTAAAAGGGGCCAGAAATACAAGCCCAGCTATAAAGTACAACTGAAAGGGGAAAATAGAAACTGAAAAGAAAAGCTGCATCATCGAGTCGTCGTCTGGAAGTCCCACCTGAGGGGTGTGCACAGATAGCCTCCAACGCTGCTCGGTCCAGCTGTCCGCTCTGAGTACGTCCCGCCCAGTGGTCCACCTCCAGGTACCATCCTGCTCCGCAAGCCTCCACCACGATCAACGCTATCCGTCATCTACAACCAACACAACGAAGTGCGGGAAAAGCCCGTGCAGGGGTGAGTATAAGCTACTCAGTAGGGACCCCGAGACCCCCGAAGGTCTCCCGAAATCCACAAAGGATAAACCACAAAGGAAAGATGAAATCACGAAGCAACGACCGACACTGCTTAGGTATATGCCCATACATATACCTAAGTCATCAATTCTCGTTCGGCTCCAACATCCGAGCCCAAGCACAACCCAGTCCACACAGGAAAGCAAAACGTAAATCCACACAGGATAGCACAACGCAATCAACAAAGGAGAGTAGACAGTAAATCCACACAGGATAGCACAACGAAATCCACAAAGGAGAGTAACACAGGATTCAGCTCACACAGGTATACTTCTTCGGATGACGATAAAGATGATCACTGATCCATCTAAGTCGTCGGACCCACAAATGATCGAAAGGTACTAACCCCCGTAATGACCCAAACAGGATCGGACCCACACATGATCAATAGGTAACTAACCCCCGCAAGACCCACACAGGATCGGCCCCACACAGGACCTGTAGCGCTGGCTCACACAGAACCGCTGAGCGCTGACCCACATAGGATCGGATCCACACAGGATCTGTAGCACTGATCCACGTAGGATCACTGAGTGCAGTAGTCGTCGTAGTCCACTGAGGAACTTTGCGCAGTCGTCGTCGCAGTCCACTGAGGATCTCTGCACAGTCGTCGTCGCAGTCATAGTAGCAGTCGCAGCCAGCTCTTGGGTTCCCGTACACAACAAGCTCGTTTGGGAGGGTCCGCTCCACGAGCCGAGAGGCGGATACATCAACTGTCACATGGACCAGAGTTGATGTATCCAAAAGTTATGTATCGTTAACAGGAACTCAATGTCGCAGACGGCGCGTCGATCGGACGCCCGGTCTGAGAGTTATTGGCTTTTTCGTCCTACGGGCCCGGTTGGTTTTTAAGTCAAAACCAACCCGACCATACTCCGCCTACATCCAAACCTCGGGCGGAGTATGCCAAAAGATCCGTCTCACTAAGAGTAACTCAACCAAGTTTACGACACGTCATTCGGACGTCCGTAGCTCAAGATATGAGTGTTTCAGCTCTGAGGGCCCGGTTGGTTTGTTGTACGAACCAACCTGGATGAACCCAAAATATTCCGAAACCTTGAGTGTAATATACCGAAATGACCGTCTCATTCCAAGGATCGCTACGCAACTGACGGTGCGTCTATTGGAGTTCCGTAGCCCAAGTTATGGTCAAAAGACCAAAGACGGTCCGAAATCTGGGGTTTCGGGCCCGGACCGACCCGGGCCGCGACCCCCTGGGTCGGCCCGAACCGGGTCGACCCGACCCGGGTCTGGGTCGACCCGGACCGGTGCAGCCCGGCGCGGCCCGACCCGGCGGCCCGGCGACCCGCGCACTGGGCGCGCTTGCAGGTCGATCAGCCAAAACGGCTCAGCCGTTTTGGCGGCCCGCGCACGGGGGGGCGCTGCCCCCTTGGTTCCTTCGAAACTGTGGCCCCTTAATGGGGTCGCTTGCTGCCAGCCGGTCGCTCAGCCAAAACGGCTCAGCCATTTTGGCGGCCCGCGCACGGGGGGGGCGCTGCCCCCTTGGTTCCTTCGAAACTGTGGCCCCTTAATGGGGTCGCTTGCTGCCAGCCGGCCGGGGGAATTAATTCCCCCGGTTCTCCAAGTCTGGTCGGTCGGTTCCTGCACCACGGGACCAGCGACGGCCGATCCCCTTCCTGAACCGACGTCGGAGGCCCGATGCCGGCTGCCGGTCACCCTGATCCACCGCGGCCCGGAACTGGCCGTGACTTTTTTCGTCCGGCATGGTGCGACGACACCGCGCCCCTCCGCCGCAGCCCCGCTCTGGCCGCGGTATTTTCCGGGTATCTCTGACACGGCGTGACGGTGTCGCATTCTTGTTCGACTTCTCGGCGTGGCGCGACGGCGTCGCGTAATACTTGCCGAGCGATTCACGCGTGGTGCGACGGCACCACGCCATCCTGTTCCATTCACAAAGAAATAATCATGAACATAGGAGGGGGTTAGGCCGTGTTTGTGCGGTTCGGCCCCCTCTCGTTAAACGATAACATTTAGTCGATTAACCACAAAGTTCGACATTCTAGAATCAAGAACAGAAATAATTTAACAAAATAACAATAATCCCCTACCTCGATTCAGGAACGGTGTTCGTCAACGACCCGCGGAAGACGAGGGTCGCAGAGGTCTGGCGTCGCGTGGAAAGAACGTCGACGTCGCGAAGCGAGGATTCAAATTCGTTGATGGCGATTTCATCGCGGAAAATCGTGGCGGAAGAGACGACACGGAAGAAGAACGTCGCGTCGTGGATACGGCGTCACGGAAGAACCGTGTTCTTCGGCGGAGAAGTTCTTCGTTGAAGAACGGTGTTCTTCGCGTTCTTCGTCGAGGAAGAAGGTGTTCCTTAGCTTTTTCTCCAAAGAGCTGTCAAACAACCCAACACCAACCCCTAATAAAATAAGTTCTAAACTTATTTTATTAACACAACGAAGAATTTGAAATTCAATTGTTTGAATTTCTAACACTTACATGTAACTCACCAAATTAATTACAACAAGTTGTCAAATATTAATGAAGGTGAGTTAATGGGGAGTTAGGAATGTGAGGGGTTAAGAGGGGTTAGGGAGTTAGGGAAAAATTGAAAAGGTGGGGGGTTCGTGTGGGCCACACCCTTTTAATTATCCACACATGGGAAGTTGGGTGGATGTGGGCCCCACCACCAACTTCCCATGGGAGAAACTAACCACCTTGAAAAAGAAATAAAATTGATTTAACAATTTTATTTACTTTTTAATTAAACCCCATTAATTAACTTCTTCTCCCGCACGAACGCAACTATGGTAAAGGTTCCCTTAAGCGATTACCAGCGTTGCGAGTTCATCGGTGCCATCGGATTTCAATTCCGAGCACCGGTTCAAAAGATAGGAAAACCCACTCGTTCGTTCACTGAACGTACCCGAGCCAAACTTCGGAAATTGATTCCGGGCACATCGGGCCTCAGAATCAGGTGCCGTCAGAAACCGCGTTCTTGTAAAATTACAAATAAAATTAAGAAAAAATTTCCCTTGAATTTTACGGTTCTTTACACTGATGGACTTATGGAACTAGCCGCATGTGTCTGATCAACGCAGTGCCGCCACGTCCACAGAAACAGCCATTGTGTCCCCGGCCTTCCTCGGGACCTCTGCCTCTATAAGATCCATGCGGGCCCATCCACGTATGCATCCCCTCGCTATCGCATCCATGTTAAATACCTGCGGCCTCGTGCTCTACCTGGCCCATCCCCTCATTGGGCCATGTGCCACCTCTACCATCATCTGCCCTGTCAGCAGCATGTTGTTCACCTTGTACTCTACATGAACCCAGCTAGATCCACTGCTTCGGGAGCCTCCTTATGTCACCATAAACAACTACCTTGGGTGACTTTCACTGTGACATTGACATCGCACCTCAAAAATGTCATTACGGTGTCAGATTCACTGTCACGAATCCTTGCGCCACATATCAAAGGCGGAACGATCCTCTTTTTATATTTTGTGAAGAATGAGGAACGTAGAAAGATTCTGGGAAATATATAAATGCACAGGAATTCTCAAAGAACAGATCTTGTCCTTATTTGTGTCATCCTAGATTACTTCTTGTTAAAATAAAGAACAGAGAGGAAATAAAATTAATATCTAAATAGAGTCACCCTCGATAATCAACCCACATAAATTATCCATCCCGCAAGAATGATCGAACTGTGGATCAACCTATTCGTGGATTAGTCCATATTCTTTATTGAATTTAAAAAAATGAGGAAAGGTCATTGAGAAAAACAATGCCCTACCTGGGGTTTGGATCAGCTTTGGACGAAGGGTGAATCTGTGTCGTCGTTGTTCATCAATCTGTCAATCTTTGATCCAAGTCCCGATCTTTGATCCATCGTCGCCATCGAGAGAAATTCCTTCTCCTCATCTCAGGTAAATTCTAGTATTATGGTGATAACCCAAGATTCCAAAAAAACTCAAATATAAAGAAAAGAGTTGCTCAGTCAAAATAAAATATTTTTATTAAATATTTTATTATCGATGTGTCCAAAAACTACTCTTCGTATTTAACCTACTCTGACCAATGTTATACCTCACCTAGGGTAAACTCACTATTTTTAATGGAAAGGTTCACTCATAGTTCTAATTCGGGTACTCATTTAGAAGTTATTTTTTTAAAATAAAAATCACTCACGTGCTTTATTAAAAACTTAACATTATTCAACAAATTGTTCTAGGCACACCAAGACTCGAAATCACATGCCATCTCAGCGCCTCGTCTTAGAATATTTCGAATTAATTTATAAAAATAATACCATACAAAATATGATTCATTAAATTCTCCACAACTTAGGGATTTACATCCCTAAAATCCAAAACAAGGGTTGTTCAAAAAAATGATGAGGGTAATGAGCATGAATCTAAGCCTCCCGCTCCCAAGTGCTCTCCTAGAGATTCTTGTGCTTCCACCGAACATGCACCAGAGGAATTAGCTGCCCATGAAGGATCCTCTCATGTAGATCCTCGATCTCCACTGGGTACTACGCCAATGTCACCTCGTCATCAATATATATCTCATCCCAGTTGATGAAGTGCGATGGATCATGAACATAACTCCTCAACTGTGACACATGGAAGACGTCATACACCTAGTGAAACTATGGGGGTAGATCTAGGCGGTATTCCACCTCGCTAACTCTGTGAAGAATCTGAAAAGTGATGATGTACCTTAGAGATAACTTTCCACCCCAACAAAATCTATGTAATTCACATCAAGGTGACACCCAAAAGAACACACGGTCTCCCTTCTCAAACTCCAGAGGCATTCATATCCTACCAGCATACGAATTCTGCCATCTTTTTGCAGTCCTCATCCACTCCGGGATGATCTGCACCTTCTTAGTGGTACCACATACCAACTATGGACCCATGAGAGCTGAATCTCTTAGGCCAATACAGCAGATTGGTGACCTTCATGTTCATTCATACAAGGCCTCAAATGGTGACATACTAATAGTGGAGTGGTAGATATTGTTGTTAGAAAACTCTACCAGTGGTAGGTGATCCTACCAACTACGGCCAAAGTCTAGGAAACAAGAAATTATCATGTCCTATAGAACCTGAATGGTCTGCTCAGTCTGGTCACCCGTCTGTGGATGAAAAGTTTTTCTTAAAAAAGGTGAGTCCCAAATGCCTCCTATAATCCCTTCCCTAACCAAAATGTGAGATGAACATCATGATCTAAACCAATCACATACAAAGGTCTATTCTAGCTCATGATCATCCACATATATACAACTAATTATGCATTTAATAAAACTAGAATTCAATTATTTAATCATTCTTATTAAGATAAATTACGCTCAAATCGATTAATCATTATCTTTAATTAATAAATCCTTTTTATCTTAATCCTTTTCTAAATTTCATTGAGATTCTCATCCATAACCATGTACATAACTTGTACCTTGGAAACAACCCAGTGAATACCTTCCAAAACTAACCAGCATGTATTTATACTTGTATACACTTTATTCTTTGTGACATGTATCATGAACTCAAAATTATAATTTTAATATAACTCATGCATGATGTGAAAATATTTAAACATTACGTAGATACTAATTAAATATATATATATATATATATATATATCAAATGCCTATCACATGTGGTGTCCCAAATTTATACCCACATGAAGTTACATGTATCCAGGGTTACATAATATAATAATAAATTTTTAAATCTCCATAGTGTAGAAATACTACACGGTGTGTAGATCCGACTACATGACATGTACCCTCCTCACCATCCATCTAATGTACACACTTGGGTAAATGATGTGTGAGGTGTACTTCAGAAATCTTCAAAGTACATATCATTTCCATTAGTCCACATGCCATGTAGAATCCACATTACATAGTCACAAGTTGGGAAAGCTGTATATGGGATACAAGACTTGACCCTGACCAGAAAAGACTACATGCCACGTTTAGTGGGCCACATGGTGTGTAGTCTAGTTGACTGTGTTCCAGTATCTCCTTGTCAACACGTGGTGTAAGAATTAACTTCACAGTTTGTCATTAATGCACATAGCTTGAGTAATTTCCAAATTACTCCTGATTAATTGAACACAAATACATGGCATGTAGATCCGACTACACGGTGTTTATTCTTGTGTAATTTGGATAGAACCTTCGGAGAATCCTGATGAGATCCGCGATTTAATATTAATCATAAAATTATTTGTTTTTTTTAGATCTATGAGAAACGATAAGGTAGGAATAGATCTTGAAATTAAGATTACAAGAACGATTAAACGTGAAATGAAAAACTAAGTTATTAAAGAGTAAATAATCAATGAATTTTTTAAATAATTATAAAAAATATATGACCTCTCTAATACCACTTGTAGGTTTCAGGCACAGTAGAAGCACAGGTTGTTAGCAGTTGGCTCTAGTGAAAGTGGGATTCTTTTGGATTTTGTGCCCTAGAAAACAACTTCTTTGTACTTTATGATAAACCTGGTATTCATAAGATGAATATTAATAAACTCTTTATTAAATCATGGTTTTTCTTCTACGTGACTTAGTATGTTATAATGTCCTAATAATATATGTCACACTAAAAGGTCATAGCAAATCCCTGCTATGATGTGAACCCAAAAGTGTGATGACACTATTCTTTAATATATGTTCTATGGTCGGATGATATCATTTGAAGGGACACAAATGATATATTCAATCAGGGATGGGGACTCATGAAACATTGAGGCACCTTCTCATGGTGTGCTCCCTTGGTAATATTCAGGAGGATATTATGAGAACAAGACCTGCTAGTAGTAAATCCATATTCATTAGTTTCATTGGATGTTTCTATATGCAGATGTGTGTATTGTTACTTAGACTTTAATATTATTATTAATGGGTATTATGACTCATGTACTTAGATTTATTGACGAAAACCGTGATGACAGATGTTCGCATAGATGTGGGACATGTTGGGTGTGTCACGAGCAATATTGCATTCATGGTAATATTAAAGTCTAAGGACCAATACAATACAAAGTTGGGTATATACCCATCTCTCAAGAAACGAACTCTACCACCGAATTCTTCATCCTTGGATGCCATAACTGACACCGAAGGTCCTGGTACATCTTCGCCACACCCGGATGTACCACTAAAGGGAATGTGTGTAACTCCCTTAGAACCTCCTCCCATAATTCCACTGGTACAACTATACTCCCATTGAAAAGAACTACTTTTTCCTCACCTATCGAATATCCATCAAGTGCATGCCCTGTGGAAAACTGAGAACATCGAGTCTCACAACCGGTATCCCCTAGCTATGCCTCCCTGACTTGATGTAAGAGTGGAGGGGTGAAAACCATTGACTGGAGGTAAGATGATACATCTCCCTCCACAAAAGGATATCTATAACATGGCCAACTACTATGATGCCTCACTCAGTAACTGCAAGATGGATCTCTTGTAGTTAGAGTAGAAGATAAACCACTCACCCATCAAGTAGGGTCACCACATCTTCAATGTGAATACTACCACTGCTAGCACAAGATCATGGGTTGAGTAGTTCTAATCATGTTGTCTCAACTATAGTGAACCATAGGTAATCACTACTTTACCCTACATTAGGAAACAACTAATCCTAGTCTTGGATGAATTTCAGAACACTACATACCTGACACCCTCCAATAGTAGTCTCAATATGGGAGCATTCATCAACCTCTGTCTCAACTCCTATAAGAACAGTTGGCACTTCTATGTCCATATGAAGGGATTCCCCTTCCATGTAAAAGTCTTCAATGGTTTTTCTACTCTATAAAATTCTAGTACAAACCTCTGATAGTACCCAGCCAAACGCAGAAAACTCTGCACCTCCATAACACTTTTGTTTGTCTCCCAACAAATCACCTCCTTTATCTTCGTCGGATCCACTGCAACTCCAGCCTCTGAAATGACATGCCCCATAAATTGGACCTCCCGAATCTAGAACTAACACTTCGATAACTTACAAGAGAGTTGTTTCTCTCAGAGTTTGTCCAAGACTATCCTAAAGTGTATCGTGTGATCTTCCCCGATCGCCGAGTACACTAGGATGTCATCAATGAAGACCACCATGTACTAATCTAAGTAATGCTGGAATATCATGTTCATGAGTCCCATGAACACTGTTGGGGAATTCTTCATGCCAAATAGAATCAACAAGTACTCGTAGTGGTTGTACTAACATCTGAAGGTTTTCTTTGGTACATATTCATACTATACACAAAACTAGTGATAGCCAGATCTAAGGTCAATCTTCAAGAACCACCTCACTCCCTTAATCTGATCAAAGTGGTCTTCTATCCTTAGTAGTGGATAATTTTTCTTCAGAGTCGCCTAATTTAGGTTCTGTAAGTCCACACATAACCTCAAGCTCTCGTCTGCCTTCTTCGAAAACAACATTGGGGCTGCCTAGGGTAAAACATTGGGTCTCACGAATCCATTCCTCTGCAAGTCCTCGAGTTATACCCTCAACTCACAAAGCTCTGTGGGAACTATCTGATATGTAGGTGTAGATATCGGTTCCATCGTAGGGTACATATAAATGTATAAGTATACTTATATGTGGGGAGATAATTTGGGGACATCCTTTGGAAATAATTCTTCATACTCCGCCACCACTGTAGGAAACTTAGGAATCCTATCATCCACTACACCGAGGGTGAGTCTAGCCAACTGATTGGTAATCAGATGCACCCTCAAATGATTAAGTCCATCATGTGCTACAAGTGTTTCATTTTCACTGAAAAAGGAAAACCTAGTCCTATTATCATGATACACCACACTTTGTGCCTAAAACAGTCAATTTGAGCATGGACTATGGATAACCATTCCATACCAATAATGCAATTGTAAGGCCTTGATGCCCCTACCAAGAGATCCAACCAAAACTCTCACCTTGAAGAGTAAGGTCACATTGTCGATACTAGTGTGTGATCATTGAATCCCCTCTTATAGGAGTCTCTAATCTTAAGGTTTGAGTCAACGGTTCAACTGAAATATCTGAGTCTCGAACAAGGGTCATGGAAAGAAAATAATTACTATCACCAGTTTCTATAAAAACTATAGATAGGGTAAAAAATACATATATCCTACCTCTAATAATTCCAGGATCCTCGGGGTTGTGAGCCTCCATCGCCAGAAGCTAGTTTCATCCCTATCCACCAGCTCCCTAAGCCCGTGGTGGACCACCTAGGGGTGGTGGTGGTAATACGTCAAACCTCCAAATACCTCCAACATCCTTATATGCTCCTCTACCACATCTTATGTCCTATGGAACACCCTTCTCATGCATCCTCCTATACCTGGGTGGTCCCTCAACCATCTCCTGATCATTCGTACGGCCAGTTGGGCAATCTCATGCCAAATTTCCTCGACCGCCGCACGAGTAACACAACAAGTACTTCAGTTGACTTCCCCTAACTTGGGATACCCTCACTACTGATCTCATGTCCTAGAGTCATCCCCTAGAGTGCTTAACCCATTTGGGTCCCTATGGATGCTATCAGCTGCCTACTACTGAAGACGCAGCTACCTAGTACCTGTTGGTATCTCCCACTGCTAGTGTCTGCTCTTCCATAAATCTCTCCACTAGCAAAGCTCATTCTAGTACCCCAAAATATGTAGAAATTTTATGGGATATCATGGATTCCCTGATCTCACAGTGTAATAAATACATAAAGTTATGATTCTAGAATAACAGGTCTCATACCATATACATAGAGCAGCAAGAAAGATCAGTAAACCTCACCAAGTACTCCACCACAGTCTGATTTCCCTACTGCAGATGCAGGAACTCCTGTATGTGTAATGAGCATAATGTAGCTAGGAAGAACTCCTCTATAAAGAGTCGCTCAAATTATACCCAAGAGAGAGTCACCTCATCATGTGACTGGGTCACTAAGCTCCATCATCGCCCCGTTGATCCCTAAAGAAGACTTATAGCTAGGACTATCATCTGATTGGAAGGTGTCCTCACAAGGAGGAAGACACGAGTAACTTACTCTGGCCAATCCTCATCTACCTGGGGATCTGGCTCACCCCTAAACCTGGGAGGTCACTGCATCTGTAACTCTTTCAATGTGCTAGGTCTATGTGCATCCTTGTCCTATAGCACTTGTAGTAACTACTGCTCGATGGGTGACACTACAATAGGACAACCACCTAGAGGGTCCATCTCTGAAACATGCCCCTGTACTGACACCCCATCACTAGGAGGATCATCCTCTAATCAAGAAACAAAATCCTAGCTAGATTTCTACACGTAGTCATCTTGAAACATATTAAGATGGTTCAAGGTCAATAGAGTATACCTGGTGAGCTGAATCAAGAAGGACATGAGAACACACCCAAATCCTATATGATGCATGTACCATTAATTTCCTTACAGCCAGTGTTTTCATGTACCAAATCGAAAAGCAGGTGTCCAAATTCCTAGTGCATGGATACAATGGTAGTCGCACCAACATTCAATTCCCTAGCTTGAAATCAAAACTCAAAACACTTAACATTATTACCCCAAACCAACCTCATAGAATCATTGTCCTTAAGTAGAACCAGACCACTCTAATACCACTCTATCATGACCCGTCAAAGAGTGTCCCATGTTGTGACTACCCCATGACCACATTTGATAGGACAGGGGATAGAGACTAGCACTAAGTAGGCATATCCCACAATGGAAGGCATTTACCTAAGTACCTATACACATGCACACATCACCAAGACCAAAATTCTAGAAAGTAGAAACACTACGTAAAAAAAACATGCATAAACTAATATACTAACCATAAAGTAAAAAAGTAGGAAATTGGAAAGAAAACAAGGTCAGAATATAAGGCCACCTAAAGAAAGAGTATGTCAAAGTGAATTCACAAGTTCCTGAAACTCATCTGCAGAAAACCCTACCAAAAGGATAGGTTTATGACAGCTATCTGAAGCGGTAGGATCACACCTCATTTGTCTGAACACTCTAAAAAACACATGATTCTGGTCTACGTAGAACTCTTTCAAAGTATCGATCGTCTACATAAGACACGACAAGTGTAGAAAAAAACCCGTGTAGGGATGATTAATATAATACTCAGTAGAACACCCTGAAACCACAAAGGAATACCACTAAGAAATACATGAAGTACACCACATTGAAATACATGGTCATCTCACATAAGTATTAGTCTATAGAATGGAAAGTTGGATTATAAAACATAGTTCACAGAACACCCAGTATTGATATTACATGGAGTCTCGGTAAGACAAAGAGTCTTGGTAAGACATGGAGTCTCGGTAAGACACAGAGTATCGGTAAGACACAGAGTCTCGGTAATTTATGCAGCCCCAAAGTCATATAGTCTTAAAGTCACATAGTATTAAGATCATAGCCAACCATAGGATTATATACCTAGCATGCTTGTTCCAGAAGAACCTACTCCTCAAGCTAATAGGTCATATTCAAACTCTCACAAAGACTCACTTAGAGTATCTCAAAAGGACCACCTCATTACGAGGGTCCCCATGTTGTAGAAGGATCATCAAAAGGGCCTTCTATTTGAAATTTTTGATCATTTTAGTGAAAACGTCCAACCTGGGTCCAGTCCAGGGCTGACCCGGCCTGACCCAATGACCCGACCCGGTCTAGTCGACTGACCCGGACCGGCCCATTAGGCCTAGTCTCGCCCAACACACTAGACCGCTAGACCCAACCAGACTCACAGCATGCAGGTCGGCACCCTTCTCCCACATGAAGCTAACCCAGCCATGTGCGCCTGGTCAACATGGTACCACCGCATCAAACTAGACGGAAACCATGTTTTTGGCCTCCCCCACGAGCTCCATGCGAACCCAACCACATATGTAGAACCAGGCTCATATACGACCCCTCATTGTCGCATCCTCAGTCGCCGCCAATGGCCTTCACCACTATGGTCTCCCACATAGTCCTGCTTGAACCATACCATTATGTTGCACCCCCAGTAGCCCATATGCCTCTCGCTCTACTAGGCCTGGCCCCTAACAAGGCCACATGCTGCCTCCACCACCACCCACCCTGTTAGAGTCCTGCTATCTGCCTCACAGTCTACCTGAACCTAGACTAAGCCACTACTCTGGGTCCCACCTTGTGCCACCATAAACCACTGCCTTAGGTTATTTTCATTGTTCCTTTGTCATCACACCTCTGTGATGTCATTGCGGTGTCAGATCCCTGATCTCGGATTGTTGCACTACGAATAGAAGGCGCAATTATCCTCTGTCAATATTTCGCAGATAATGAGGAACACATAAAGATTGGGAGAAAGAGATAAATGCAAAGAAATGCCCAAATAATGGATCTTGGCCTTGTTCTTTTCAGCCTTGATCTGTTCATGTTATAATGAAGAATGGAGAAGAAATAAAAAAAATCTCTAAACATAAGCATCCCCGATAATCAACCCATATAAATTATCCAACTCGCAAGAATGATTGAACTGTGGATTAACATGTTCATGAGTTGGCCCATGTTCGACAATGAATTAAAAAAACAGGGAAAATATCAAAAATAAAAACAAATCCCTACTTGGGGTTTGGATCGGTTTTTGATGAAGGGTGAAGTTGCGTCGTCGTCGTTTTTCAATTCATTGATCTTCAATCCAAGTCTCGATCTCAGATCCATCATCGCCATCGATAGAACTTCATTCTCCTCATCTTAGGCGAATTCCATGGTTATCGTGAAATCCCTAAATTCCTAAAAGACTCAAATATAAATAAAAGATTCATTGCAATGAAATAAAATATTTTTATTAAATATTTTATTATTGATGCGTCCAAAAAATTACTTTCCGCAGCTGACCAACGTCATCCAATGTTAGAACTCTCCTAGGGTAAACTTGTTGTTCTAAATGCAACAATACCCTTAGATTTATGATTTGGGAACTTTTTTAGATATTATTCTAGTTTAAAATAAAAATCAACCACATGATTTATTAAAAACTTAACATTATGCAATAAATTGTTCGTAGAACACTGGGCCTCAAAATCACACACCATCTTAGCACATAGTCTTGGAAATATTTTAATTAATTAATAAAAATAAAATAAAAAAATACAAGTCATTATATTTTTAAGGATAATTATAAGGATTAGTTAAAGTATAGGAAATTTTCTTGGAATTTTGGTAAAGGATAGAGAAAGTAGCTTCAAAGAAACTACATCCCTATCTGGATACTACAGATAGATTTGGATCTAGAACATAGGTACCTAGGGGTAATAACTCTGAAAAGGGTGTATTGAGCTGGACTCAGTCATCACCTCATGCATGACAATGGGACTTACTACACACGTGGTTTGACAGTCCCTAGGAATATTCTTTAGTAAATTACAAACTCTTTATGAACCATCATGAAAGATTTAAATAGATGTTGACTGTGAATGATCTAGGATAAACCTAAGGTTTCAAAGAATAAAAATAAGGTATAATGATCTAAACATCATATAAGTAATTTTTTCATGATTTTTTGGTTTTCCACTATGATTATTATTTCTCACACTATGATTTTTTGTTTCAGTCAATGGAAGGAACTAGAATAAACTGGGTTAACATTGAATGTGACACAAAAAAAATCAATGAGAATCCAAATGGGATGATGAATGAAGTGAAGGATATTGTGATTATGTATAATTATTTTTCATGGAACATGATTAAAAATGTGCACCTTAACCAACTCTCAGACTCCCAAAATATTATAGGGATAGAGTTCTCTAAGAGTTTGGGTAGTGGAGACCACGGAGGAAATAAGATTTAGGTTTTTATGTGTATTGAATGTGGAAAGAAATACTCAAGGGAATGTATCAAAGGTAAAAGAATATGTTTTGAGTGTGAAAAATAGGGACAAAAAGTAAGTAATTGTAAAATAAAAATGAAAAGTTTGGTTAACACAATGGATGAGAATAATGGTCTCTCTAAGGTATCATTAACTATTGAATGTTTTAAATGTGTAAAGTATGGGAATTATGAAAATTAAATTCCTAAGGAGAAATCTCATGAAGAGAATCGGTAACGTTGTATGATTAATGGTTATATTGCAGATTATGAATAGACTACAAATGATATATTAAAATAAATAAGTGTTGAAGAATAATATAAAAAATCCTAGTTAATAGTTTGAGAAAAAAGTGGGATGATTGAACTGATTATGTATTGGAATTCAAGAATTATTAATCCTAAATATGTAAGTATTTTTCAGTATAACTTTTTCATTAAGGATATGAACTAATATGTTGAATAATACTAATGAACTATAAAATTGATTTAATGGAAATGTAATATTTTATGGAAAACACTTGATAAGGGTATATAACCCTTAATATGTTCCTGAGGTTGATAAAATTGTGTTTAGTTTAGATAAAGATATGATTGATATGGATAAATTAAATTATATAGTATTGATGACCACATAACTAATAAATTATTTGTTGAGAAAGTGGTTTATTTTATTAATAATGGAGTTTAAAACATTATTGGATCTATGGAATTTGTTTAATAATATATGGTTTCATTAAATGAATGAAGAATCGTGCATGTTTTCTTTGAGGTTTTATGGTAACTTAGGTTATCACCAAGCTTCTGAAGAATATATAACCAAGGTGTTCATATATTTGTAATTTGACTATTAAGATATTCTTAATGATATATAGAGGATTAATGTTGAGTTTGGGAAATTTAGCAACATTTTATATGAATATTTAATTTTGGAAGGCTCATAAGTTTATCCATTTATGGAATTTTTTAAGTTGAACTATGGATGTGGTTTTAGATATTAATTTATTGATTTACTATATGAAGATTTATCCATATTGGATAACTAGTGTTAACCTCTTATTAACTAGTGATATAAGGAATGACTTATCATTATTTTATGGAATTTATTCAGTTCTTTGGAGATGAAAAATAATTCATCTCCCGGAGTAAGATATGAAGTGTAAATTGATCAAGGCACAACCAAAGGATGAAATTGTTCTTATTAAATAAAAATATATCAAGTAAGTACATTTTCATATATTCTCAGTATAGAAGGAAAAGTAATTCCCCAAAATTAAGAAAAGGATCTTGAAATAAAATGGTGTTCTACTGTCATCATTTTTTATGATATCAATGAACCTTTTCACACCTCTTTAATTTATCATTTTTTGTTCACTAACCTTCTTAGGATCGCCCACTTCCTTATAATCAATTATCTCTATCACTCTCTATAATAATTTATGTTTCACTTCTAGGTCCAAATATTCAATTCACACATATTTTCTCTTATGTAGAAACCAAGTTATGAGATAGTTTAGGTAAACATTATGTTTCCAACTTTTCCTTTTTAAGGGAAGTTTTATTTTTAATTATTTCGATGTGGGTTTCTATGAATGAATTTTAAAATGCTAAACCTTGGATAATAGAGATGAATTTTGAGGGGGAAATTCATTTTAAGGGGAGGTAGAATGTAACACTATGAGACTATATAAAATGTTTTTTCAAATAAATTTGATCTTTTCAATAATTTTCATTACACACAGCACCTATTTTATCTTTCATTACACATAACACTAAGTTTATATTGTGTTATATGAAACTCTGAATTTAAATGAGACGTGTCTTATTTTTTAAATATTATTATATGATAGTTATCAACTAGCCATTGGTATGGTAGGTATAAATAAGATTAACTAAATTATCATAATATTTGGTTAACATGTGTATATAAAATAAAATATTTGGGGAAAAATTAATTAAAAATAAAAATATAAAATATTTAAAAATAAAGAAAATCATTTTCTGAAAAAAAAATTGCAAACAAACTCATTTTACATAAATAAATTAAACAAAAAAAATTTGAATGATTTTAATTAAATTAATATAGTATATATTCAATAAAATATTTAACATTCATCTTATGTGTTTCCTAGACAAGTGAAAAGAATAAATCCAATTTTACACTTAAAAACTTTATTTTTCTAAAAAAAAAATTCCCGCATTTTGCGCACTTATTTTAAAACTAGTTTTTGAAAATATTTGGAAATTTATTAGAAAAAATAAATTTAATTTTTTAAATAATATTGTCAAAATTATCTTAGGGTGAATTTTTGATAATTTTTGGATGAATAGTGAGAAATACTGAATTTTAATTTAAAACTGCCTTTTCATTTAAATTATTTATAAAGTTAGACAAAATTTTAATTTTGTTTTAAAGTAAAATTATTTAAATTATATATCTATTAATAAAATTTAGATCATTTTAATCATTTTTCATATCGAAGTTTTATATAAAAACATTATAAACTTTAGAACTTTTTCTCTTTGAAAACACACTTTCTCATCACGTATGTGGGATTAATTTTAAACTAAATGTTTCCAAATTTGTGAATTTAATTTAGAAAAATTGATTCAAAATTTTGAATCAGAAGAATTTATATTTTATAATAATTTAAACATAATATTTTACCAAAATTAAAAGTGAAAATAATAAAAATTAATTACAACAATTGTTGAAGAAATTGGTTTACCATTGGTCAAACTTAAACGATAAGGGTTAAAATGACCCAAAAACTTGTCTAAAATATATTTTATAGACATATTTCAACTATATAATTTCTAATCCTGTATAATAATCTATTTTGGAGTCCTTTTACATGATAAAAATGTGGTTACACCTTTTTATTTTCAAAAAATTACAAGTGTGTCACTCACCTAACTTATAAAAGGCCACCCACTCTCCTCTCTTATTCACACATTAAACCCTTTTGGGTAGACAAATAACTTTCCAAATATCTTTACAAATTAATTAATGTCATATTATAAGAATTATATTTTTAATAAATCCAATATATTAAGGATTTTGGTTAAAACCTAAGTAGGATACCATAAGAAGAGGTAACATTCTTCAATGAGCATTTTTATTTTACTTCGTCCTCCACATCCTTAAATTATTATTAAAACATTATTATATAATAAAATCAGTATCTAAAATATAATTATATTTTTTTTAAGTTAAGGTAATTATCTACAGCATCCCCACTTCTATCAAATGGGTTATGAAATCATCATTCGTGTGTACGGAAGACTGCCACCTCACGAACTGTTGTCATTCATTTTTCCATTACTGACTCTCATAGTTAGGTATGATGATGGATATAAAGTATATATATCATATTTATAAAATAATTATACATATTCAGTCATTATATCATATATACCTTTTTTACTTTCCATTTTGTAGGCAATACGACAACGTCGTTTGTATGTACGGTGGATTATCACCTCACGAAGCGATGTCATTATTTTTTCACTAAATCTTTACATGGAAAATAATAAGGATAAATTTAATGAATATATGTTATATAAATTAAATAATTATGATATTAATGACATATTTATCATTATTAAAATATAATATACCATTTTATGTTTTACCTTTTCACTCACTGAAAGATGATAACGTCGTTCATGTACATGTGGACTAGAGACTTCACGAAGAGATGTGACACTCTCTTTTCACAAACACACCACAGGGATGATATGTATAATTATATTTAAAGAAATAATATTATATTTTTATGATTATGTAAATATATAATACTACTTATCTTCTTTCCATAATGATCGTTGAAAAATAAAAATGTTACTCATGCGTACGTACGGCCTACCATCTCCATGATTGTAACGTACTTCATTTCTCAAAACCATATTTAATTATTGGAATTAAAAGCATAATTGATGTATAAATATTATAATTATTTCATGATTATTATTATGGTTATAATTTAACGATGATTAAAGTAATAGGATTGAAAATATAAAATCAAAACATATATGAAAAACAAAGCCATTATTACCCGAAACGTGATTTTAACAAGGAATTGGTAATCAATAGGTAAATAATGGTAATAAATATATAATATATGTTATAATATATATATAATTATGGTTCTATAATATATTTATAATAAACTTATATTTATTATATATTAGGTGCAAACATGTACAAAGGAAGTTAAAATTAAGGTAATATACTTCAAGTCTCTCTTTTATTTCTAAGAGACATGAGAATTCACCACTAATTTCTTTTATTTGGTGTATATACTTAAGCTTTGACACGTTATATCATAAATTTCCTTATTTTAATTATAATTAAAGTTTCATTTTATTTTATTATTTATTGGATCTTACGATTCAAAAGATTACTAAAGAGGTAAGAGATTCTCGTCTCGCTTTTTATTTTTGTAATACACATGTCATATTCACCACCTATTTATTTTATGTGGTGAATATAATATCCATGAATTTATATTATTGTGATTAACCCTAAAATTATTTTGATTTACATATCCATTTTATTATCTCTCTTTAATGTAGCTTACAATTCAAATTTACCAAAGCGGTAAGGAATTTTTGTCTCAATTTTCTTTCCTTGAGACATATGTTATGTTATGTACCTATATTATTTTATAAAATGTAGATAAATACCCTTTGACCTGTAATATATTTAATTTATTTATTATCATGATATTTTAAGTTTCATTTAATGTTACTCCTTTATTAGTATTACAACTCAAATTTACCAAAGTGGTAAATATTTTATGTTATAATCTCAATGTTTATCAGAATTGTTTATGATTATATTTTTTATGATGAAATATTATGATCAATTTCTCAATAAACTCTTTAATTTTGTTCTCCTCTAGTTTTGTTAGGATAATATATTTTTTCCTCTTATTTTTTCTCTTTTTATATACCCAAGATTTCAAAATAATGGTTTTAATAAAAAAAGCATCCTAATTTATCTCTTCGGTGAAAACCCCATTTTTATTTCAAAACCATGTTTTATAAAAATTATTTGAAAAATATTTTTAAAATTATTAAAATTATTTATTAAAGACATTTTTACCCATGTTTGGACTTTTACAAAAAAAATGAATGGAATCTTCATGTCATTTTCCAAAAATTTACCATTTGGATTTAATCAAAAAATGTGAAAGGAATATTTATTTTAACATATATGGAATAAAAGGAATTTTCTTCTATTATGACCATTATTTTATTTGAATATTTCTTTTTAATTTTTCATGTTTATTTTCAAAGAAAATAATTTTCAAAAAAAATTATGTTCTAAAATGTTTTTTTCAAAGTATAAATGATATTTTCCTCAAGAGATTTTTTAAATGGTTTTAAAAGATTTTTTAATATGTTTTCAAAGTTATTTTAAAGAAAAAGATTTCAAAAATATTTCATTATTTTTTATTTTTAACAATTTATTTTTAAAGAAATGTTATTTTTCTCAAGAAATGTTTCAAGTGATCTTTCAAAATATTTTTCTATCTAAGATGTCATCATTGAATGTTACTTATACATTACTATGGATATGATCCAAGAATTAAATTATTATTATTTCTCTACATGGTTTATGTTTATGATGAAAATATAATTTTGAAAACCATTTCTCTCCCATAGGTTATACCATGATAAAATATTTATGAAACTCGTTTCTTTTCAATAGGTTATACCATGATAAAATTCTTATGAAGCCTGCTTCTTTCCATGGGTTTTTCTATTATAAAATAATGAAATGATTATGAAACTTATCTCATTTCCATAGTTTATGATATGATGAAATGTTTATGAAAACCATTTCATTTCATAGGTTATGATATGATGAATTTTTTATGATTTTGTTGCTCACATACGAATGATTTTCATTTTGTGATGGGTGGGACCTATATCTCCCTCCAACGTGTTGGGTAAAAATTTATTTCTCCAGAGATATACAAGAATGGAATGGGGAGTGAACCTAGTTCAATGAAGGGACTTTTCCACTATAATGGTCTTGGGAGTGAACCATGAGTACAATGATGGTTTTGGGAGTGAACCCATTCCACTGTGATATCCTTGGTAGTGAGAATTGAATAATATGCAAATGATTTTATATTATTATGTGTATGCCTTAATTTTATGTCTTATGCCAATATTATGATATCATAGATCATGTTCTTTGATTTCCTTATGATTGTTGTCTTAGGAACTACCAATCTTTATTCCATGACTCAACATTATGATCTTTGATATGTAGGGTATGGTTTTCAAATGTTATGATCAGGATCTTATACCCTTATGTTCATGTTATGATTAAGTATCTCCCTTTTTTACCCTTACTGAGCATCTAAAGTCACACTTTCTTATGTTTCTTTTCCTTGGTTTATGAAGAAGGGTTTTAATTATGGTATTTTTTAAATAGTACTAAAGGGGGAGATCTTTATGGGTGATGTTGAAGATCTTTCACCAAATTTGAAGATTGTGTACTTAGTCACCAAAGACACTAAACTGTTTTGGAACTTAGGAATTGTTTTGTTTAGTGTATTAAATATTCATCTAAAAATATATAATATCTATGTATAAAAAGTCGGGGTCACTATATCTCAACCTAATATACCAATCTCTAATAATTTTATAGGTCATATCTATAAGCAATCTCAGTGTCATTATCATGAAGTATGACATAATATGTAACAAATACATGTTAGTGGGTGAGTATTATGTTTTAAATATTTTCATCAAGTAATTTTAATGAAATTTTTACCACTAAAACTAATGAACTAATACATTATATCCATTTAGTGATCCAAGATCCATATTTCATCATGACCTACACTCATGTAAATAGTTCATGACTATTTAGGCAGGGAATTATCCTAATCATAATAGTTATGATTATTGGATTGTTGAGTGTGTAATTATTTTAAATAATCCATAATATAGAAAAACTCAACTCTTTCCCTCAAGTATCCTAACCATTAGGGTTTACCATATAGTGTGACCAAAACAAAACACCAAAAATAGGACACTAAGCTATTAGGTTCACCTTATTACTTTCTTTCTTTACAAGAAATAATTCATGACCACTTAACCATTAGGGTTACTCATACTGAATGATCTAGGTCTTAATAAGTGTATCTTTAAAACGAATTTCAAACTTAGTATTTAAAGAGTTTTCTTAAATGTATCACCAATTTAATATATATCATATGCATATTAAATTCATAACTATTTAATCTTATGAAATCGTTATCATATCTTGTTTTATTCCTTTATGTATGCATGCTTCTAAGAATTTAGTTTTGGAATCCTTATTCCATCCACCAAATTAATGTGTTCACACAACATTAATCTGTAAATTTTACACGAACCACGTGTTTGTGTTATTCACATAAAACAGAAGCCAAGTATATTAAAAAATATGTAAATTAATACTATGTATAAGGTAAATGAAATTTTCATTTAAATTCATATATTTATAAGATATTTATAAAATCTACATGAGTAAGATCGTAGTGACAGATATCCAACCCCTTACCTTTCTAGAACAAGGTGCAAGACTTCAGGCTAGTGGGTAGTCTCACTTTAATTCCCTCTCCCTTGGGAGACATTACTCAAGATAGAATTAAACTCATGATATCTCTAATACCTAATATGCATAAACTAAATTAAAAAACTATTCTTATTCTCATAACTCTAAAAGAAAACTGAGGTTGATGTAGATGAAAAACTAAATTTTATAGATTCTCACCTAGCATGTAATGTAAGGCTCTGTCTCCTAGAGTAACTTTAAAGAATATAATTGATTCACATTCTATAAAAAATATAAATACATGAATAAATAAAGGAATAAATTTTAAATAAATGAATATTTCATAAATTTAAAAATGATATAATATATTATAAACTTTTTATAAATATAATCTTAATATAAACATTTTATTGTTAAACATTATGGATATTCCATTATATTGATGACCTTATTTGATATTCCATTATATCATATATAAATAGTTTATAACCACATTAAATATAAATTATTACATATTATTAATTTTAAGTCATTTTAATTTAAATATATAATATTTTTATGAATTAGAAACATTTTAAAATATATTTTCTACTATGTAAATTATTTACAAAATCAAAATATCACATGTTTAAAAATTATTTAAACCCAAAAAAATTGTCATCAAAACACTTTTTATGTGATCTGAATAATCTCTTAAATAAGGTCTATTTTAATTTGAAAACTCAAATTAATTAATTATGAATAATTTATAAATTAAAATATAAACTTATATATATATTGGCTTTATTTATGTAATTTATGAATTCTGTATAAATTAACCTTATGATTTATATATAAACACTTTATTTAAAGATTACAAGGAATTCCAAATATTTTTTTATAAAGGTATTTTAAAATTAAAATCTTATACTTAAAGTATTTTTTAAAAAATATTTCATAAAAATTTATATAATTATTTATAAAATATTTATAATTAATTTATAAACTCTTAATAAAAAAATATTCCCAAAATAATTTTACAATGATTTATAAACATTTTATAAACCATATAAATTTGAAAAATATATTCATAATATTAATGATTTAATATTAATGGAATATTTATAATAATTATTTCAAAAACTTTGAAACAATCAGCCACAAATATTTTATAGTTAAATAATTTATAAAACACTTTAATAAAATTTATAAATTTTTAAAAATATATGATACCATTACTTATAAAAAATTTATAAATTTCTTAAAATTCTGATGCTCTATATTCTCATAGTAGGGATGCAGATTACGTTAACTACTTAATGTAAACCACACACTCCACTCTGTATTACATTAATAATTTAACATAACAACAAGCAGTTCTCCTAACATTACGTTATCATATAACATAATGTCGAGAAGAGGGAAACCAGTTACAATTTCATAAGACATTTTTTTCACTTAACAATATAAAAAATTGTTGATTTAATGATGAAGTTGTCTCTAATACCACTAATGTATTTTAGGAGTTTATCATATGAACTAAGTCAGTGTAAAAAATCCCATAAATGTGTCTAGACTATCCTTGATAGAGTCAACATGTGATATAAATGATGAAAATAAATGTGCATACATAGATAACAAAAGGATCCATCTTCACTCTTTGATGAAGTGTGATTAATATAGATCACTATAAAAGCAGATGAAATTATCCTGCCTATGAGGGTATTACAATGTAAAAAGGAACCTAGAACATTTCTTGAGGATCCCTAAATGCATAAGGGGTGTTGGCACCTTCACCTAGTGATAAACTATGTCTCGGGAGGGAGGGAGTATCATGAGGCTTGTATATAATCAGTCATCTCCAACATGATGGATCTCAACTCTTTATATATCCATCATCAATGTGCTTCATTTAATGAAATTCATTGGTCATATTCAATTTATTATCATATTCAACATATTAACATGTGTTTATTCTCATTGTAGTTATTCATTGAATTCCATCAATGAATGCAAGAAATTTAATCCATTCATAATGTATTCCATTTAATCCATTCATAATGTATTATAAAAAATTAAACTACATGGTAATATGCATGAACCTAAATTTGTGAATTTGTTTTAGTAAACATACAATAGAAACAACCAAAAAATTCCCTCTCTCAAACCATTGTAAATTTCAATTCAATGTGAATAAAATGTGTTGGTGGGGATATGATAAATTATAGTGGTAGTTTCAGTGTCTATTTTAGGTGTCCTTACACTAAAACTTCCTATAATAGGATAATTAAAATTTCTATTTTACGTTTTAATGGAAATTCAGGGAAGTTAATATGGGTATATAACTAAGCAATTCAATCTCTCAAACAACTAAAAATTTAACTGTAATGTGCATTGTTGGAGTTGGTTCCCTAGAACAAACTTCTATGTAATTTATGATTACCTTTATTAATGGTTTTGAAAACAAATAAAGTTATTATCATATCATGATCGTTCTTATATGTGACATTATATATGATAATTTACTAAGGGTATTATTCACATTGAGAGGTCATAGTTATTCTATGCTATTATGAGAACCTAGAAGTGCTATGATAGTATTCTAAAATACATGTTCTATGGAAAAATGATAATTTTAAGGGAAACAGATGAAAAAGTTCTATCAGGGGTAGGAGGATAATAATACATTGATACTCCTTATGATCTTTTTCCTTGGTAATCTCATGAAAGGAGGTCATGAGAACTTAACCCACTAGTATGAAATCCACATTTACACATGTCATTGGATGAACCTATCTACGGATGTGTATAATGGTCCTTAAAATTTAATATCATTATTAATGAATATTATGAGTCATGTACTTTGATGTATTGACAAAAACTATGAAAACATATGCTTGTGATTAGGTAGGATATGTTACGTATGATATTTCATAAATTAATAATGTGAAAATGGACTTGTCCCTTCTATTATTTAACAAAAGTTGATATCTGATGACCTTTGATGAGAATAGAACAGTCTAATTAACTCCATGACTATGAAGGTTTTATCGGTAATTTTATTTCTAGAAAGTCATTGAATGGTGCATTGAGATTATAGGTTGATGAAACCAATATGAAACTAGATTGATTAGGGATATTGATACCAAGGTATTATATTACACATTGAATATTTGTATTTGGTTATTTTAATTACATTATTTAACATCTTTCTATATGAATGAATTGGTTTATTTCTAAATGATAACCTTGTACATTAGGTAGTATTAATTGATGAAAATAAAAAAAAAAGGCCTAAAGGGTCACACTCTAAGTGTATTCATAACCTCAGTTAAATTCTATATGAATTTAAAATGTTGAATAAATATTATTCCCCTACATAGTTTAATAATTATTCATGTTTGGATGATCATAAATATTAAGTCACCAGTTATTAAAAATAATATAAGTGAGTTGAATATTTAATAAATATTTATTATTTATTTCAGTGAATATAATATTTATCTATTTATTATTGAATAATGTAGTGGTATTTATTTATTTAAACAAACAGTCATTGTCCAAGGTCTAGTAAATACCAAGGTAAAATGATGAGCTGTGTTAATGTTCTGATGAAGAATGATAAATTAAATATTATTTGGATAAATATTAATTTATTTATTTAAGAAATAATATTTATTTATTTTTGGGTTTGGTGCATGACAAGTAAATTATAATAATATTATTATTATTTAGACATATATTTCACAAGATATTGATAGAATAATGAATTCCAATATGAAATTATTTATTTTTGACCTTGGGTCTAAAAATACCTAGTTATTTCATTATTTATCCCCAAAAAAAGAAATTCTCATCATTTCCCACAATAAATTCTAAATAGAATCCTTTCTATACCTATAGATATTTTCCCTTTAAAAACTCTCAAGAATAGGGAGTAATCTTCCTCCTCCACCCTCTCGTATCTAGAAAGAACATAATAATCCTTCCACCTTATAGATATTCTTATGTCAATCAACAATGAATGATGCAAGAATTAGAGTCTTTTATTCTAGCACCCAAGGATTTCAACAATGATGTTCTGAGGATCATAGTGCATGTGTGGATTTCCAAAAGAGGGATTCTACCCTTGAATCCTCTCAATGCAATTATGGTATGCCAAAAAGTGGTATATTGAATCTTCAATGAAGAAATAATCCCAAAACAAGGTAAATATTAATCTATATAAATTAATTATAAATTATATGTAATGATCATGTCTCATGGATTTTGGTTTTTTTATTTCATCTAGTTATGAGAAAAAATATAACGGAGTTAATGAAAAACCATTATTGGACATGCGTCTAACTTCTTTTTTGTGACTAAAATCCTTCAAGTGGTATCAGAGTGGTCACATAATAGTTTATAATTATTTTTTATTCATTGATTTATATACATGTTTTTTTAGTATTTAATTTTTTAAAATTCATTATTTTATTTAGAAAGTATATATTACATGTTCATTCACCTTTATATGATCCAGAATAGATAAATAATGACAAGAGGTGCTATACGTTCTCGCTAAATGATTTAGTTACTATTGGGACCAAGTTGGATGCAAGTGTTTTGTGGTTGATGGAAGTTGTTAAGAAGTTTTTTTGGTTGATTTGTTATAAAAAATAAGGTTGTATTGTCTTTTTTTAATCATGCATAAATAATAAAAGATTTTTATTCTTTCCAATGGTTTTTTTAATGTAAAAAAATTCCCTAATAAAGTCCATTGAACTGACTATTCCGGATAAAGAATTATTTGGTATAAAAATGTGATGATAATCTATCTCTTTAGTTACAATGAAATTGACCACATTTTTTGGTAAAAATTAAATCTAGTCATTCTTTTCTGTTGTTAATGTTTCCAATATTCTGAGTTATAAAATATATCATGGTCCATGTGTTTTTTAGAAAGGGGTATAAATTTTTTTGAGTTTACAAAGTCTCTTCTATGAAGATATGTGGAAGTTCACGGAATAGAGTTTTGGATGAGATGCATTTGTGTTTATAATTTATTGTAGCACTATGAAAGGGTTCCTGGAATAATTCTTAAAGGAAAAATATTATTTTATAAAAAAAATTGATTTCAAGATGTTTGGAAGTTTTAGAAGTATGAATTTTCTATTGAAAAAATATTTGTGAATTTTGGTGTGTAGAAGAAATTTATGGAAGATCAAAGGGTAGTTTCTAAGGAATGTTATCAGACAAACTCCATCAGATAATATTTTTATACAATGTCCACTAAATGAACATGTATGAATTTGTGAACATGAAGTTACATCAGGGTGATCAGATGAAATTTTTGGTAAAAAGATCATTGGATAGAGGTTGGAATGAAAAATCAATGAACAAATTTTTCTAACAGGATCCATTAGATGAATAAAAATTTGGATGAAGTTTTTCAATAATTTACTAAAAATTTTGTAAAGGAAAAATTGGAAAGATATTCTCTGGACAGAATTTTTTTTTAAAGTTATACCCGACAAAATTTTAGTGTAATAATGTTTTTGTTTGTTCAAAGTTATTTATAATTTTTTTAAAAGATAAAAAATATGATGATATTGTGTTGATAGTTAATAGTTCCAAATATCATGGAAGTATAATCCATAATTATTTCTGAGTTTGAATTAATTCAATTGAATAAGTGGTTTCTTGTGTATTAGTGAAGCTTTTAAAATAATCTAGAAGCTTTGAGTAGAATATAATAGAATTGAACAACGTTGGATATTTGAATTTTGATTTTTTATTAAGAAAGAATGTAAAATTTTAAATCCAACGTTTTCACTTCATCATGAATATATAAATAGGATGCAAGTATAGTATGAAGTATGTTCATCATTTACAGATGAAAAATTGGAAGTTTTGAAGAATTGGTTTCAGATAGATATATCATACAAACTTCTGAAAGCCAGAGTTTGAGCAGGGTTGTTTCCAAACAAGGAATCCCTTAGTTAAATAAGATTAATCTGGTAATGAGTAATGTCTTTATAATTAGTTCCAGTGTATAAACATCACCATACAATCATTTATATTAGTTGAAATCAGACAAAAAAAATTGGGAAAAAGTTATATTGAATATTAGAAGGAAGGCATATGGAATTTTTCAGAGAAAAAAATGGATAAATAAATATTAAAAATAGTTAATGGGTGAAGTTTTATATAGAATTTCAAGATGTAAGTTTCTACCTACTATTGGGAAAGAAATTGAAGAATAATGTTTTGTAAGAGTGGTAAAAGTGAAGAAATAAAAGCATCACCATGAAAAAGTTTTGAATTTATTAGTGTGGGTTTATAAAAATTGTTACAAAATATTTGTTATATCATATATATGTAGCAAGAAAATTCACTATAGTTTTGGTAATATTGCAATGCTAGTGTAATTATAATCCCTTCTTGTTGTAACCATTTAAAAAAGATTATTTTCAAGATGATTTTTTAGTATTGAAGTATTTCCAAACCATGCGAAGAACTAGATACTCTTATTGAGGTGTAAACCTTGTAAATTCTTGTGTTCTTATGGAATGTACTTGTTTTCTTTTTTTTCAAAAATGATATAACTATTTAATATTAGGTGAAGGTTTTTTTAGAATAAATAAATTATAAAATGTAAAGATTTATAATTCACCCCCTCCCTTTCTCAGTGATCATGCAGATCCTATTGGGTCCTTTCAAGTGGTATTAGAGAAAAGGTTCCCTTTGCTGGCTCTTTAGTGAAGTTTGAAGAAAAGAGAATTTGATATTGATGTTAATAATTCTATGAACAGTAAGGTGATTCTTTTTTTTGATGAAAATAACAATCATATTTTTAAAGATAAAAATTTTCTTTATCTTATATCCCTTGGTTATGAAGTTCTTGAAGAAACTTTATTTGGTTTCTCTCCTCATACTGAGAATGTTCCCCTAATAGTTATTGATAAGAAAAATATATAGAATTATTTTAGATCCTTAAATGATATTTTTTCCTCACTCTCTAAAATCTAGTTTCTTATAGGTAAATAAATTGGAACTAATAATGGTATTTGGGATAATTTGAATAAAATCTATGAAGGAAATACAAATGTGAAGAAAGTAAAGTTACAAATCAGGTGGCTAAAGTATGAATATAGTAATATGGGTGATTATGAATATTTTGGTTAATTATTTATAAGTGTTAATGGCATTGTAATAACTATAAGATGACTTAGTGAGAAGTTGAAATATTTAACCATTGTTGAAATGATCTTATGAATTCTTCTTGATAAATTTGATGAAAAAGTTTCATTGATGGAATACAGATATATATAAACTTTATCACTGGATGATCTATATAGCACTCTCATCACTTAAAAATAAGGAGAGATAAAGTTATGAAGACTAAATAAAATCAGGATCAAGAAATTTCCTTCAAATATGTTAAGAAAGGAAAATCTAAGAAATTTTTCAATCAAGAAGAAGTTTGTGACTTTGAAACTAGATAAAATGTTTG
This sequence comes from Viscum album, assembly GCA_963277665.1. Taxonomy (NCBI): domain Eukaryota; kingdom Viridiplantae; phylum Streptophyta; class Magnoliopsida; order Santalales; family Viscaceae; genus Viscum; species Viscum album. Next base: position 1,730,259,755 of record OY728164.1, on the reverse strand, counting down.
TAAACATTTTGATAAATTTATGTATTTTATAAAAAAGGTGAAAATAGGCACAAGAAAGTAAAAAAGGTAAGTTACTGCAAAAATGTTTTGGTTGTAGATTTATTGGAAATTTTACTACAAATTTTACTCAATGAAAGGAAGATAAATAAATTGATAAATATGGAATAAATTGAAGAAGATGTGTTAAGAAAAAAAGTATAAATATCCAATTATTATTCTTGGGGAATGGATAATAATTTCTTCAAATAAAAAAGGAGAAACTATTTTTCTAAATGTGATAAAAAATTTAACAGTAAATAAGAAGCTGATAACTTTTGTGATGTTGTTGCTGAAAAAAAATTTATTGAAAAAGTGAATGATGAAAATTCCACCAGTGATGAAAGGATCTGTTCATAATAAGAAGAAACTCATGTGGATTTTATGTTAAATATAGAGTTGAAAAAATGCCTTGAAAATATTTTATGACTAGAACGGGACATCAAGAAGTTTAAAAAGGAAAACATTTCAAAAAAATCAAGAATATTTTACTGATTAAAAATTTAAGTTGAAAAAAATAGATTAATAATCTGAAGAAGTTATTTTATGAAAATAATAACCTCATCATCAAACTTAAAGATATTTTGAAGGTGAAGGAGAAATATTTTGAACTTATTAAAAAAATTATTAAAGCTAAGCAAGGAGTTACAAACTTCCAAAACTTCGTTATAGAAGTTAGTGAAAGTTCAGATAAATATATACCTAAAAAGGTATCACAAAAAGTTATTCTCAAAGCTATATAAGAATAATGGATATGATGAAAAGGAAAAATAATTTAATAAAATCATGTATGTTTCTAAAACAATATGAGTTGAAACCCCAAAAGTTTCTAAGTTTATAAATTCTAAACCAAAATTTGCTACTATATAAAATTATATTGATCCATAGAATAAATTTAAGTTGAAGAAGAAAATATTATGAAGTAACAAAAACATTGGTGTACAATGAAAAATCAAAGTAAAAGGAAAGAAAGTTTATGAAAAGCATAAAGAAAACTCAAAACATCGTGCAAGATGCAGAAGGATATATGCTTTCTATGGTTACTGTGAGAATTTTGGTGGATTTGGGAACACATTTATATGTGTTGGTTCAACCATCATCATTATATAGAATCTAGAATAATTTAGAGTAAAAGTTTAAGTAGGTGTCAACCCACTCAAAAGAAACAACCTGAGAAAGTTAGTCTGAAGATTGAAAATGGATTCCAAGCTTTGGAATATATTTATGAAATATGTGATAAAATTGTACATTTTTTAACAGTATTTATTATTATATTGGAAAACAACTTTTATGCAACATATCTCAAAATCCATGTGATAAAAAATGAAAAATGTAAGGAAAAAATCCTTAGTTGTTGAAACTTATCTCAAATCTATAAAGGGGGAACGAATCTGGATTTTGGATAGTAGCTATTCTTCACATATGATATGATACTTTAATTTTTTAAATAATTTAAAAGATTTTAAAGAATTTATAGTGACTTTCTTCAATTATGAGTTACTTATAATCAAATGCATAGGATCTTCTATCATTGGCTATGAAAAGTTAAAATCCCAAAAAGAATTATTTTTTGAAGGTATAAAACACAATTTGATAAGTGTTTCACGACTATGTGATGAATGTAACAAAGATTTTTTAGAAAATATGGACATGTTTTAAAAAGTATATAATATGGGACAGTTTCCACAAAAGGCCAACAAACAAAGGAAAACTTGTTTTCAGTTGGTGATTCAAAAATTTTATTCTATTTGAGATTGATGGAAGAAAATTAATTATAGAATAAAATTTTGTGGAATGTGTGTTAGAGTAATGTTATCAAGTTTATAAATAGATAAAGTATTTGTGATATTCCAAATATGATATGAAGAAGATATTGTTGTTTCTCCATTTTCCAAAAATTCAATATTGCAAACTCAATACATAAGAAAGTATAGATAAATTCAACTCATCCCTTGGATCTGATACATTTGAATATTTTTGGTCCCAAGAGTAAACAATCAACACATGGAGATAATTACTCCATTTTTTCATTGATGAATTTTCTCTCATTATAACTATTATGTTTATAAAACATAAATCAGAGGCTCTCAAAATGTTTAAATGTTTCAGGATAATTGTGGGAAAATATTGTGGTTGTTCTGTGAAGAAAATTCAAATAGATAATGGTGGAGAATATACAGGTGGTAAGTTCCGATATTATCTTGAAAAACATTGTATTGTTAGTGATTTTAGTGTAGTGTACACACCATATAAAAATGGTATTTCTAAAATGAGAAATAGAAGTTTGGTGGAGATGGAATGAACAATGTTGATCAAACATGGTACTTCTCATTATTTTTATAGGCAGGCGATCAGAGGAGCAATTTCTTTTTAGAATTGATTTTATTATAAGAAAAACTTTTATATTACTCCATATGATATGTATTACGAAGAAACCCCTATTTTGAATCACCTAAGGGTGTTCATAAATACCTGAACTATAAAATTCAATGGTGAAAATATTGGGAAGTTTGATCAGGGAGGTGTTGGTGGAATATTTCTTGGCTACCATACCGATGATAGAGGATACAGGTGTTTTAATAAAGATATGGGAAAGATGGTTGATTTTTGAAGTTGTGTAAGATCTTGAACTATCTAATAATAAAATTCACAAACAGTTATATATATGTAATAAAGTGAATATGATGTTGTTTCATTTGAACAATGTGAAAAAGTTCTTAATAATAATAATTTTGAAACTATTCAAGATGACGATTCTAACTTATACATATCAAGTGATGAGGAAAAATTATGTTTCTATCATCCTAGGATGAGGAAGAAAGTGGAAGTTCATAATATCATTGTATATCAGTAAGAATAGGTTCAAACCATAAGATATTCAAAGTTATCATCGCATAATTCCATATATTTTCAACTTGATCCAAAAGATATTGATAATACTTTGGTGCATCAGGAGTGGATTACTTCTATGAATAAAGAGTTAAATAAAATTGAAAAGAATTATACTTGGGAACTTATACCCAAACCAAATAATAAAGAATTTATTGGTACTAAGTGGGTGTTTTGAAACAAGTTAATTATAAAGGTAAAATGATAAGAAGTAATCCATGACTGATTTGTAAAGGTTTCTCACAAATTTAAGGCATTGATTTTGATGAAACCATTTCTCCAGTGGAAATATTTTTAACTATTAGAATATTTCTTAATATTTTTTTATGATAGACATATAAAATTTTCCAAATGGATTTCAAGTAATATTTTCTTAATAGAGAACTAAATAAATAATTTTAAGTTTAACAACTATGTGGCATTATCATTTAGAAAGATGAAAGTTTTTTATGAAAGTTAAAAAAGGCTTTGTATGGGATAAAGAAATCTCTAACAGCTTCGTATTCCAAATTGTATACTTTATTAAATAATTTTAACATTAATAAATTAAGATGTGAGAGTAACCCCTACATAAAATAAAATCAATAGGTTTCCTTCATTAGGATTATTTATGTTCACAGCATCATATTCGCAGGGAGAGATGAAGAAACTTTTGAAAAAGTATGTTGAGGAGATGAAGAAGATTTTTGAGATATCCATGTTGGTAGAAATTAATGTTTTATTGTCTTACAAATCTCAAAAAATATGAAATACATTTTCCTATCACAAGATAATTATTATAAAGAAATTCTAAGTAATTTTGGTATGGAAGACTCAAAACCAGTTTCCACATCGATTTCTGTGGGAACGAAATTGTCCAAAATGGTGAAGGAAAGGATCTAGATCCTAAAGAATTTAGAAATTTTGTTGTAATTTTATTATATCTAATGTCTAGATATAGTTTATTCTCCTATAATTTTTTCTAGATACCAAAGCGTACCTAAAGAATCACATCTCATGGCTAGAAAATGAATTCTCATATATATTAAAGGAACGTGTGATTTTGGGTTAAAATATGACAGTATAGGAAAAATTGATTTGTTTGACTAAGAAGATGTATATTGAGTAGGAAGTGTTTATGATAGAAAATCCATATCTGGAGGAGTATTTTTCCTATGATAATGATATGTTAATTTTCATATAGAGAAATAGAATTCAGTAACTCTTATTACAGTGAAAGATGAGTATGTGGTTGCCACTCAAGCTACAATACAACTTATATGGATAAAGATATAGTTGTAAGACTTGTTTTTTTATATGAATTTTCCCATAATCATGGGTTTTGATAATCATAGTTCTATAAAACACACTAAAAATTTAGTGCAACATTCTTGTTCCAAGATCATCGATATAAAATATCACTTTGTCAATTAGTATTTGGATAAGAATGAACGAAAATTATACTTTGTCCCTACAATGGAGAAAGTTCTTGATATTTTCATAAAACCATTGCTAAAGGAAACATTTTACGAGATGGGGTTGATAATGGGTGTTTAACATCCCCCTCTTCAAGGCTAAGGTATTTAATTTTCATCCCCTCTACGTCTTTTCTTTGGATAATGTTGTCAAGGGGGAGAAAAAAATTACAACCTAAATCTATCCATTGGTATGTGCTTAACATTTTAAGGACAACATGTATTTAGGGGAGGTTTTTAATAGGGTTAATATCTAATTTTATCATGTGTAAACTATTTTAATAGTTTTTTAAGGGAATGTATGAATGTTTCTCTTATAGGGAAAAAATTGTGATGAAAGTTTAAAGTAGAAGGAGTGGTTTAAGGAAAAAGGTTCTTAAGTCATGGCTTATGGAAATCGTGATATTATTTTTCAAAAATTCTTTTTGCTACACTTATTTCACTTATGTTGACTTATAATTCTTGGATAAATAATCCATTTCATGATTTGAAAAGTTTCATTAATTTATGTTACTTAGTTGATAATAAAATCCAAAGGTGGGTTGTTGGGACCAAGTTGGTTTCATGTGTTTTGACATTTCTAGAAGTTGTTGAGATGTTGTTTTGGTTAAGTTGTTATGAAAAATATTGTTGGATTTTATTTTTTTGATCAAACATAAATCATATTATTTTGGTATTCCTTCCAAAAATCAAATAACGGACATAAGTTTCTAGAAAAATTCCACTAAATGGATAATTATGGATAAAGAATTCCTTGGAATAGGAAATATGGTGAATGATTATCTCTTTAGTTACAAAATCATCAGATGTACTTTTCAATGAAAATTAAATCTGGAGATTATTTTCTATTATTAATGCTTCTAACATCATGAGTCATGAAATATCTCATGATCCAAGCATTTTCTTTATAAAGTAGGATAAGTTTTTTTGGGTGTATAAAGTTCCTTCTATGAAGATATGTCAAGGTTCATTGGATAGAGTTTTGGATGAGATAATTTTGTGTTGTTAATTTTTTGAATCATTGTAAAAGGGTTGCTGGAATAATTCCTAAAGGAAAAAATATTATTTTCTACAAAGTTTTTTTTAGAGTTTAATAAGTTTTTAAGTTTTTTCAGTATGAATTTTACATTGAAAAACTATTTGTGACGTTTGGTGTGCATAAGAATGTTGTTAAAGATCAACAGGAACTTGTTGAGGAATGTCATTGGATGAAGTCCATTAAACAAACTTTTTTTACAATTTTTTCTATATTAACATGTATAAAGTTATAAAGATGAAGTTACTTTAGGATGATTGGATAGACATTTCATTATAAATATCATCAAATAGAGGTTGGAATGAAAAATCAAAGAAAAAAATTTTATGATAAAATCCATCGAACAAAGAAATATTTAAAAGAATTTTTTCAAGAAGTTCCTAAAAAGTTTGTAAAGAAAAAATTGGATGGATATTCTTTAAATGAAATATTTTTTACAAAGCTATTCTAGACAAACTTTTAGTGGTATAATTTTTTTTTGGTTCGAATTTATTTATGAAGTCTTATAATGATAAAAAAATCTTATGATATTGTGTTGATCTTTCAAAGATCCAAATCTCATAGAAGGATAATATGTGATTCGCACCGAGTTTTAAGGAAGTCTATTGAATAAGTGAGTGATCATGTATTATCAAAACTTAAAAAATAGTATAGAATATTTGAGAAGTATCCAAGTGAATTGTACTGAGTGGGAGGTTAAATTTTGAGTTTTCATTAAGTGGTAAAGTAAAATTGGAATCCCACATTGTATCCTTATAATGTACATATAAATAGGGTGGAAGTAAAGTACAGAGTATGTGTATTTTTCACACATTAAAAAGTAGAAATGCTAAAGAATTGGTTTTAGATGGAGATATCAGACAAACTTCTAAAATCCAGAGTTTGAGTAGGGATATTTCCAACCATGGAATATGTTAGTTGAATAAGAATAAGTTTGTAATGAGAAGAGTTTTTTATAAAATGAAATGAAAAAACATCACCAAAAAATCTCTTATATCAAGTGAAATCAAATGAAAAAAGTGGGAGTAATTTGTGTTGATTATCATAAGGTAGCATGATTGACTTTTTTAGATTAACATATTGGAAAAAGAAATTGGAATAATGGTGAATAGATAAAGTTTTATACAAAATCACAACATGGAAGTTATTTCCTACTTCTAGGTAAGAAAGTGAATAATAAGTTTTTTCAAGAAGAGAAAAAGTAAAGAAGTACAAGAAGAATAGTGACAACATTCTGAGCTAGTTAGTGAAACACAAGTGTAAGGATACTCCCTGCTTGATGTAACCAGGTAAAAATGATTTTTTTCTAAAGGATTTGGTGGTATTGAATTATATCTAAACTATGACAAGGAATAGATACTCTTACTAAGAAGTGAACCGTGTAAATTTTTTTGTTCCTATGGAATGTCCTTGTGTGATTTTTTACACAAAGTTATAACTCGTTAACAGGAGATGAAGGTTGTTTCATGAGAAAAAAATTATAAAAATAATATATAATTGATTCACCCCTCCCCCTCCCGGTGATTGCATGGGTCTTGTTGGGTCCTTTTAGATACACGATGTGTGACTGAAAAGTACATGTCGTGCAACAAGTTTTTCCACATTTGGATGATCCATGGGATGAAAAGATTTCCAAATATAAATCGACACATGGATTAATCAGTATATTGTGTGTTGACTGGTCAGATTATCAAGCGGCTTTAGGGACAACATGATGTGTTACCTTATTATGCATCGTATAGTCTTACACAGTTCACCCAATTATTTTTATAGAAACCATGTGGTCAATGCACATGTCACTTGGCATGTAAATACTTGAAGTTAGTCAACCTATAATTAATGAGATTACACACCATGTATCCCATGTGCATGTCATGTACCTCATTAATGTCTGAAATTTGTGCAATTCCATATCCCCAATAATATGATACAGAGATAATGATTGTGATATAAATGGTGTGTATCTTAGTAGTAAAAACTTAATATCCTAGTAATCAGAAGAATTAAATTTTGTGAATAATTAATTAATTACAACATTAAAACTAGAATTAATAGCTAGAAGCTAGTGTATTACTATATAATTGGGTTTTAAGAGTAAATAAAATCTCAATTAATTTTTGAATAATTAATTCACTATAATGTTTAGTGTATTTACCATAGGAATTTAAAGTGGTACATGTTATGTGGGTTAACACATGTCTAATTTTCATGTGCCACATTTAGTATGTGATATTATGACATAGGAATTCCATAGTATTTAACCACATGAATTTCCATGTATGTTTACAGGCCGCGTGACCATTTAACACACAACTAAAGATGATGAAATTGGATACATGTCGAGTTTTATCCAAGTAAACATTTTTCACTTATTTCACTTTAAATAAAATTAATCTATTTAAACTGACTGAAAAATTAATTTTTTATTAATATAGTTCCCCTTTTAATGGGTAAGGGGGAACACAATAGACTTCAAAGACATAAAAGACAATCAAGACCCATAGTATAGTGTCTCAAGTCCAAAAAAATAAAATTCAAAATTGCAAAGCAGGTCCCCTCCCCAGCATCAAAATCATTAAGACAAGATTCCATCTTATCATCGTTGCACGGCTAGCTATACTATGCAAGGAGGCATGGGCATGGTATTTATGGAAAATGAAATACCCTCTCAAAATTCCAATTCCGGATAGCAATGATCTATGAAATCTCCCTGCTCTGAACCTCTTCTGGAACCGTCCCTTGAAGTGAACTATATGCATTATCCCATAGACAGCGAACCATAGCACCACAACTCAAATAGACTAAAAAAACAATTCCACCAATTCACAAATTCAACCCACACAAAACTCATTCCAAGATATCACAAAAATAAAAATTGCAAAACCAAAACTCATTTCACAAATTCAACCATTTAGCAAGAAACGTTCACCTCCACCATGAAGACATCACAAGATCACCCTAACCGGTCACCAGAACCGAAGTAGACCCCAACGACGTCGACACCATGTGCCTCCAAGAACATTGCACATCCAAAACCAAAAACACATACAAATCTCAAAAAACAATCCAACCCATAAATGAGTACCTCCCGAACATCAGATCTCGCCAAAAAAGGACCCCTCCACAAGTAGTAGAATAAGATCTCATCATTGCCTTTTGAACTACACCCAAGGACCAGATCTTCCCAATACACCTGAAGACAACACAAAATGCGATGTCACCCCCCAACCATAACATCTGAAACCCGCACCCTGGACCAAAATTCCACCTTTGTGAGAAACCCTATCCAGTTCGAAGGCTAGGGAGAGAAGAAGTCTAGGGCTACAATGCAGTTCTTCGAGGATGAAGAGCTCGCACAATGCCGCCAATTGAAGATAACACTCCACAAATGCATCGAGCAAAGAACCGAGGAGATATCCAGCTGACCAGAGATGGTGGAGAGGAAGGCGTTGGGGGGGGGGAAATCTAGTGACGTGAATATATATTTGTTGCATGTTTAGATGATCATGTTATTAAATCAACCAATGTATGGGCATGGTTTCTTCTAATATAATTATTATTACATAAGTTTTGTAATAATTATTTTATTAAATTAAAATAATGGAATTTGTGTCATCCCCTCATCTATAATGTAAGGGTTTGGGTGCCCATGGTTTATTTTTATGTAAACCCCATAACCAATCCTTTGGTTCCCCGCACATGTATGTGAGTAAAATATTATGTAATGGATAGATATCTTAGCTCAGTTGTGATGGTTCATGATCAAATCCAAGGTTAAACCAACTCAATAGTTACATTGGAGCACATGTGGAATGCTATAGCTCAAACGTAGTTACAGTTCAAGGATTTTTTCACCTAGTTCAAGGGTTATTTTATCATATTCTAGATAAACTAAACATTAGATAATCTCATGATCATTACATATTGATTATTTTATTTATACTAGTAGTATGGTTAATTATTAGTGGATATTTTATCATAATCAGTTAATAAATGAATTAAAAATCATGCAAGATGGGATTAATAAGAAATTAGACTATGTGTAAATTTTTTCTAAACATGGTTAATAGCTAAATTAAAATACACTTAATATTAAAAAATGTAATAGTAAAAAATGGTAGATTTACTCCTAAACATAAAAAAATCCTTTAAAACAAATATTATGTAAAAAATTCATTCCACTACTCAGGTTTAAATCAAACCATAGATCAAAGTGATTGACTAGCCTCTATTGGGGCGCTTTAAATTATTAAGGAATTTCTAATTTTAGATTTGGTTTGAATTAACTAAGTTTGTATTAAGGGTTGATTTCCTCCTTGATAATTAGTGCACCTAGTAGGAATGTGTTATGGAAATCCAAGTCCAAGATTTCAGGATTAAGGAGTTTACTTGGTGGATTAAAGAGTTTCTAGTTAATGTAATTGGAAATTTTCACCTACCTAAATACCTTCTAATAGATTTTTAGACCTCCATATGGGTTATGAGAAGGGATATATGGATATTTACCACTAAGATATCCACATTACTAGATAGTCTGAAACCAATGGTAAGGGATACTAGGTTTTTATAAAATAGTGGGAGATTAATAAATTAAAATAATTTTAGTATCTAATTTTGTAATCTAGATAAAGTACTAAATAAGTCTCTTATTTATTTAAAAAATGGAAATCCATACAACTTTGACTATATCAATTTGATCTATATTATAGAAATATAACCTTATCATTGGATATAATTTATAAGAGTGGTACATGTACTTATTTCTTTTACTATGCCATGTATATTGTCCCATGTTTTGGATGAGATGAAATTTCTAAAGGAATTTGATCTTTTCATTTGGTCGATGAGCCAAATTCTGATCTGAGCTTCAGAATGTAATTCTAAGAGTCTAATCACTTTAACATGTTGTTTTTAGATATATTTTAAGGATTTAGAGGTGTATCAGGATTTTGGATGAGTTTCAAAATCATAGAGCTTCGAAAAATATATTTTTGGATAAGCATACTTAGGCACATAGTCAACACCTGGTTAGTTATAACACCGTGGCTCAATCGTGTGGTCTATGTTACATGGGGACACAGTCTTATTAACCATGTAAGGAGTCCCTAGGAAACTGTGTGGGCCTGATGAGGGTGTCACATGGTTAGAAAAACTATGCACCTGAGGCCACATGGCTATACGGAATCTTTGTAATAAATTTTAGACGTGACTACTTAACTTTTGCATAGTTTGTCTAATCGGGGGCCTAGCCATGTGAGGGGAGGTTCCACATGGACAGTGTCCTTACATGGTTTGTACATATTTTATTTGACCACATTCCTAGCCATGTAATTCCAAGTCTCTTGGGATAGTTGGTGTGCACAGTTGGCGCACGGTTAGCCAAACTATGTGGCCAAACCATAAACCTCATTAAAGGGGTGAAATTTTGATTTTTACCTACCTTCATATTTCTTTCCTCACTCCTTTATTTTACTCACTCATGAACAATATCCTCCCCAAGTTTGGAGATCTCCCTTAGCCTCTCCTAGGATTTTATGCTCCTCCGTCATCTGGTGTCTGATTCAAGTACAATCAGTCACGTTTGATCACCCTCCGTAACACTATGACTTATTTTCCATCTTTTCCTAGCTATATTTATGTATATAATGTTATTTAAATGTGGGTTAAAATTACCTATTTTTAGGGAATTTTTATTTCTTTGATTTATCTCAAACCGGATCTAATTAAATCTTGATACTGGACACATGAACTGTGTTAAGTATGAGGTAGGTGTTCTATGGATTATCTCTTAATGTCTTATCATTTTATAAAATATTTTCATATACCACATGCCATAATTCCTTCGCATTGCTCCTAAATTATGAAATGCCTCAAGTTTATCACCTAGACTTAGTATAGACATGCTAGGACACCCTTATAAAGGTGTTGAAAACCTCAACCTGAGCCACACCATGGGTAGGTTTGTTAATATTATTTGATGAATTGTCTCCCTTTTGGACCAAGAAACCACTAAGGGGTGTTTGGTTTTCTTTGATAATTAGAACAAATTGATTCAGTTGATTAATATTTAGATAAGGTATGGTTGACATGAATAACACTTGTACTTATATTTATAACACTTGAGAGTGATAAGTCCCTTTATAGTTAAGTGGATGATCATATGGTATGGATAATTTCATGTCATGTTTTTTAATAATAAATGAAATGTATTAATAAAGGTCCATTATTCCTTAAGTAGTGTTGGGTTTATATTTATGAAATTCCTACGATAAGTGATCATAGGAAAAGTGGTATTACATTTACTGGATTGATATAAAGGGACCTCAGTTAGGGTTATGGACATGATGATTCAAACCCCCTTGGTCGAGGATGTTGGACATGGAGTTTCAAATCACTTAGGTTATTGGACATGATGTTCAAAACCCCCTCAATTAGGATGTTGATCATATCCCTTCTCCTTATATTATATGATACTCAGCATGGAATCCTATATTTTTTATCAAACTCAGGAATGGAAACACTTAATTAAAACATGGTACTCATACGATTATCCATGGGTGCTTGAGTTAGGTCTTGGGACCTTGGATAGTACTATGTATTTATATATATGGATATATATGTTTCTATAGAATCTTATTCTTAGTTTAAATCTGGTATAGTCAGTCAGGTGTTCTTGAGGGTCCTGAATCCAACTTGTTTACAATTATTTATTTATTACCTTATTGATATACCTACACACTGTTATATTTTATAATCACATAGTGAATAGAATTAGACACCAATGGTGGTGACCTATTTAGTTTATTTCACACCCTATATAGGCATTATTTTGGTGCCCAAATGGACCTCATGGTTGTTGGACTAGAATATCTGGATTATGCTTATGTTTTAACATTTATATATAGAAATTAGGATAAAAATACTGAGTCGAAGATCGATATTCCCATGGAGATAGCCTTTGAGGATTTTTTTTCTTTCCTTTTTGTATTAGTTATGTATTACCTACTATATGTCTATGGTTTTATATTGTAGAATGTTCATGAAATATTATTTATTCATTTATTATTGGATATTAGTTGTTATTATATTCCATTGATTTCATTTATTTATGATTTAGATATATTTTTTACTGATCCAAAGGGTATAGTCTCCCCATTATACCACCTTTATACCCTCACTGTTAGTTGGTATCCTTTGGTGTCTAGAGAGGCACGCTTGAGGCAACGTAGCACACCAGCTCGGGGCACCGTTTTAGTGGTTCCGGGGTCAGGACATTAAAAAGTGGTATCATAGATTATTTTCTTTTATCTTACTATTTTTTCCTATTATACAAGATACTATGAATGTTTTAGTTTTTGGTAAATATCCATGTATGAGATTGATCAAACCATGCATGGGGAAAAGACCAAGTGTCTAGGGATGAGACTGTTGTTCATGTTATTTTTTGTAATAGTTTATTATTATTTCACCTTGAGTGATTGGTGTACCTTATTCTGCTTATTGATTTATGATATTTATGGTATTTTACTCTTTTCCTAGTATGGAAAGAAAGTATTATTACATTCATCATTATAGGAACATAGATATTCTCATGCCATGCATATTCCATGCCATGTAGGTTTTATTTCATGATTTCCTGATACATGTTGGATATGGCTTGTGTGTTTTAGCATCATGCTTATTTATATACCATGTTTAGGTGATTATTTATCATGATTTTCCAATATACCATTCTTTTTTAGTTTCCTGTTAATATTTTTATATCCTTCACTACTAACGTGATAGAATTCCTAGTTATAATTATGATATATGATTGGTTATTAAAGTGTTTACATCAATCTAAATGGTGGTTTACCATATAGCTTGATAGTGGAACCTTGACTAACCTATAATGACATGTTTGATCCATGAACCATTGGTTTCATGGGATGAAACATAAATGGTTATGATCATATGGGTGCCTATGAAAATTTATAGAGTGTATGGGCCTTTATAAATTAGGTAAGGGTAACCCATATAATCAAACCATTATAAATAGACTTGTTTTATTCTGAAATTAGTTGAGTCAATAAGGTTTACTTATGACTTTTCCATTCCTATATGTTTTGAAAATCACAAACACATTATCTTAAGGTAAATTATCTTTCTCTAAGGATTATTTTCTTTAGGAAAATTTCCCTTCTCTAAAGAAATTTTTTATCCTTACCCTGGTTTTCATTGCCTCATTTTATAACCTCTCAAAACCAAACTCTTTTTAATACTAAGTCAAATATTTGGATTCTTATCTGAAGCCTTAGAATATTATAGTTCCTTAGATATATAGTCTTGTGTTTTTAGACTCCGAATTATCTAAAATTTAGACTCCAAATTTTCTGAAATTCAGACTTTGAATTCTATGAAATTTAGACTTTCAATTTTTTGAAATTCAGACTTCTGATTCTCTAAAATTCAGACTCTGAATTCTCTGAAAGTTAGACTCCGAATTCTCTGAAATTCAGACTCTTAATTCTATGAAATTCAGACTCCAAATTCTCTGAAATTCAGACTTCTAATTCTCTAAAATTCAGACTCCAAATTCTCAAAAATTCAGACTCCGAATTATCTAAAATTCAGACTCTGAATTATATGAAATTCGAACTCCAAATTCCTTAGAATTCAAACTCCAAATTCCCCAGAAGTCAGACTCCAAATTCCTCAGAATTCAGACTTTGAATTCTTCATAATTCATACACTTAATTCTTTGTAAAACTGAATCTGAATATCCATGTTTTCTAGAATCCAATTGTTTATATGTTTAGACTCGGAATTCTATTTTTCCTTAGACTCTGGATATTCAAATTTGGTTAAGCCAATTTTTCCTTACACATGATTTTTTAATAATAAAAATATGTCATACAATTTGTTTCTAACTAACCATTGGTTGAGTGACACGTGTATAGGTCCCTCTGAGATTCATGGAAAAATATAACCATTGGAGGAGGGAGCTGACTGTTGATGTCTTGCCTATAAATAAGATCTCATTTGAACGAGCTCATTATTGGTTGATCGATCTAGAGATTTCTTGTTTTGATGCTTTGAAGTGATTTCAAGAGAGATACTCTCATTCCTTGTGCATTTAATGAACATCTTGCTCATCTTTGAACATCTTGTTCACTTTGCTTTATGTGACTCTGATTGTTGTTGAGTACAATCGAGGGCTTCTGGGGATAGGAAGACAGATGTTCCGACTACCTTAAAGTTTGAGGGCTTGTAGGGATGGCAATAAATATTCCGATATTCCTATAGAGGGCTTACCCTAGTGTGGGTAACATAGACTTTCTTGAGAGTATAAATCAAGGGACCTTTATCCAATTTTTTTGGGTACCCTAATCTTTGGGTTAAAAGATTTTCTACTTGTTACTTGTTTTTGTTTAAAGTTTTATTTCTGATGTATTTTGTTAAAGAAATAAAGTATAACTTTATTATACTTTCTTGTACTTTACTTACTCTAATAAATAAAATTCTATACGCTTTAAGGTAGAATCTTTATCCAAGAAATTATTCTTAGATTTCTTTTCCAAATTCATATTTCCAGACCCTAAGAAAGTTTATTTCATATTTAATAACTTAAAGAGGCTTTGTTAATTTACCTTGTTTAACTTTGTTAAACATAGTTTTCCTTAAGGTTAAAAACAAAATTTTTCAAAATTACAATTCACCCCCCCCCCTCTTGTAATTGAGCATCTACATACACTATTTAGATCCTATAATTGGTATCAGAGTAGGTTACTTTGAAATACTAATACTTTTCTCATGATTGGTATCTTGCTCAGTTTTACTTGCTTAAGTTTCCTTACCCAAGTTTCCTTGCTCAAATTTTTTTAGAGAACCTTTCCCAGTTTATCTTACTTTATTTTTCTTAAAGTTTGTCATATATACATACTACACTAACCTGTTTAGTGGAAAGTAATTTTTTCTTATTAAAAATGATAGGAATAAATCTTGGTTCAATAGATAATCTAAATCCAACAAAACCTCCTATATTTGATGGAAATGATTATGAATATTAGAGAGATAGTATGAAGACTTTTATTATCAACACTGGAGTGGATAATTTTTTATAATTACTGGTGAATATAAGATTCCTGATAAGAAAATCAGAACCTTTAAAAGTAAGAAAAGTAAGAATATCAACTTAACTTAAAGCTAAACAATACTTTAATATGTTCCATGACCAGGAATATATATAGTCAAATATCTTCATGTGAAGCTTCCAATTTTATATGGAATAAACTTGAAGTTTCTCACTTTGGAACTTCAAAAGTGATAGAGATCAGAAGAGAAATGTTAAGAGTAGAATATCATGGATTTGTTTTTCCCTTTGGAGAACCAGTTTGAAAAGTTCAACAAAGATTTATGACTATTGTAAACAGTCTCCAATATATGGGAGAAAAGGTTTTAGATGGTGAAATTCTTGTGGACAATATTATAGATATTATGCCCAATGAGTGGGAATCCAAAAGAACAACCATTGATGAGAATATAAAAGTTTCCAATATTACTCTTGATGAACATTCTTCTACATAAGACAAGAATTAAAAGATATGCCAATATGAATAATAAGAAGAATGTAAATAGAAGTGTATCCTTTACAAATACTAAAGTCAAGACCCTAGAAAGGGTTACAAGATCTAAGTCTAAGAAAGTCTATGCTCTATCTGAGTCTAGGGAAAGTGAACATTCTAAAAATGAGTTAGCTAATCTTGCTCGAAGGATGAAAAAGATAGTGGGAAAGAAAGACTTTAAGTATAGATATAAGAATAAAGAAAGAAAATACAAGAAAGACTCAGAAGTAACTTGATATGAATGAAAACGAGATGAAAACACCAGGCCCGATTGTCCCATGCTTAAAAGAAAATAAATAAAAGAAAAACATTCTAATAGAAATAGAAATAAGTATTACAAATCTAAAGACAAGAAAGTATTTAAAGCTAATGATGCATGGAGTGCCGGTGATGGTGACTCATCAGATGAATCCTAAGAGTATGAATTCTAGTCATAAGAATCATGGTCTACTAGCCAAACTACCCATTGAAAATCATTGTCTAATGGAAAAGGTACACAATGTTGAATTTATCACTAATGTATCATTGAATGAAAATTATACTGATTATAAATATTATAAGTCTTCAGATGAATAATCTTCTTCTGATGAATATAAATCTTTACCTTCTTATGAATAAGTTTCTAGGTTTTCCGAACTACTTGAAAATGAGAGTTCTAAACTCAAGAAAAATCTTAAGAAGGAAAATTCTAGAATTTCTATACCTACAAAAAAAGAATTAGATCTTTATAAAGATCCTTCTTAGAAAAATATTGACCTAGATAATTTTTATAAAAATCTTAAGAAAGTAAATTTTGAGAAGGATAAACTTTCTAAGAATCTTGAAATACTTACTATTGGGAAAAACCTCCTAAAATGATAATATTGAGGATAAGAACTTGGTTATTAAACCAAAGTCAGAAATATTTTCTTTAAGGAAATTTCTATCAAACTTTACCTTTGGTAAGGAAAACTTTGACAAGATATATTTCCAAATTCATCCTCTAAGAAATAGTTCAGGAATTGGTTATTCTCACCAGAAACTTTTGTTTAGAAATAAATATTTCATTCTCAAGAGTGCTCCTCTTTGAACCAAATGTCAATGTGGTGGAAATTGGGAAAGGAATTGCTCATTGAATAAAACCCAATCATTAGGTTTTCATAAAGCCTACCTTTCTAAGAAAATGTTGTTGCCTAAAGTTTTTCTTTCCAAAATTTCCAGATCCAAGAAATTTTGGATTCTAAAAGTATAACTCTTTTCTTTTAAGGAAAATAAAGAATGTACAAACAACAATACATGGTACATTGATAGTGGATGTTCCTAGAATATGACTCGTAACAAAAACTTCTTTGAAAATATTCTCAACATGAAAGGAGTAACTTTCGATGATAATGCTCAGGGAGAAATTGTTGGTATAGGTAACCTTGTTATTCTTAGAAAAACTTTAATGTCAAATGTTTTATTTGTTAAGGGTCTTAAGTACAACCTCATTAGAATAATTCAATGATGTTATGAAGGTTACCTTGTGAATTTTAGTAATGATAAATTCTTAGTACACAATTCCAAAGAAGAGTTTATTCTTTCTATCCATAGGCATTAGAATGGTTATACACTAAACTTATAAGACCATAGAATCCAAGATCTACCTTACCTTAGTGCAATGGAAGATCAATCTTGGTTATGGCATAGAAGGTTAAGACATTTTAACCTTAGGAACCTATGAGAACTCTCAAATAAAATACTTGTTAAGGATATATCGGAGCGTAAATTTGATTCTTCAAAAGTTTGTAATCCTTTTTAATATGGAAAGAAACATAAATCAAGTTTTAAATCAATCAGTGAAGTCTCAACTTCTGATGATTTATAGTTAGTGCATATGGATCTTTTTGGTCCAACACAAATTGGAAGTATTGGAGGAAAATATTATGTATTTTCTTTAGTTGATGATTACACTAGATTTACTTAGGTCTATTTTTAAGTAAACAAATTTGAAGCTTTTTCTTATTTCAAAACTTTTAGATCCCAAGTTAAAAATGATAAAAACCTTCCATTGATAACTATTCGTAGTGATCATGGAGGAGAATTTCAAAATTTATATTTTGAAACTTTTTGTAGTAAGAAAGGAATTACTCATAACTTCTCATCTCTAAGAACTCCTCAACAGAATGGTGTTGTTGAAAGAAGAAATCAAATTCTTCAAGAGATAACTAGAACAATGTTGAGTGAATATTCTATTACTAAACATTATTGTTCTGAAATTGTTAATACTGCTTGTTATAATATAAATCGAGTTTTAATAAGACCTTTTCTTAATAAAACACCTTATGAATTGTGGACTGGTAAAAAACCTAGACTTTCTTACTTCAAAGTATTTGGTTGCAAAGTATTCATCCTGAATACTAAAGATAACCTACATAAATTTGCACCCAATTATGATGAAGGAATTTTCCAAGGCTAATCCACTACTTTTATGGTTTTTATAATTTTTAATAAAAATACTTATACTATTGAAGAAATAGTGGATATTAAATTTTATAAAACTGGTACTTTTGTTTTTAAACAACCCAAATTTACATCCTCAGATGTATTTTCAAAAACTAATTATCAACCTTTGATAGAATATTCTTCTAATAATAAAGATGTTAAAGAAAATATTTATGAAGCATTTACCCCAAAATATTTTCTACCATATTTTTATGAACAGGTTTTACAAAACCCAAATCTGTTTTTTCTTAAGAATTATCCCAGTAATAGTATCATTAGTGATGTAAATAAACCTGTATGGACTAGAAGTTCCTTAAGAAATGAATTAGAATACCTATCATTCCTTTCTCAATTAGAACCAAAAATCACTGATGAAGCTTTAGGTGATTATGATTGGATTAAAGACATGAAAGATGAGCTAAATTAATTCAAAAGGAACAATATTTGGACCTTGGTTGAAATACCAAAGGAAACTTCTCTAATTGAAGTAAAATGGGTCTTCAAAAATAAGTGTGATGAAAATGGAATCATAGTAATAAATAAAGCTAGATTATTTGCTTAAGGTTATAATCAATAAGAAGGAATAGACTATGAATAAACATATGCTTCAGTAGCTAGACTTGAATATATTCATATTTTACTTGACTTGGAAGCATTCTTTAATTTCAATCTTTTTCAAATGGATGTGTAGTGTGTTTTCCTTAATAGATATGTTAAAGAGAAATTTTGTGTTCAACAACCTCCTAGTTTTGATGACACAAAACATCCTGAACATGTTTCCAAACTTACCAACGCTTTATATGGACTTAAACAAGCCCCTAGAGCCCTGTATGATAGACTTAGAGGATTTTTGTTACAAAAAAATTATTTTAATGGAACTACTGATCCAACTCTTTTTATAAAGAAAGATAAAAAAATTGATTTTTCAAATATATGTTGATAAAAATATATTCAGATCAACTCAGCATTCTTTAACTGATTCATTTTCGAATCTAATGAAATATGAGTTTGAAATGAGTATGATGGGTGAGTTAACATTTTTTCAAGGTTTTCAAATTTCTCAAAAACCAGAAGGAACTTATATATCACAACATAAGTATATAAAATATCTTCTTAAAAAGTATGGATATAACAACACTAAAGGTATAATTACTCCAATTAGTGCCTTAAATTCCCCTGATCTTGATGAAGTTGGGATACTAGTATATCAAACATCATTTAAAGGTATGATAGGAATTTTACTATACTTGATAGCTAGTTTTATAGACTTAATGTTTTCAGTATGATTATGCAAAAGATATCAACATAATCCAATGGAATATCATTTAAAAACAGTGAAAAGAATTTTTCTCTATTGAAATGGAACCAAGGATTTAGGAATTTTCTATACTTTTATAAATGATTTTGTTTTAAAAAGCTTTTAGGATGTTGATTTTGGTGGATGTACAATGGATAGAAAAAGTACATCCAGAACTTGTCATTTATTTGGACAATCTTTAGTTTCTTGGTCATGTAAGATGAAACAATCAGTAGCACTTTCCACTGTTGAAGTTGAATATATAGCAGCAGTATGTTGTTATGCCCAAGTGTTGTGGATGCAACACACACTCACAGACTATGGAATGATTTTTACCGAAACATAAATATTGTGTGATAACACTAGTTCCATTTTCCTAAGAAAAAACTCTACACATTACTCTCATGTAAAACACATAGATATTAGGCATCACTTTCTTAGGGATCACACACTTAAAGGATATATCATTCTTCAATTTATTAGAACACAAGATCAACTTGCTAATATTTTTACAAAATCTTTATCCACTGATAGATTTTAATATCTTAAATAAAATTTGGGAATGATAACTGTAAGGTAATATTCCATATTAATTTTTTTTTGAAACCTATCTTCTTACATTAAGCAACTTCTTCTCATAGGGGGAGTACATTTTATTGTTTTCTAAAAAAAATCCCTTAATCGAATTTTTCATAACCAAAATTTTTTTTCCTTAATCAAATTTTTCGTAAATTTTTTTTTCATTTAATCAAATTTTTTGTAACCAAATTTTTTTTCCTTTAATAAAATTTTTTGTAACCAAAATTTTTTATTTAATCAAATTTCTCGAAACCAAATTTTTTTCGCCATAATAAAATTTTTCGTAACAAAATTTTTTTCTTAATAAAATTTTTTCGTAACCATTTTTTTATTCAAATTTCTTTTTGGAACTAAAAATTCTGAAACCCAAATATTCCTTTAGCAAATAAAATTTTCCAAAAACTAAAGTTCTTTAAGAAGAATATTATTCATTACAAAAAATTTTCCTAGAAATATGTAATGTATGTTTTCTTACTCAATTTTTTGTAATCAAATTATTAATTGTTGGTATTTAAGAAAAAATGTATCATATTTACTTTCCTTAAATATAATTTTTTCTTAAAACCTAAAAAGATTAGAACCACCCAAATCCTTCTTCGGCTTTCATATCAATCTTCATATCAAATTGTTCTTATTTCAACTGTTGGATCATTTTGGGAATTTAAAACATCACTTTGACGCCTATATAAAGGCCCCTTATTACTTGTCCCACATCGGTTTTCAAGGTTTTTTGTGCCAAATCTCTGACTCTCTTCAAAAATCTCATTCCGTTTTTTCCAAGTTTTCTTAGACTTCATATGTTGCTGGAAGCCTCCCCACAGAAATAGATGTCTTCAGTTAAGGAAATAAAGGATTGGAAAATCTATAGGGAAAGGTTGGCTGACCCAAAGTTCTTATCCAAGTATAATTCCTTGATTAAGAAAAATATTAATCTTAATAGATGGGAGAGTTTTTGTGTAGCCAAGCCAAAGAGTCGGGATCTGGTTTACCCAAACTTGATTATAGAATTATATGATACAGTGAGTTTTTATAATGAAGGAGGAAGAGACAAATTTTTGTTCAAGATTTATGGGAAAACCTATTTCCTATATTTTAATATGGAAGAAAATATTCTTGGAGTTCCATATGAAGGTGAATAAATTTTCTGCTCTCACATGTTTCCAGATCAGTCAGGAAGTTTTGGGAAGGAAAAAGAATTTGAGTGCCTTGGACTGAAAGAAGTAAAATCACCAAATATCAATCATCTGTCAAAAACTCTAAGGATTTTACTCATGTGAGTACAAGGGTTTCTCATTCTGAGAAAAGGAGACAAGGACTCCTTAAAGAAAAATGACATTTTTATTTTTTATTTTCTGGTTAACCTGAGGAAGATAAATCTTGTGAAGTATATCCTTCTAACAATCACCAACAACAAGAATGGAACTCTCAAATCCTAGATCATCATGTATTCGGCCATTTTGTCTAAGATTATAGTGATTTTCTTATAATTGTTCAAAATTCCTTGTAGCGCTAAGCCAATAAATTTAAAGATCTTGTTGTTAAGTGATGATACATTAAGAATAATGAAAGTCAGTTTCAATACCAAGTCTGGAGAATTTTATGATCTTTCTTAAAGTGAGGTTGAATATCTAGCTAAGAAAGTGGAAGTATGAGAGACTTCCAAGAAATATCAGAAGAAGATAAAGAAAAAGAACTGGAAACCAAAGATAAGCCTGCAGTTCTGTTAACTCAGTAAGCTCCACCAAAGCCGAAAAAGAAGAAGACTTTTCTTAATGAAGTGGTAGAGAAATAGAGGGAATAGAAGAATAAGAACAAAGAAAGAGATCCAAGTTTTGGTCTAGATCATGATAAGGAAAGGCCTTGAAAATTAAAGTTTCTTAAAAGTATGAAAGAAAACAAAAATAAAAGAATCTCAAAAGGAAAATTTCTAAAGCCAAGTTATTTCAAGCACTTCTTAAGGATACAGATAAAGCCTCTGAACAGTTTTAAGTACCGAAAACTTTTCTCTAACAACCAATACCTATAGAGACTCCGAGAAATAAATTTACAATTATGGAACCTGAAGCGCAAGAATAGATAGTTCAGGAAGAATAAGAATAAGAATAAGAAGAAGAAAAGGAACAATATGAGAGTGATGATGTTATAAAAAAGTGGAAGAATATCATGAGAAGGAATGTTAATCTAACAAGTTGTTGATTCTTACTTCCCAAGTCAATTCAACCAAGATAATTTCTTAAGGAAAAGAGGATGAGAGGTATTAAGATGTTGAAAAACCTACTGATGATGAAATTAGCGATCATGACTTCATCTAACCTGATGATCTTAAGTGAGATGCTGAGAAAGAAGAGGTTGATGAAGATAAAATTGTCCAACTTTCATATAGTGAGCATGAATCCCCAAAGGCTAAGGAGACTACTTCCAAAGTATAAAATGGAAAATAGGTGGTTGATGATACACCTAAGAAGGATGTAGTGGTTAAGAAGGATATTGGTGGTTCATACAAGAGAAAAGTTGAAGAGATAGAAAAAGAATCTTCTCCTTCAAGTGAATTAAAATTTTGAATAATATTCCATGTGTTAAGATTTCATGGTATAGTCTCTTAAGAAGTGAGTAAACACATTCCTCTGATTCATAGAATTGATTCTAGATGTTAGCTACTTCAACACTCCTTTAATCAAAATTTAGATTCTGTAATCATACTCATGGAAAAATTCATCAAGCTCGAGGCAGATTTAAAAACTTTCCTTATTGGATATGATGATCATAGGAGATCATGTAAGGAAATTACAAAATGTTATAAAAGAACAATTTAATATAATAGAATTCTTGATTACTTCCAAGATTCAGTGAAAGATTCTTTTGATAAGTCAGGTGATTGGTTCAAAAATCTTTCAAAAAGTTTTTTAGAGAAGTTGAACCTTGAACAAGTAGCCCAAAAGGAAGAAGATAAAGATATGAATGGGAATCTGAATTTAGTTACCTTAAATTTGAAGAGATAAAGGGAACTCAGGGATGAGTTGCAAGAAAAAAATCAATTAGCAAGAAGAGATAGTGAAGTCTCTGCCAGAAATTCTTAAGTCTCATGATGAAAAAATCAAGGCTCTGGAAAAGAAAAATCAGGATTATGATTTATTGCTCAAGCGGTTTGAGGATGATCATAAGGAGCACAAGAAGTTAAAAGATACCTTAAGGAATATCATGTTGAAGGAAAATAAGGATAAATATTTTTTTTTCCTCTCAATTCCAATATTTTGTTGTTTTTTTACCCTATATCAATTTTTCTAATCATAATGAAACTTTTGGTGTCCTTCATTTTTTTTGTATAGTTCAAATATTTTTGGTATATTTTTTTTCATTATCTATATTTCTTTTTGAAAATCACAAAGGGGAGAAAGTAATGAAAAAAATAACACTAATTATAAAAGAAGATGATGCCTTAATTAAGGGGGGGGGTTTACTTAAAGAAGACTTTATTATTCAAGAAAAGGTAAAATCTCTATAAGGAATTCAAGAATACAATCCTTAGGGATTTTAAAACCTAAAGGGGAGTTAGTCATATTTATCATGATTCATAAGTAAATGGAGATAATTTTTTATTTTAAAGTTCATAAATAAAATTATTAGTCCTTATATTCTTTTTCAAAAGGTTATTTGTTCTTTCCAAAAAGGGGGAGATCATTGAGTCAATAAGGTTTCCTTATGAATTTTCCATTCCTCTATGTTTTGAAAATAACAAACACTTTATCTTATGGAAACTTATATTTCTCTAAGGATTATTTTCTTAAGGAAATTGTCCCTTGTCTAAGGAAATTTTTTATCCTTAGCCTAGTTTTCATTGCCTAATTTTATAACTTCTCAAAACCAAACTCTTTTCAATACTAAGTCAAAGATTAAGATTATTATCTAAAACCTTATAATCTTATAGTTCCCTAGATATAGAGTCTTCTGTTTTTAGACTTCAAATTCTCTGAAATTCATACTCTGAATTCTCTGAAATTCATACTCAAAATTCTCTGAAATTCAGATGCCAAATTCTCTAAAATTCAGACTCTAAGTTCTCTGAAATTTAGACTCTGAATTCACTGAAATTCAGACTCTGAATTCTTTGAAATTCAGACTCTGAATTCTATAAAATTGAGACTCTGAATTCTCTGAAATTCAGACACTAAATTCTTTAAAATTCAGAATCTGAATTCTATGAAATTCAGACTCTGAATTCCTCAAAAGTCAGACTCAAAATTCTTCAAAATCCAGAATCTGAATTCTTTATAATTCAAACTCCAAATTCTTGGTGAAACAGAATCCAAATATCCTTGTTTTCTAGAATCCAATTTTTTATATTTTTAGACTCCAAATACTATTTTTTCTTAGACTCTGGATATTTAGATTTGGTTAAGCTAATATTTACTTATAGATGATTTTGTAACAACAAAATGATGTCATACAATTCATTTCTAACTAACCATTGGTTGAGTAACACTTGTACAGGTCCCTCTGAGATTCAAGGAAAAATATGACCGTTGGATAAGGGAGCTGACCCTTAAATTCTTGCCTATAAATAAGAGCTCATTTGAATGAGCTCATTATTGGTTGATTGATCTATAGATTTCATGATGTGATGCTTTGAAGTGATTTCTAGAGAGAGACTCTCATGCCTTGTGCGCTTTATGAACATCTTGTTCAGTTGTGAACATCTTGTTCAGTTTGCTTCATGCGAATCTGATTGTTGTTGAGTACAATCGAGGGATTCTAAGGATAGGAAGACAGAGGTGTCAACTACCTTAAAGTTTTAGGTCTTGTGGGGATAGCAAGACAGACTCCGATATTCATTTCTAGGGATTTCCCTATTGTGGGTAAGACAAACTTTCTTGAAACTATAAATCAAGGGACCTTTATCCAAGGTTGTTGGATACCCTACTCTTTGGGTTAAAAGATTTCATACTTGTTACTTATTTTTGTTTCAATTTTTATTTCTACTGTATTTTGTTAAAGAAAGAAATTATAACATTTTTAAAATCTCTTGTACTTTACTTACTCTAATAAATAAGATTCTATACTCTTTAAGGTAGAATATTTCTCTAAGAAATTATTCTTAAGTGTCTTTTCCGGATTCATATTTCCGGACCCTAAGCTTGTTTATTTCATAGTTAAGAACTTAAAGAGGCTTTGTTATTTTACCTTCTTTAACTTTGTTAAACATAGTTTTCCTTAAGTTTTAAAATGAAATTTTTTAAAATTACAATTCACCCCCCCCCCCCAATTATAATTGAGAATCTACATACACTGTTTTGACCCTACAAAATCGAAGGTAAAAGAACCTATTTTCAGATAAATTAATGACAATTTTAACTTATAAATGCAATTACCTTTATAACTTTGGAATGGTAATTCATTTAATATAACCATAGTTCTTATATATGTATCCTTAATTTTAATTCTTATGAAAAAATGGTTTTTGTTTAGTGAAGAGGTAAATTGAAACTTATAAAGTCTTGTGCCTCTATAATTTGGGCATGGAGACCTAAGTGATAAAATTCCTAAATGAAAAACTAGACCCAATTAGGTTAGTTGGATCATATTTTTTATGAGATAAACCCACTAAGTGTGTTTCAAAAATCTTGGTTAAAATGATGTTAACCTCGTAGGTTGCCTTTGTTTTGATATGCCTTAGTACTTAACCCCATGGGGGTATATTCATAATATATAGGGATGGTTATTTAAAGTGTCATCAACCACTTATATGGGTATTGTATAAATTTATGGTAGAATCTTACAAAAATGATCCCATTTAATGGATAAAAGACCTTTTATCAACTATTGAGATTTATTATTATGAGGATTTTATTAATTAAAATATCAATTAAAATATAATGAGTATTTTCCTCTATAGATTAAAATTAAAATTTTATTTAAAAAATCCATATATGATAATATTTATAGATAAAATAAATTTATAAGATAAATTGTTTAAATTTTGATAATATGTCAGTTAAATAAATAATGATTGGAAGGAATTTTGATATAACTTGCCTATGTTGCCTTACGAGATTAGATAAATGAAGTATCAATTATATTTTTCCTTCATAACTGATAATTTATGTTCTTTAAATTGATCCTTTGAAAGGTTTAAATTTAAAATGTGAATTAGTTTAATGGATAAAATGAAACCTTACTTAGTTTGGACCCTCATGTAAGGGTAGTTTAAATCTTTCCTTGAGATCCTCGAATGGGAATGTGTAAATAACCCATGGATCTCATTTTCTTTCTATTATGTCGATCTAGAGTTAGGTAGTTAAGTCTAGTTACCTTTTGGAATGACCTATTTATAGAATTGGTGATTTATACTTTGATTAGAGGTTATCTCGGTGTAGGTAGTTCCCTCAGAAGTTAAAAACTTGCTTAATTTTTATGAATAGTTTCATGCATAAGGTGTTGTTTGGGTGTCGTTTGTCCTGCGTAAGACTCCTAGTGATGAGATGACATTACCCAAATAGGCTGGTGGTTATTTTGTAAGTTGAGACTTGTTAAGGATGTGAGCATTAGTTAATTATCTAGTTCAGTGAGCTAGACATTCCTAGGGAATGGTCAGCCACTTAGTAGGTCATGTGACCCTTCTTCTTTAGTGATGGATGACTTGAGAGGTCATCAGCTAGATTAATAGTCATATGGGATTTTAGGACTCTGGGATAAATATTTTTTATAGTCCATTGGATACATGGATGCATAGAGCCAATATTCCTATGGATAGTATCAAATGATGTGTCATTGGATTGATGAAATCTTAGGGTAGTACGTGTCAGTGCACATGGTGTGTGTAAAGTTATTAAATAGTGAAGATAACTATATTAGTTAGGTTGAAATCACTAAATATTTGAGTTTTTACACTGAATTCTCAGGTCATATCCAGAGTAGAGTGACCTGGATGTTAGAGGAATTAAGTTGTACCAGTACTCAAGATAATGTTGCAAAAGGATCAGGTGTCGTGTCACTACCAATCAGTTTAGTTTTTTTCCTATGTTTTGGATACTAATGACATGTATGATCATTTCTTGGGAGATTATCACACATATGTCTATATTAAACTTGATCTAGTTTACTTTTATGTGGATGTTTTTCCTCTATTTTTAATTTGGTTCTTGCTGAAAGTTTTTTGTCTATGTCTGTAACTTGTGTTCAGTGTTGTATAGAACATGTATCAGGGATGAGTTTCCTTCTCAATAAACAATGAATAGGTCACTCCAAATGTGTGTATCATTGTGATGAATTTTTTTTTTTTGCATGTGCTTCCAAGAAACGAGATCAAAACCGCAAAATACCATTTGGGAGTGGTCAGGAAGCATGTGAGGCTAATAGTCTGGGTTATCCATTCCTTAATATGATGCTCAAGATAAAACCTGGTTATGGGTTTGGATCAAGTCTGGATGTTAGATTCATACTCAGGGTGCGTAAGTGGACTAGGAATATAATGATTCTGAGGCATTGATTAGCCACTAAATAAGGCTAATATTCATTGATAATATAAATAATATTCATGTTATTTTTTATTCATAAACACAATTTTAGTGCATTTTACACTTTGAACATCATTTCACATTATGATTGTAATACCTTCTTAAAATGCACTGTT
The DNA here is from genome assembly GCA_963277665.1 of Viscum album. Taxonomy (NCBI): domain Eukaryota; kingdom Viridiplantae; phylum Streptophyta; class Magnoliopsida; order Santalales; family Viscaceae; genus Viscum; species Viscum album. The sequence goes on along the minus strand of OY728164.1, from coordinate 1,730,231,770 downwards.
ATGTGGTACATTTTTTAACATCATTTAAAGTAACCAATGATTCATCTGATTTTAAGTAATGTAATTATAAATATTTTAATTTTATATTTTTTTAAATTTATTTACACTTAAATATGATCATGTTTCATTTAGGGATCAATGGAAAATTCATGGAAGAAGATGGGGATATTTTGTGATGAAAGGAAGCAATTCTGAAGAAGTCAGATTGGACACTAGCCCACCGATGTGACTGTGGGGATCAACATACAGGCCCAATTAATCCCTACTTCTGTGGTATTATATAAGAAATGTACAGGAACAAATCACTATTCAGGATCCAATGCTAATTAGGCCTAAATTGTGGTCATTTAGGCGGACCAAGTTAGAGATAAAATTCTGGGCCAGATTCTGTGGCCTAGAAAAAGATCCCACTAATATGATTATATATCGTAATCCATAACTCCAAATGGGCCAACATTTTACAGGCGGTTATAAGACATTCTGATATCCATTTTCTTCTTCTATGTCCCACTCTGATTAGGCCATATAGAAGGTCTTACAAGAACGTATGTTCGGTGAAGTAAAGCTGGATGCCACCTCGGGTCAAGGGTGGAAAAATCAACTCTCCCTTACTTTCCACCAACCTATGGCCTACCACAATTAATTGAGGATACCTGGAATATTGGAGCCTCTACCCAAGGGCTCAAAAATCCCTATTTAATGTAGTGGTGTTGGAGGATTGAAGGATTTAAGGATTCTTTGTTCAATTGTAATGTTATGCTACAATTTTGTTGTCTCAGATTTGTCTTTCACATGTAAGTTGTTCAATTCACTTTAGTTTCTTAATAAAAGTTATTCTTATACTGTTATTCTATTGTTCTTAATATCACTTTGATACCGTTGGATCAAGGTGTGAATTTATTCACACCAAACCTTGTGAAATTATTCACACAACGGTGGAGTGATCATTTTATTTTTGTTGTTTTCTTTACTTCTCCATTTCCTCCCTCATGAGTCTACTTTCCGCTTCCATTGAAACCATGGGATAAATGGAGGGATAACCCACTTATGGGTTGATACAATGGAGTATCAAGGGGCTGGATTGGATATTATTTATCACCTCATTAATTTATAATTACTTCTTTAATTGAGATTTTTATTTGATGATTTCTAAACTCCATCGTCCTTGTTGAATTTAAGGTCACACACTTCAAGTGCTAATACGAACCTTTACCTTGAAGTGCTCAAAACTTTGATCCTTCAAGTGTATAGGTGATCATTATTAAAGGGTGTAGTCATTAAACCAGTATGTGATGATGTTGTTTTATCTCCTTAAATGAACCCATCTCAAATATAAGAAATTGAAATCATTAAAAAGGAAATACGTTCAATCCACCCCGAGTGATAACCTAGGATCAACTCATTCTTTTAAATTTAATTAACTTAAGTCTATTAGAGTTCCTTTAAACCCAGATAAAATCAACCCAAGTTGGCCACTTCATTTCCAAAAACAGTCCATATAATGTATGTGTCTATCAGTTACTTCTTAGGTCTCTGAGGATTCGACAACCCAAGCTAAACTACAAGGACCGTCTTACCTTATTCTCTTGGGTAAATTTGAGCGAGAACAAAATTTTGGCACCGTTTCTGGGGACCCAAGTAAGTCATATAAACACCAATTCTATTCTCCCCCATTTCTTCTTTTCTCACCCAAATTCTCTTATCTTGTCCCTTTCTTGTTTTTTTTCTTTTGGCACATGTCCGCCTACACCCACGATCAATCAAACCGTCTAGTTAGGGTGGATAGTCCTCGGGTTGGGGAGTCAAGTACACCAAGGGAACTCATTCCATTAGATCCTGATCTTCCTAATACTCTCGAGTCTAAAATTGATCCCATTTCAATGGAAGGTCTTCAAAGAAACCAACTCATAAACCCGGGTGGAAACCAAAATGGAAACCCAAATGAGGCAGCCCCAAACTTGGGGAATGCGGTCGATCAAACCATGAATGACTACCTCACACCTTCTTGGACCAATGCTATGACAACCCTGCTTTTTATTACAACTTAAACATGCTTTATTACATAAAACTTCACTTGATACAACAAATAAGATTGAGAGGTTTAGTGTCTTTGGGGCTTAGGATCATTACATAAAAACTTAAAACATAAAATACAACATCCTTATTGAAAACTTCCTTTACATGACCACTACATTCCCTCATAATTATTATTGCATGGGATAACCTGAGGACATGCATAAGAAAAGGGTGAGCTTATAAAGCCCAGTAAGGGAGTACACATGCAATAACATGAGGAGTGCAATACATGTTAGACAATAGGCATATCAATAGAGCATAAGAAAAACATTAACATAAAGGAATGATAAAGCATGATAATAATAACATGGAAATGTGGCAACAACACTTATCATGGAATTAGCATGATCCAAGGCCCGTTGCACATGGATCATGAGTAAATCTTCATTGCACATAAAGCACGAGTAAACCCTCATTTCACTTGAATTATCATGAGTCAACACTCATTGAACATGACGTATCATGATACTATACTTTATGCAATTCATTGGAGTGCTATAAGGGCGCACCCTTCTTAAACATTTCATTTCATGCATAAGTGTGTCACATGGATCATAAAACATGGATTCATAAAACATAATCATTTATTACAAGATAAAGAAATGTGGAATTCATAAATGAAACTTTATAAATAATAAGTAAATGTGCATAAAGGTGAATACCCTTGATGGAGAAATGGGCACGGTATTCACTACACAATGGCATTGGCTTAGAAAATCGGTGCGATTTCGGCAACGTAACGGCGTGACATAAGAATTCATAAAAATGGTTTGATGAGAGAGAAAGGGTGTCTCATCATATTTACATGAAATGGAGAGTAAGGGGGTCATATAGATACATGTCCAAACAATTGTAATGGACTTTAGATTCATGATACAAAAGTATTTCTTGAATGTAAAAGAAGAGAGAGAAGTTCCTTTCCGAATTTAGTCATAGTAACGAGTGTACATGGGAGGAATTTAATGAGAGATAAAGGGGTCTCCCATCATTCAAAAAATAATAGGGAAGTATGTGGGAGGTGTGAAACCATACCCCAACATTCATAATTGAAATTAAAAGGGCAATACAACTTAAAGAAAATTGAGAAAAATGAGAAAGGAAGAAAAAACCCTTACTTGGAAGTGTGCTTCCAAAGGCTAGAGAGAGGCTTGTTAGAGGCTTCTTGGGAGCTTGGGGCACCTTGGGAGGATTCTAGAGAGATTAGGGCAGAGGTTGGACGAACTCAAAGGGCTTTGAGTGAGGAGGAAGTGGGAGCTTGGGTGGGTTTATATAGGAAAGGTGAGGGAATTCTTTATTATTTAGGTTTGGGACCCCTTATATTAAATTAATCCAAACCACAAACCATCCCATGGTTTTTGCCCATGGTTTTTGGAAAAGGGAAGAGGAAAATAATATTTTACAAGGCCAAGGTCCGAAATTCTTAAAATATTAGGGTTGCTTATGTGGAGGGGATTCACACTCCCATGGAAATTAATTTAAAAAGACAAGGTGTTGAATATGTCTTGAGGGGTCCATTAATGCTTTGAAAAGTAATTCAAACAAACCCAAAATCACATTATTTTAATGGTAAACATATATTGGCCGAACATAAAGATTATAGTATTTTATTACATCACTATTGGGTCATTATGATATCATAAAACACATTATATATTTAAACGGTATTTAATTTTTACCCAAAAATTTGATTGTCTCAGAAAATTATGAAAAATTAACCATTGGATAATTTTGACATCCTAATTCCAAAAATTAAATTTATTTTATCTAAATAATTTTATAAATAAGTTAATTTTTAATTTTAAAATAAAAACTGACATTTATCGAAAATTCACGGGTTTTGACAGAAATGGCTTTCAAACCTTAATAAAAAAATTTAGTTGCATTCATAAAAGTATAAGACCATTTATATTTAAATATAATTTAATAATATTATTATTATTTTATTAAAATATTATTTAATTCAAAAATACCTTAATTTAATAAAATAGATTTCTTAATTAAATAATAACTAAAAACACTATTTGTACTTTAGAAACTATTTACAATGTAGCAATAATGACTAGAAATTATATTCATTATTATATACAAAAAAATAATGTACATGAACATAGTACTACCTATATGTTACATAACTCCTTAAAACAGCCGCATAAGACCTAAGGGTAATGTGTGCGATGGTGACAGACTCTTGGGGTGGCTCGGATAACATCGCTCGAGTGGTAATTTCAATCAACTTCCACTTTTTCCCGTAGACAGTCACGTTTGAGCTTGACATGATGAAGCTCAGCTTGGGCTTGGTCAAAGGAGAAGCCCAAAGACGCCACCACTTTTCTGATCTCTGACAAATGGGCTTCGTATGGGGAAATTCTACTGGATGAGGCCATCGCTTCCTTTTTCTGAGTAAATTGGATTCGTTAGAGCCTTATATTTATACTAATCATGTGATCACTGTTCAACGGCTATAAAAGTAATGGTCACCACTCTTATCATAAAACCAAATAAGTTGAAATTTAATAAAACATTTTATATAAAGAGACATTTAATAAGATCAAGAGGTATTTCCATTAATGAAACTTTGGGTCGTTACAATATTCCCCCTTAAGAAATTTCACCCTCTAAATTTTCCTTTTCCCACACTAAAACAAATGTGGGTAACTTATCTTCATCATATCCTCTGACTCCTAAGTCGCTTCTTCAAACTTGTGGTTTCTCCACAACACCTTAATGGGGGGCATCGTCTTATTTTGTAGAACTTTTTCTCAACGATCTAAGATCTTCACTGGTTGCTCCTCATAAGAAAGATTGTCTTCCAATTGTACCACCTTAGAAGAGTGTACATGTGAAGGGTCTGGTACGTACTTCCTTAAGAGAGATACATGAAAGACATATTGCCCCTTGGCCATGGTAGGTGGAAGTGCTAGTCGATAGGCCACAGCCCCAACACGATCAGGAATCCCGAAGGGGCCGATGTAACTTGGACTTAACTTCCCTTTCTTTACAAACCTCATGACCTTTTGCCACGGATATATGCATAGAAACACCATGTCTCCAACTATAAACTCAAGGTCTCGTCGACAATTATCTGCATAACTCTTCTGTCGACTTTGGGCTGCCTTGATATGCTGCTGAATGGTTTTCACCTTCTCCACCATTTCTTCGACCATTTCTGGTCCAAGCAGCTTACGTTCACCGACCTCATCCCAACATGTCGGTGTTCTGCACCTTTTCCCATACAGGGCTTCATGTGGGGCCATTTGGATGCTCGAGTGGAAACTATTATTATAAGAGAACTCAACCAGAGGAAGATGTTGATCCCATACTCCTTTAAAGTCCATTGAGCATGCTCTCAATATATCCTCAAGTGTTTGGATAGTCCGCTCAGATTGGCCATCAGTTTGAGGATGATAGGCCGTACTGAAGTTCAGTTCAGTATTCAGAGCATGTTGAAGACTCTTCCAAATTTAGAGGTGAATCTTGGATCTCGGTCAGACACAATAGATAGTGGTACTCCATGCAACTTTACCACTTCCCTGATATATATCTGTGCCAGTTGATCCAAAGAGAAATCCTCCCGAATAGCAATGAAGTGTGCAGTCTTTGTAAGATGATCCACAACAACCCAGATTACATTATTGCCTTTGGATGTCCTTGGAAGTCTGGTGACAAACTCCATGGTGATGTTCTCCCATTTCCATTATGGTATGGGCAATGGTTGAATCATCCCCTTAGACTTTTGCCTCTCTGCCTTCACTTGCTGACACACCAGGCACTTTGATGTATATTCAGCGATCTCCTTCTTCATATTATCCCACCAAAAGTTTTCTCGGAGATCTTGATACATCTTTGTGCTCCCTGGGTGAATAGGGAAATTGGAACTATGTGCATCATCCAAAAGTTCATTCTTCAGCTCCGGACTTGATGGAACACATAGTCATTTCCTAAACCACACAATTCCTTCTTCATTAACATTAAACTCTGAGGATTTCCCTTTTTTGATAGCTTCCACTTTTTCCTGAATTCCCACATCATCCTTTTGAGCATCCTTTAACATTTCCAAAAGAGATGGTTGAGCAATCATTTGTGAAAGGATTGATGATGTTCCCTTATTTATGATTCTCACATCCATCTTCATCAAGTCTAAGAAGATTGGATCCTTCTCAATTCTCATCATTGATAGAATCACTGGATCCTTTCTACTTAGGGCATATGCCACCTTGTCCGCTTTCCCAGGGTGGTAATGGATTGAACAGTCATAATCCTTGATGAGCTCTATCCATATTCTCTAGCTCATATTAAGTTTTTTCTGTGTGAATATATATTTAAGACTCTTGTAGTCAGTATATATCTCACATTTCTCCCCATAGAGATAATGCCGCCAGATTTTCAAGGCAAAGATCACCACCGCTAACTCCAGATCATGCATTGGATAGTTTTGCTCATGGATTTTAAACTGCCTTGAGGTATAGGATATAACCTTATCATTCTTCATCAGCACACAGCCTAAGCCCTTCTTTGAAGCATCACTGAATACCACAAAAAGTTCCCCACTTGTGGGTAAAGTGAGCACGGGCGCAGTGATAAGCCTCCTTTTCAACTCCTTGAAGCTTTCTTCACATTCATAACTCCAAGAAAACTTTACTCCCTTTTGAGTTATCTTGGTAAGAGGGTTGGACAATCGTGAGAAATTTCTCACAAATCGTCGATAATATCCAGCTAACCCCAAGAAGCTACGGATATCCATTATCGATGTTGGCCTCGGTCATCCCTCAATTGCATCTGTTTTGGAGGGGTCCACAGATATCCCATTGCTTGTGATGATATGACCCAATAATGATACCTCCTTCAACCAGAACTCACACTTGTTGTACTTTTCATAAAGCTTCTCCTTGCGCAAAGTCTCTAGTACAGTTCTTAAATTCTCCTCATGATCCTCCTTGGTTTTGGAGTATATTAGAATATCATCTATAAAGACTACCAAAAAAATTTCTAGGTAATCTCTAAATACTCTATTCATGAAGTCCATGAATATTTCTGGAGAATTAGTGAGTCCGAAAGACATTACTATGAATTCATAGTGCCCGTATCTTGTGTGAAAAGCAGTCTTGGGGATATCTTCATTCTTCACCCTTACTTGATAATATCCCGACCGCAAGTCCACCTTGGAGAAGAATTGTGCTCCACGCAGCTGATCGAATAAGTCGTAAATTCTTGGGAGAGGATACTTGTTATTTATCGTGATTTTGTTAAGTTCACAATAATCGATGCAAAGCCGCATTGACCCATCTTTCTTCTTGACGAAGAGGATTGGTGAACCCCATGGTGAAGCACTTAGGCGTATAAACCCTTTATCCAGATTCTCCTGTAGTTGTTTCTTCAGCTCTTCAAGCTCAACAACATCCATTCTATATGGAGTCTTGGATATTGGTAGCGCCCCAGGTATAAGTTCAATTGAGAACTCAACATCTCTTCTTGGAGGAAGACCAGGAAGTTCCTCGGGAAACACTTTCGTGAATTCCCTCACAATAGGCATTTCTTCAAGGATGGTTTCTTCCTTGGACTCAATCATTTGAGCCAGATACGCGTGCTCATAAGGCAGTAATATCCTTGCTTGAGATGATGGAGATAAAGAAGATTCATCTTCCTCCTGACACTTGTAAAGAATCGGGGGGTCGATTCTCCATATGGAGTGTGATTTCCCTCTCCCGAGAATTTATGTTGTCTCTATGTAAGGAAAGAAAATCCATGACAAGAATTGCATCAAATTATACCAGAGGGAGTATGAAGAGGTTTTCCGGGAAATTCAATCCACAGATTATAACAGGGGAGGACTTATATTCATGGGATGCAATGATTTCCCCATTTTCAAAACTCACCGACATCTTTACTTCCATGATTTGTGGTGGTGCTGGGATTGTTCTACTAAACTTTCGAGATATAAAAGAATGCGTAGAACCTGAATCAAAAAGTATGTTTGCTATTCATGAATGAATAACTAGCGTACCTGTCACCACTTTGTTTTCGAGGTTCACTTCGGCAGAAGTGATGGCAAAAGCTCTTCCTTGCTGTCTTGGAGGTTGTTTGTTACCTCCGAAAACCATTGGATTAGGGCACTGATTTGAAAAATGACCCAGTTCTTTGCATTTGTAGAATTGAACAACGCATTGAGGTTCGAACGGAGTGTTCCTCTCCTCTATCGCAGTCGTGGTTCCTTCTTTCCTACAGTTAACAGCTAGGTTCCCTTCTCTTCCACACCTGAAGTATTTTCCCGTCCCCTTAAGGCAATTTCCAGGGTGCTTCTTTCCACACTTTTGGCAAGTGGGGTTCTGGAACTTCTTAGCACCATTGGATTTATCCATCAGCCCACCAGCATTGAAGTCTAACTTATGCTTCTTATCCCCATGATACCCCTATGATTATTCGATCTCCATTTCAACCTTGAGGGCACATCAGACAATTTCCTCATAGCTGTCAAAGTCACGGATCGCTAATGCTTTCCGCAAGCTAGGCTTCAACCCACCAAAGAAGCAGTCAACCTTGCATTCAGGGGTAACGACAAAGTCGGAAGCATATCATGAAATCCTTGTGAAGTTTCCCTCATACGCTCTAACAGATTCTTCATATTTTTGCTTAAGGAAAAGGAAGTCCCTTTCCATCTTAAGTCGGAGGGTGCACGGAAAATATTTATCGAAAAACATCTTCCAGAAATCCTTCCATTCCAACGCCTCGATCTCCTCCTCAGGCTTCGTATTTTTGATCAACGTCCACCATTGATCAGCTTCACCCTCCATATGATAAGCCTCCAGGAGAACCTTCTCTTGTTCAGAACATTGGAGGATGGAGAATATCTTTTCAATGGAGTTGATCCATTGTTCAGCGATCATGGGATCGAATGATCCACTAAAAGTAGGAGGCTTTTGTCTCATGAAGCTCTCGATAGTGACTTGTTCTTTCTTAGGGGGGTTGAACGTTCCTTTTGATCCGTGTTTCTATTCAAAATATGAGTTAGCTGAGAGAGAAGCATGACAAAGTTCATGATTCCTGCTCCCATTGGATTTGGCATCTCAATAGTACAGTCATCACATTGATCTTCACAACAGTTGTTAGCTCGAGTCCTCCTATTACCGGACATTGGCTGGAATAAAAGGAAATTTAGGGGTAAAACATAAAGGTTAATCCAAAGACAAAAGTTGATGAATCATAAATAAACTTTTATTTCCTTAAATCATGAGTCTATAGGCTTTAATCTAGGCTTTTCATGATCTACTTTCTAACATATATTTTTGGGGGCATTTTTTTTAATTCCCTTAATAAGGGTTCATACTAAGCTTGTGAATTTATCAAAACATATCCCCCGGGAGTTTCGTAACCAAGAGTGTAGCAATGCCCATTGTCGTGCACCAGTTCCCGTTCGATTCTAGCTCAAAGCGGTGTTTTCGGGTTTTACCCCTAGGATACATCTGTGCCAGAGCTGCCTCTACCTGCTCGTATCCAGACAGAGAAGTATTTGCTTGATAAACCACTTAATTAGTACTTACCAAAACTTAGGGATGTCTTTATTATACATAGTCTTGTATCTAAGGCTTTACTAGGGTTTTCTAATCCCAAAAATAACTAAACCTATCCTCTGATACCAACTATGACAACTCTGCTTTTTATTACAACTTAAACATGCTTTATTACATAAAACTTCACTTGATAAAACACAGAAGATAGAGAGGTTTAGTGTCTTTGGGGCTTAGGATCATTACATAAAAACTTAAAACATAAATTACAACATCCTTATTGAAAACTTCATTTACATGACCACTACATTCCCTCGTAATTAGCATTGCATGGGATAACCTGAGGACATGCATAAGAAAAGGGTGAGCTTATATAGCCCAGTAAGGGAGTACACATGGAATAACATGAGGAGTACAATACATGTTATACAATAGGCATATCAATAGATCATAAGAAAAACATGAACATAAAGGCATGATAAATCATGATAATCATAACATGGAAATGTGGCAAAAACACTTATCATGGAATTAGCATGAGCCAAGGCCCATTGCACATGGAGCATGAGTAAATCCTCATTGCACATAAAGCACGAGTAAACCCTCATTGCACTTGAATTAGCATGATTCAACACTCATTTCACATGACGTATCATGATACTATACTTTACCCAATGCATTGGAGCGCTATAAGGGCGCACCCTTCTTAAACATTTCATTTCATGCATAAGTTTGCCACATGGATAATAAAACATGGATTCATAAAACATAATCATTTATTCCACGATAAAGAAATTTGGAATTAATACATGAAACTTTATAAACAATAAGTAAATGTGCATAAAGGTGAATACCCTTGATGGAGAAATGGGCATGGTATTCACTACACAATGGCATTGGCTTAGAAAATCGGTGCGATTTCGGCAGCGTAACAGCGTGACATAAGAATTCATAAAAATGGTTTGATGAGAGAGAAAGGGTTTCTCATAATATTTACATGAAATGGACAGTAATGGGGTCATATAGATACATGTCCAAACAATTTTAATGGAATTTAGATTCATGATACAAAAGTATTGCTTGAATGTAAAAGAAGAGAGAGAAGTTCCTTTCCAAATTTCGGCATAGTAATGGGTGTACATGGGAGGCATTTAATGAGAGATAAAGGGTATCCCATCATTCAAAAAATAAGAGGGAAGTATGGGGGAAGTGCGAAACCATACCTCAACATTCATAATTGAAATTAAAAGGGCAATACAACTTAAAGAAAATTGACAAAAATGAGAAAGGAAGAAAAAACCCTTACTTGGAAGTGTGCTTCCAAAGGCTAGAGAGAGGCTTGTGAGAGGCTTCTTGGGAGCTTGGGGCACCTTGGGAGGATTCTAGGGAGAGTAGGTCAGAGGTTTGACGAACTCCAAGGGATTTGAGTGAGGAGGAAGTGGGAGCTTGGGTGGGTTTATATAGGAAAGGTGAGGGAATTCTTTATTATTTAGGTTTGGGACCCCTTATATTAAATTAATCCAAACCACAAACCATCCCATGGTTTTTGAACATGGTTTTTGGAAAAGGAAAGAGAAAAATAATATTTTACAAGGCCAAGGTCTGAACTTCTTAAAATATTAGGGTTGATTATGTGGATGTGAGTCACACTCCCATGGAAATTAATTTAAAAAGACAAGGTGTTGAATATGTCTTGAGGGGTCCATTAATGCTTTGAAAAGTAAGTCAAACAAACCCAAAATTACATTATTTTAATGGTAAAACATATATTGGTCGAACATAAAGATTATAGTATTTTATTACATCACTATTGTGTCATTATGATGTCATAAAACACATTATATATTTAAACGGTATTTAATTTTTACCCAAAAATTTGACTGTCTCAGAAAATTATGAAAAATTAACCGTTGGATAATTTCGATGTTCTGATTCCAGAAATGAAATTTATTTTATCTAAATAATTTTCTAAATATGTTAATTTTCACTTTTAAAATAAAAACCGATATTTATCAAAAATTTACGGGTTTTGACAGAAATGGCTTTCAAACCTTAATAAAAAAATTTAGTTGCATTCATAAAATTATAAGACCATTTATATTTAAAAATAATTTAATAATATTATTATTATTTTATTAAAATATTATTTAATTCAAAAATCCCTTAATTTAATAAAATAGATTTCTTAATTAAATAATAACTAAAAACACCATTTGTACTTTAAAAACTATTTACAATGTATCAAAAATGACTAGATATTATATTCATTATTACATACAAAAAAATAATGTACATGAACATAGTACTACTTATTTGTTACATAACCCCTTAAAATAACCACATAAGACCTAAGGGTAAGGTGTGCGATGGTGACAGACTCTTGGAGTGGCTCGGATAACATTGCTCAAGTGGTAATTTCAATCAACTTCCACTTTTCCCGTAGACGGTCACATTCGAGCTTGACATGATGAAGATCAGCTTGGGCTTGGTCAAGGGAGAAGCCCAAAGACGCCACCTATTTTCCGAGCTCCGACAAATGGGCTTCGTATGGGGAAATTCTACTGGATGAGGTCATCTCTTCCTTTGTCTGAGTAAATTAGATTTGTTAAGGCCTTATATTTATACTAATCATGTGATCACTGTTCAACGGCTATAAAAGTAACGGTCACAACTCTTATCATAAAACCAAATAAGTTGAAATTTTATAAAACATTTTATATAAAGAGACATTTAATAAGATCAAGAGGTATTTCCATTAATGAAACTTTGGGTCGTTACAAATTCCCCCTCATGCATTAGACACAATTCCCTAGGAGATTCCAACTACATATTTAAACCCCATGTCCTAAACAATCTTCCCACATTCCATGGAATGGAGTCTGAGATTCACTACCTTCACATTAAGGAGTTCAATGAAATTGTAGAAACCTTGTGTCCCCCACATCAACTAGAATCATCTAAGATGAGGCTATTTCCTTTTTCTTTAAAGGATCGAGCTAAAAATTGGTTAAACAATTTGAGACCATCATCCATAAACTCTTGGTACCAACTACAAAGAGAATTCTACAAAAAATACTTTCCCCAGCACAAAACAATTTCACTTAAAAAGAGTATCCAAAACTTTTTTGAAAAAGAGGGAGAGTCATTCTATGAAACATGGGAGAGGTTCAAAGACACTCTAAACATGGTTCTACACCATGGTTTTTCTATTCCTGAACAAGTGAGAATTTTCTATGAAGGGTTGGGTTTAGGGAACAAACAATTCATTGACATGATGTGTAATGGAACCTTTAAAAACAAAGCCCCAAATGATGCTTAAGAGTATCTAGAAATCCTTTCTAAACAAAACCAAACATGGGGAACTTCGCCTTATTCTGAAAAGCCCCAAAGAACTACGGGAATTCATACACTTAGAGAAGAGGAAACCCTTAGGGCTAAACTCGCAGCACTCTCTAGGAAGGTTGAAGAGATAGACCTTAGGAAAGTCCATAAAATCCAAAATGTTGACCTTGTTTGCACAATTTGTGACAAACATGACCATAAGACAGACAACTGCCCAACCATTCCATCCATCAAGGATGTTCTCTTAGGAGGACCCCCATCAGAAGTAAATGCTTTGAACTTTCAAAAGCCTCAATACCAAAACACCTTCAACACAAGGTATAACGACCACCCAGGCTTCCACTAGAAAGATAACCAACAACCTAGCCAACCACAGGGACAAAATCCTTACCCCCATCAGAACTACCAATCCCATAACCAGTTCCAAACCCAACCTATCCAATACCAACAGCCACCGGTCTATTTTCAACAAACCATCCCACCTCCAAAATATCCCCCCAGGATAAACCAATATTCTCAAGCACCAACCCAAAATGTTCCACAAATCCAACTAGAACAACTATGCAGACAAATGGAGAGGATGAACTCGAAGTATCTTCCCTAAAACAAGAACTTCAAACCATCAAAACTGGAAAGGCACCCATGCCTAATCAGTCGGTTCCATCCTCAACTTCAAGGGGAGAGTCAAGTTGTGCTCAAACAACTCATGAACAACTAAATGTTGTGACTATTTTAAGAAGTGGGAAATCAATTGAGAAACCTGAACAACTAATTCAGAACCCACCTGAAGATTCAAACTTGGATGAAAATTCAAATGAACCCCAAGATCAAACTGAGGAAACTGATAACAATGTGAAAGAAAAAACTCTTCAAAAAACAACCCCACAACCTGCACCATTTCCTCAACGAATGAGGGGGAAACCCAAGCCTGAACTGAGTGAAACATTGAGGGAAATATTTTCACAAGTCAAGTTGAACATACCCCTTCTCGATGCAATCCAAACCATACCAGCCTACTCAAAGTACCTTAAGGACTTGTGCACTTTTAAAAGAAAATTTTCACATAAAAACCAATTCCTTTTGGCTACTAATGTGAGTACCACCATTCAAGGGACCATTCCTCCTAAGTTGAAAGACCCGGGTTGCCCTTACATCAATGTTGAACTAAGAGAGAGCAAATTTTTCAAGGCCTTGTGTGACCTAGGTGCTAGTGTAAATCTCATCCCTTATGTTGTGTACTGCCAGTTAGGACTAGAAGAACTCCAACCCACATCTATCACACTTCAACTTGTTGATCATAGAATTATGGTTCCAAAGGGTATTTTAAAGGATGTTCTGGTAAAGGTTGAAAACTTCATCTACCCTGCAGACTTCATTGTCCTTGAAAACCATCCAAACTTAGGAAATAAGGAACAAACTCCAATCATCCTTGGTCATCCATTCCTTGCAACAATAAACTCTGTTATCCGAGTACGAAATGGGAACAATACCATCACCTTTGGGAACATGAGTCTAGACTTGAACATCTATAATTCAAGCTCACAAATAGGGGATGAGGAGGAAATTCATGAAGTAAACATGATAGGAAGCATTGAAAATGAATCCATAGAACATCAAGGAATATTTGATGAATGTTTAAGTCAGGATGAGATTAATTTCCTTTGTTCATATGAAGGAAGTTTATCTCCTTAGCTTGAATCATTTTCAAATTGCTCTTATGATGAAGTCTTAGGTCCAACAATCAGTGAACCCTTTCAAGAAACATCTTTCATGGAGACCACTCCAAATTCCTTCCCTAAATCTGATCAATCCAATCTATTAGCTGAAACTTCTACATGTGGGGAATCAATCCTACCTGAAACTCTAAAAAAAGAAATTGAACTTGATCTAATGTCCCAATATTCTGTTTAAATTCCGAACCAACCTGATCTTGAATTGAAGGAACTTCCCACTACACTCAAGTATGCTTTCCTAGGGGACAATCAAACAAATCCTATTGTCATTTCTTCTTCTCTTGAATTCAATCAGGAAAGGATGCTTCTAGATGTCCTTAGGAAGGATAAGAAATCCATTGGTTGGACCCTTTCTGATATTCCTGGGATTAGCCCACTTATCGGGACTCATAGGATTGTTCTGGAATCTGATTCAAAGCCATGTCGTCAACCTCAACGGTGACTCAATCCTAATCTCATGGAGGTAGTAAGGAAAGAACTTCTGAAATTGTTAAAAGCTGGTATCATATATCCCATAGCTGAGAGTGAATGGGTGAGCCCAATCCAAGTGGTTCCAAAAAAGGCTGGAATCATAGTGATAACCAATGAGGATGGATAGATTCTTCCAACAAGGGTGAGTAGTGGATGGAGGGTCTGCATTGACTATAGGAAGTTAAACTCATTCACCAAGAAGGACCATTTACCCTTACCATTCATTGACCAAGTCCTTGAGAGAGTGGCAGGTCATGCGTTCTACTGTTTCTTAGATGGGTACTCAGGGTATAATCAAATTGAGGTCTCCCTAGAGGATCAAGGGAAGGCTACATTCACATGTCCATTCAGAACCTTTGCTTTCAAATTCATGCCCTTCGGGTTATGCAATGCCCCTGGAACCTTCCAACGGTGCATGATGGGAATCTTCTCACACATGGTAGGGGATTTTCTAGAGGTCTTCATGGATTAATTCTCTATGTTTGGGGATACATTTGAGGGATGTATGAGTAATGTAGAGAGAGTCTTGTCAAGATGTGAAGAAAATAATCTAGTCCTAAACTGGGAAAAATGTCATTTCATGGTTAAAGAGGGACTAGTTATAGGCCATCTGGTCTCAGGTAGGGAGATTGAAGTTGATAAAGACAAGGTTGACATCATTTGTCACCTTCCATCACCCAAAACTATCAAGGAAGTGAGGTCTTTCTTAGGACATGATGGTTTCTATAGAAGATTCATCAAGGACTTTAGTTCAATATCTCGTCCCCTTTGTGCTCTCCTAGTAAAGGATGCTTCATTTGTTTGGACAGAAAGCTTTGAGGGTTCATTCTCAACCCTCAAATACTCTCTCACCTCTCCTCCCATTATGAAATCTCCAAATTGGAACCTTCCTTTTGAACTTATGTGTGATTCCAGTGACTTTTCTGTAGGAGCTATGTTAGGAAAACATTGTGATAAAAATCCTTATGTCATTGATTATGCAAGAAAATCCTTAAATAATGCCCAAATAAACTACACCACCACTGAAAAGGAGTTACTTGCTATTGTGTTTTCCTTAGAGAAGTTTAGGTCCTACCTCTTAGGATCCCCCATCACTGTGTTCACTAACCATTTTGCACTAAAATACCTCTTCCAAAAACAAGATGCTAAGGCTAGACTGATTAGTTGGGCCTTCTCTTACAAGAATTTGACCTCACAATCAAGGATAAAAAGGGTGTTGAAAATGTTGTAGCTGATCACCTCTCTATAATGGAAATCAAAGATAACTCCAATCACCTTTCTGTGTCTGATTCATTTCCTAGTGAACACCTATACTCTGTGAGTGACTGCCCTTGGTATGTCGACATAGACAATTTCTTATTTATAGGAGTCATTCCAAAATTCTTAGGGACTCAAGATCAAAGGAAATTCCATTCCGATGTTAGACACTATGTGTTTGACGATCCATACCTCTATAAGTTCTACCATGACCAAGTCATTAGGAGGTGTGTCCCAGAATCTGAACAAGAGTCCATCCTTAAATTCTGTCATAGTGAGGCATGTGGAGGTCACTTTTCCTCTAAGAAAACATCTGCTAAGATACTTCAATGTGGTTTCTTATGGCCCACCCTCTCAAGGGACTCTTACACATTTTTTCAAAGTTGTCCTAGGTGTAAACAGGTAGGGTCCATCACAAAAAGGAATCAAATGCCACTCACTCCCATCTTAGTGGTTAAAATATTTGACCGTTGGGAAATTGATTTCATGGTTCCCTTCAGAAACTATAGGGGATACCTCTACATACTCTTAGCTGTTGATTATGTCTCAAAATGGGTTGAGGCCATTCCCACTAATTCCAACGATCATCAAGTTGTGATTCGATTTCTAAAAGAGAACATATTTTCTCGATTTGGAATTCCTAGGGCTGTAATCAGTGATCGAGGAACCCATTTATGAAACTGCCCATTCTCTTCACTCATGTCTAAGTATGGTATTTCTCATAAAGTTTCCATTGCATACCATCCTCAAACCAATGGTCAAGCTGAGTTAGCGAATAGGGAGATTAAGCAAATTCTTGAAAAAACTGTCAACCCCTCTAGGAAAGATTGGTCTGAGAAACTCTTGGATTCTCTTTGAGAATATCGTACAGCATTCAACACCATCCTAGGAATGTCACCATATATGTTGGTTTATATAAAAGCATGTCATTTACCTGTTGAAATTGAGCATAAGGCCTTTTGGGCAATTAAGAAAATGGATTATGACCTCTCATTGGCCAGAACAAAAAGGAAATTAGATCTCAATGAACTGGAGGAATTAAGGATGGAGGCTTATGAAAATTCAAGGATCAATAAAGCTAGAGTTCAAGCCTACCAATCTAGGAATATCAAGGTAAAACATTTTGAACCGGGAAAACTTGTGCTCTTGTATAGTTCAAAACTTCATTTACACCCAAGAAAGTTAAGGTCTAGATGGTCAGGACCTTTCATAGTGCATCATGTGTACCCCCATGGGGCAGTAGAGATTCAAGATCCCACAAGTGGTTACATTTTCAAGTTCAATGGTCAAAGGTTAAAACCATTCATTGAATCATTCAATAAACAGGAAATAGAGGTTGAGTTACCTGAGCCAACCTATGAACCAGGAAAAAATTGATAGATTTAGGGTCCATGTCGGGCTAACGACGTTAAACAAAGAGTTTCATGGGAGGAAACCCATGGTTTTCAAGTTTCATATCATTTTTTTGTTTTAATAAAATTTATATTTTAAATAGGATTAAATAATCATTTTTATATTTAAAAAAAAGACTGTTGACATGTTCTTCTATTATGAGTATGGATGGGTATAAAAGGGGAGCACTGTATTCATCTGTGTCACGCGGTGTGATCCCTGAGTAATACATTACCCAGAAAATTAAAATAATACAATGTATCATTAGTTTGATTTAAAAAAAATAGAAAAACGGGAAAAACCATAAAAATGATGATACTTGGAATTAAATAAGTCATTGTGTTGTTTGTTTTGTCTGGTTTGTTCTTCTTTTTATGGTTCAGGTACTATTTTGGGTGATACATGTTCAATCAAGGAGGTGCCTACATCCCCCAAGAGATCAAAGAACTAAATTGGAGCAGCAAGAACTTCAAACTTCAACCACCAGGTGAATTCATTCCATGATCCTAATATTTCAATTTCCTTATTGAACTCCCCTTTTATTCCTCAACACCCTTCTAAATTTTCTTTTCTTTAAACACTGGGGATAGTGTTATTTTAAGTTGGGGGGATATAAAATAAAAAAATGATTTCGTGTCAAAAAAAAATGGATGATTTGAAAAAAAAATGTGTAAATAGAAGGAAAAATTCCTTTTAACTTTGAACATGGTAATACACATTGTACACTTTGAAACTGAATATCAAATAATTTATCATGACCTGATTCTAATTTTAATCCTTGTATAATTTCATGAGTATATATTTTGGAAAGTGTGGTCATCCAATGTGATATTTCGTTGTTTATATTTTCATCCAAATAAAAAAAGATCATAATTCACGTCCTTTGGATAGTGGGGTATTAGTTTGAGTTCATGGGGTCCCCTAAATAAATATCATTGGTTTGGTGATCATTTTAGTTTAATATGAGTATTCAAAAAAATTAAAAAAAATTAAAAAAAATTGCGCGTAGAGCAATGAAATGACCTAATGCATGGGTTTCAGCACTTGGGGATCGTGACTCCATAGTTGTCTGGCCCAGAGTTAGTAGTTTTATCTCTATTTTTGGTAATTTGAATTTGTTTTTGACTGAGTTAACTCGAGATAATGCTTGATTATGTGGGCTTCACTTGGTTCCCTAAGGTCTTTGAGCATGGGAGTCATTGGCAAAGTCTCGCTACAGGGGTTGACTCTTTTGAGTGCAATTTCAATTACCATGGAAAAATTTCAAAAAAAAACAAAAAATATATATATAATACAAAAAAAAAATTGAATACTCATCTTAATATTGAAATGTGATTCCACCTAGAGCTTCCGTAATTTTCCCCTTGAATAAAGATGAACCCCCATTTCTATTGTGATGCACAACACATCCTCATACTTAATTGATATTGGATGAAATATGGAAATGAATTTGAAAAAAGGAATGGGCTTGGGATTGGGATCTACTTTTGAAACTATATTGTATTAAAATATTTTGATGGGTTTCATGATTTTTTGGTATATGGGTTTCTGGTGATCATTGTGTATTAAAATGTTTTTGGAAAAGAAAATTCGAATTTCATATTGTTGAGATATATTTTGCTCGGGACTAGAAAAACTCAAGTTGGGGGTGTGATTATCCACTAAATGAGGATAATATTAATTGTTAATATACATAATATTCATGTTCTTTTTTATTCATAAACACCATTTTAGTGCATTTTACACTTTGAACATCATTTCACGTTATGATTGTAATACCTTCTTAAAATGCACTATTATGTGGTACATTTTTTAACATCATTTAAAGTACCCAATGATTCATCTGATTTTAAGGAATTTAATTATCCATATTTCAATTTGATATTTTTGTAAATTGATTTAAACTTCAATAAGATCATGTTTCATTTAGGTATCAATGGATAATTCATGGAAGAAGATGGGGATATTTTGTGATGAAAGGAAGCAATTCTGGAGAAGTCATATTGGACACCAGCCCACTGATGAGACTGTGGGGATCAACATACAGGCCCAATGAATCCCAAATTTTTTGGTCTTCTATAAGACATTTATAGGAAACAAATAACTATTCATGAGTAAATGCTAATTAGGCCTAAATTGTGGTCATTTAGGCAGCCCAATTTAGAGATAAAATTCTGGGCCAGATTCTGTGTCACAGAAACGCATCCCACTAATATGATCATATCTCGGAATCCACAACTCCAAATGGGCTCACATTTTACATGCGGTTAGAAGATATCCGGATCTCTATTTTCTACTTCAATGTAACCCTCTGATTCTTCCATCTAGAAGGTCTTACAAGAACGTATGTTCGGTGAAGGAAAGATGGCTTCCACTTCGGGTCAAGGGTAGAAAAATCAACCCTACCTTACTTTCCACTCACCTATGGCCTACCACAATTAATTGAGGAGACTTGGACTATTGGAGGCTTGACCCAGGGGATTAGAAATTCCTATTTAAGGCAGTGGTGTTGGAGGATTTAAGGATCTTGGATGCTTTGTTCAATTGTAATGTTATGCTGCAATTTTGTTGTCTCGAATTTGTCTTTCACATGTAAGTTGTTCAATTCACTTTAGTTTCTTAATAAAAGTTCTTCTTCTACTATTATTCTATTGTTCTTCATATCACTTTGATACCGTTGGATCAAGGTGTGAATTTATTCACACCAAAACTTGTGAAATTATTCACACAACGGTGGAGTGATCATTTTATTTTTGTTGTTTTCTTTACTTCTCCATTTCCTCCCTCATGAGTCTACTTTCCGCTTCCATTAAAACCATGGGATCAATGGTGGGATAACCCACTTATGGTTTGATCCAAGGGAGTATCAAGGGGCTGGATTGGATGTTATTTATCACCTCATTATTGTATAATCACTTCTTTAATTGAGATTTTTATTTGATGATTTTTAAACTCCATCGTCCTTGTTGAATTTAAGGCCACACACTTCAAGTGCTAATACGAACCTTTACCTTGAAGTGATCAAAACTTTGATCCTTCTAGTGTATAGGTGATTATTATTAAATGGTTTAGGCATTAAACCAGTATGTTATGATGTTGTTTTATCTCCTTAAATGAACCCATCTCAAATATAAGAAATTGAAATCATTAAAAAGGAAATACGTCCAATCCACCCTGAGAGATAACCTAGGATCAACTCATTCTTTTAAATTGAATTCACTTAAGTCTCTTATAGTTCCTTTAAACCCATCTAAAATCAACCCAATTTGGCCACTTCATAGCCAAAAATAGTCCATAGAATGTACCTGTCTATAGGTTACTTCTAAGGTCTATGAGGATTCGAAAACCCAAGCTAAACTACAAGGACCGTCTTACCTTATTATATTGGGTAAATTTGAGTGAGAACCAGGCATGTCAATAATTGTAAGGTAGAAGGATGATAAAATGGTTGGTCATGTATTCATCCTTTTAGAACATCATGAGTCAAGGTTGGACTATGATGGGTGTTTTTGAAATAATCATGGAATGCCTGGTAGTGAGGTCATCAAGGTCAGTTAGTGATGACATGTCGGCAGGTGCAGCTGAGCTCTTCAAATAAATTTGTCTATAGGTGGTTCAACTATTCTTTCCTATGCGTAGTTGGATAAGATTGGTTGGAAACCATGTTGGTAACTTCATCTTGGATATAATGGGAATGTATTGGTTCTTATTAGTAATCATTTATATCCTATTAGTTTACTCTTGGCTTAGTGATGATCATTCCCCTTATCTTAATAATATTCAAGGTACACTGAGAGAGCATTAGTTATATGCTAAGCTAAATAAATAAAGTTAACAACTTTTTGTATCAATAAATAAACTCCTTCATAGTTATGCTCAGGAAGCATGGATAATCTTAGAGGTGTCGGTTTTCCTGAGTGATAATGGGATTCCCAAATAGGAAGGCCTTGGTTAGACTCATGGACACCATCAAATTCTTTGACTGAATCTCTAGTCAAGATACTGTTGTAGGGATTATTCAATATTATTGATATGTGGATGTTTCGACTACATACCAACATCTAACTTATAAACACTTGATAATGGACTACCTTGGATGAGCTCCTTAGACTCTAGTAGTTGATTCTACGGTTACCCTAAACTTACAATCAGGCTAGGTTGATAGTTAGTTTATGATAATCCAAGGATGTTGGGACAAGCTTACTCCAATATCTGTGATGTGACATGAAAACAGACATGATCAGTTGGGTTAGAAATTCCATTTAAGGTAGCATTACAGGTTTTGATGAGTGTGCTCAAAAAAATCTTGAGGTTCCTTAGAATAAAGGCATCATAATCAGGTTTTTAATGCATCGGCTACTAAATCCAATAATTTTTTAGATTATCGGCTGGTAGTAGCTTGATTTTCTTTCTCTTGTTTGGTTGAATTTGGTCAGTGATGAACCATTTTAGGAATGTTTTTGTGATGATACAAGTGCAATGAAAAGGTCGTTCGTGCCTTTTCATGGAAAATCTAGTGCGACTAGGCTAAATGTGGTTGGTTGGGAGTCAACCATTTGATCAAGTGGAGAATCATATCAGGAGAGTTGTTATAACACTAAGGGATTGTTTTCTTAAGAAAAACTAACAGTGTAGATTACCATAGCTCAGAATTGGCCATTAAATTTTAGAACCTATAGTGGTAAGCACCATGATGTGGATAAAAAAAAGAGACAATGACATAATCATGTCTCAAGTTAGATAGGCTTGAGTAAGTTCCTTCTAAATGTTTGTAGTTTTGGGAACAATAATTGGATCGAGTTTTAATGACTTATGTATTGTCTGATTAAATTGATTCTTGGAGGTGCGTTGGGAGTTTGGAAATACAACATGGTCATTTAAATGAAACTTTAGGACCTGAGTAGGTTAGACGTTGTTTTCATCATTCCCCAAGGCTTCTTGTGTATGATAAGTTCTAAAGTGGGTAGATTATAGCATCCCATGTTTTGTAAGTGATGAAATTACCGAAGGAATTTTATCTTTTCATTTGGTAGATGGTAATAATTCTAATCTGATCTTTGGAATGGAATTATGAGAGTAAAAAAACTTAAAAATTTTGTTTTTGGATGAGGTTTAAGGCCTGAGAGGTGTCTAGGGAGTTCAAATGTATTTCAAAAGAATTTAGATTTGAAAAATCTGTTTTAGGAGAAGCATACTTTGGAGAATGGTTAGTTATAACCATGTGGATCAACTGTGCAGACTATATTACATAGGGACATGGTTTTCTTAACTGTGTGAGGAGGTCCCAGGAAACTATGAGAGCCCAAAGGGGGTGTCACATGGTTTTACAAACCATGCACCCAAGGCTACACAAATGTGTGTAATTTCTAAAATAAATTGTAGAGGTGACCTATTATCTTTGGAATGGTTTATCTAACCATCTACCTATTCATGCAAGGGGAGTTTCCACATGGATAGTATCCCCACACAGGTTGTTCATAGTTTTTCTAACTATGCACCTATCCATGTGAGGCCAAGTCCATTTGCTCGAATGGCCCGAAGGCCTCCTTTTTTATTTTTATTATGGATAATCCCCCTTTTAAGGGTTGAAGTGGAACCCGTACATGACCAGTAGGCCCAAGTCACAAAGCCTAACATGACCTGAAATACATGACCCGAAGGCCCAGAGGCATACTATGCCCATTACATGACCCATAGGCCCAACCCACTAGAACTGCCCCTCCCTAGATTCTACATCATAAGGCCAAGTCCATTTCGATGTTACGTGTGTATGGTTAGAGCAAGGTTAGCCAAATCATGTGGCCTAACCACATGCCTTTTTTAATTGGTGAAATTATGATTTTTACCTTGCCTTCTTATTTCTTTCCTCCCACATTTATTCTCCTCGCTCATGCACACCTGTCTCCCCACACAAGTAGATCTCCCTTGGTCTACCCTAGGCTTTGATGCTCCTCCATTATCCAGTGTCTGATTCAAGCATTGTAAGTCATGTTTGATCTCCCTCAATAAGACAACAACTCATGTTCTCTCTTTTCCCAATTTATCTTTTCATATTGAATGTTATTTTAATATGGGATAAAATTCCCTAATTTCAAGGTGTTTTTCTTTTCATCAATTTATCTCAAACCGGATCAAATAAAATCTTGATAATGGATGAGTGAATCATCCTAAGTATTAGGTAGGTGTTCTATGGATTATCCCTTAAAATATTTTCATTTTATAAAATATTATCATGTGTTGAACACCATATTTCTTCATAATTTCTAATAAATTATGAAATGCCTTAAATTGATCGCCTAGACTTTGTTTAGACATGCTAGTACGCCCTTATACATGGTTGGAGGTTAATTACCTCAACCCGAGCCACCACTTGGGTAGTTTTGATAATATTATTGGACGAATTGTCTCCCTTTTAGAGCAAGACACCACTAAGGTGTGTTTGGATTTCTTTGATAATTAGAATGAATCAATTTAATTGATTAATCTTTAGATAATGGATGCATTACATTCATAACACTTGGACTTGTATGTATAATACTTGATATTGAGACATCCCTTTTTTGTTAAGTGGATAGTTATATGGTATGGATAATATCATGGCCTATTTTAAAATGATAAATGAGACATATTAATGAAAATACACTACACCTTGAGCGATGTTGGGTTTCTCTTTATGGAATTATTAGAAAAAGGGATCATAGGTAAAGTGGGATTACCTTTACTGGATTTATATAGAGGGACCTTGATTAGGGATGTGTACATAATGATTCAATCTCCCTTGGTTGAGGATTTTAGATATGGAATTTCACATCACTTCATTTGTTGGACATGAAGTTCCACTCCCCCTCCATTAGGATGTAAGTCATGTCCCTTATCCTTGTATTATATGATACTTGGCATATGAAAACCCTACTTTTATTACAAACTTAAACATGATTTATTACATAAACTATTCACTTGATACAACATGGAAGATCAAGAGGTCTAGTGTCTTTGGGGATTAGGATCATTACATAACAAATTAAAACATGAAATACAACATCTTTTTTGAAAATTTTCTTTACATGACCACTACATTCCCTAGTACTTAGCATTGCATGGGATAACCTGAGGACATGCATAAGAAAAGGGGTGAGCTATAAAGCCCGGTAAGGGAATAAACATGGAATAAATGAGGATTACAATACATGTTAGACAATAGGTGTATCAATAGAGCACAAGAGAAACATGAACATAAAGGCATGATAAAGTGTGATAATCCTAACATGGAAATGTGGCAACAACACTTAACATGGAATTAGCATGAGCCAAGGCTCATTGCACAAGGAGCAAGAGTAAATTCTCATTGCACATGAAGCATGATTAAACCCTCATTGAACTTGAATTATCATGAGTCAACACTCATTGCACATGACGTATCATGATACTATACTTTACCCAATGCATTGGAGTGCTATAAGGGCGCACCCTTCTTAAACATTTCATTTCATGCATAAGTGTGCCACATGGATCATAAAACATGGATTCATTAAAAAAATCATTTATTCCACGATAAGGAATGTGGATTTCATACATGAAACTTTATAATCAATAAGTAAATGTTAATAAAGTTGAATACCCTTGATGGAGAAATGGGCATGGTATTTACTACACAAAGGCATTGGCTTAGAAAATCGATGCAATATCGGCAGCGTAACGGTGTGATATAAGAATTCATTAAAATGGTTGATGAGAGAGAAAGTGGTGTCTCATCATATTTACATGAAATGGATAGTAAGGGGGTAATATAGATACATGTCCAAACAATTGTAATGGAATTTAGATTCATGATACAAAAGTATTTCTTGAATGTAAATGAAGAGAGAGAAGTTCCTTTCGGAATTTCGTCATAGTAACGGGTGTACATGGGAGGTATTTAATGAGAGAGAAAGGGGTCTCCCATCATTCAAACAATAATAGGGCAGTATGGGGGAGGTTATAAACCATACCCCATCATTTATAATTGAAATTTAAAGGGCATAACAATATTAAGAAATTTGGACAAAAAAAGTGAAAGGAAGAAAAACCCTTACTTGAAAGTATGCTTCCAAGGCTTGGGAGAGGCTTGAGAGAGGCTTCTTGGGAGCTTGGGGAACCTTGGGAGGATTCTAGAGAGAGTAGGGCAGAGGTTGGATGAACTCCAAAGGCTTTGAGTGAGGAGGAAGTGGGAGCTTGGGTGGGTTTATATAGGAAAGGTGAGTGAATTCTTTATTATTTAGGTTTGGGACCCCTTACATTAAACTAATCCAAACCACAAATCAGCTCATGGTTTTTTCCCATGGTTTTTTGAAAATGGAAGAGGAAAAAAATATTTTATAAGGCCAAAGTACAAAATTCTTAAAATAATGTGGTTGCTTATGTGGAGGTGAGTCACACTCCCATAGAAAATTATTTAAAAAGACAAGATGTTTAATAAGTCTTGAGGTATCCATTAATGCCTTGAAAAGTAAGTCAAACAAACCCAAAATCATATTATTTTAATGGTAAAACATATATGGCCGAACATAAAGCTTATATTATTTTATTACATCACTATTGGGTCATTATGATGTCATAAAACACATTATATATTTAAACGGTATTTAATTTTTACCCAAAAATTTGACTGTCTCAGAAAATTATGACAAATTCACTGTTGGATAATTTCGACGTCCTGATTATAGAAATATCATTTATTTTATTTAAATAATTTTTTAAATATGTTAATTTTCACTTTTAAAATAAAAACTGACATTTATCGAAAATTCACGGGTTTTGACAGAAATGGCTTTCAAACCTTAATAAAATATTATAATTGCATTAATAAAATTATATGATCATTTATATATAATAAAATTAATTTAATAATAATAATAATATTTTATTAAAATATTATTTAATTCAAAAATCCCTTAATTTAATAAAATAGATTTCTTAATTAAATAATAACTAAAAACACTACTTGTACTTTAAAAACTATTTACAATGTATCAATAATGACAAGAAAGTATATTAATTATTATATAAAAAAAATAATGTACATGAACATAGTACTAGCATTTTGTTACATAACCCCTTAAAACATCCGCATAAGACCTAAGGGTAAGGTGTGCGATGGTGACAGACTCTTGGGGTGGCTCAGATAACATTGTTCGAGTGGTAATCTCTATCAACTTCCACTTTTCCCATAGACGGTCTCGTTCGAGCTTGACATGATGAAGCTCAGCTTTCACTTGGTCAAGAGTGAAGCCCAAAGATGCCACCTCTTTTCAGAGCTCCAACAAATGGGCTTTGTATGGAGAAATTCTACTGGATGAGGCCATTGCTTCCTTTGTCTAGTAAATTGGATTTGTTAAAGCCCTATATTTATACTAATCATGTGATCACTGTTCAACGGATATAAAAGAAATGGTCAAAATTATTAACATAAAACCAAAGAAGTTGACATTTTATATAAATATTTTACATAAAGATACATTTAATTAGATCAAGAGGGATTTCCATTAATGAAACTTTGGGTCGTTACAATATTCCCCCCTTAATAAATTTTTCCCTCGAAATTTCTTTTTCCCACACTAAAACAGATGTGGGTAACTCAGCTTTATCATTTCCTCCAATTCCCAAGTCGCTTATTCAAACTTGTGGTTTTTCCCTAACACCTTGAGGAGGGGCATTGTCTTATTTCGTAGAACTTTTTCTCTATGATCTAAGATCTTCAATGGTTGCTCCTCATAAGAAAGATCATCCTCCAACTATACCACCTCAAAAGAGAGTACATGTAAAGGGTCCGGTATGTACTTCCTTAAGAGGTATACATGAAAGACATCATGTACTTTGGACATGGTAGGTGGAAGTGCTAGTCGATAGGCCACAGCCCCGACACGGTCAAGAATCTAGAAGGGGTTGATGTACCTTGGACTTAACTTATCTTTCTTTCCAAACCTCATGACCTTCTTCCATGGAGATATGCATAGAAAAACCATGTATCCAACTTTAAACTCAAGGACTCATTGACGATTATCTGTATAACTCTTCTGTCGACTCTGTGCTGCCTTGATATGCTGCTGAATGGTTTTCACCTTCTCCACCATTTCCTCGACCATTTTCAGTCCAAACAGCTTATGTTCACTGACCTCATCCCAACACACTGGTGTTCTACACATTTTCCTATAAAGGGCTTCATATGGTTCCATTTAGATGCTTGAGTGGAAACTATTATTATAAGAGAAATAAACCAGAGGAAGATGTTGATCCTATCCTCCTTTAAAGTCCATCGAGTACGCTCTCAACATGTCCTCAAGTGTTTGGATAGTCCGCTCGGATTGGCCATCAGTTTGAGGATGATAGGTCATACTAAAGTTCAGTTCAGTATCCAGAGCATGTTGAAGACTCTTCCAAAAATTAGAGGTGAATCTTGGATCTTGATCAGACACAATAGATAGTGGTACTCCATGCAGCCTTACCACTTCACTGATATATATCCATACCAGTTTATCCAATGAGAAATCCTCCCGAATAGCAATGAAGTGTGCAGTCTTTCTAAGATGATCCACCACAACCCAGATTGCATTGTTGCCTTTGGATGTCCTCATAAGTCCAGTGACAAAGTCCATGGTGATGTTCTCCCATTTTTATTCTGGTATGGGAAATGGTTGCATCATCCCCTTAGACTTCTGCCACTCTACCTTCACTTACTAGAACACCAGGAACTTTGATATATATACAGTGATCTCCTTCTTCATATTATCCCACCAAAATTTTTCTCAGAGATCTCGATACATCTTTTTGCTCCCTGGGTGAATAGAGAAATTTGAACTATGTGCATCATCCAAAAGTTCCTTCTTCAGCTCCGGAATTGACGGAACACATAGTCTTTTCCCAAATCGCACAATTCCTTCTTCATTAACATTAAACTTCGAGGATTCCCCATTTTTGATAGCATCCAATTTTTCCGAAATTCCCACATCATCCTTTTGATCATCCTTTAACCTTTCCAAAAGAGACGGTTGAGCAATCATTTGTGAATTGATTGATAATGTTACCTTCTTTATGATTCCCATGTCCATATTCATCAAGTCTAAGAAGATTAGATCCTTCTCAATTCTCATAATTGATAGAATCACTGGTTCCTTTCTACTTAGGGCATCTACCACCTTCTTCACTTTCTGAGGGTGGTAATGTATTGAATAGTCATAATCCTTGATGAGATCTATCCATGTTCTCTGGAATATATTAAGCTCTATCTGTGTGATATATATATTTAAGACTCTTGTGGTCAGTATATATCTCACATTTCTCCCCATAGAGATAATGCTGCCAGATTTTCAAGGAAAAGATCACCGCCGCCAACTCCAGATCATGTTTTGGATAGTTTCACTCATGGATTTTCAACTATCTTGAGGCATAGGATATCACTTTATCATTCTGCATCAGCACACAGCATAAGCCCTTCTTCAAATCATCACTGAATATCACAAAAGGTTCCCCACTTGTGGGTAAAGTGAGCACTCGCACAGTGATAAGCCTCCATTTCAAATCCTTGAAGCTTTCTTCACATTCATCACTCCAAGCAAACTTTACTCCCTTTCAAGTTAGCTTGGTAAGAGGGTTGGACAATCGTGAGAAATTTCTCACAAATCGTCGATAATATCTAGATAACCCCAAGAAGCTACGGATATTCGTTACCGATGTTCGCCTCGGGCATCCCTCAATTACATCTGTTTTGGAGGGATCCACAGATATCCCATTGCTTGTGATGTTATGGCCCAATAATGATACCTTCTTCAACCAGAACTCACACTTTTTGTACTTTTCATAGAGCTTCTTCTTGCGTAAAGTCTCTAGTACAGTTCTTAAATGCTCCTCCTAATCCTCCTTGGTTTTGGAGTATATTAGAATATCATCTATAAAGACTACCAGAAATTTGTCAAGGTAATCTCTAAAGACTTCAATTCCATGAATATTTCTGAAGCATTGGTGAGTCCAAAAGGCATTACTATGAATTCATAGTGCCCGTATCTTGTCCGAAAATCAGTCTTGGGGACATCTTCTTTCTTCACCCTTACTTGATAATATCCCGACCGCAAATATACCTGGGAGAAGTATTGTGATCCACGCAGCTGATCGAACAAGTCATCAATCCGTGTCAGAGGATACTTGTTCTTTATCGTGATTTTTTTAAGTTCATGATAATCTATGAAAAGCCGCATTAACCCATCCTTCTTCTTGATGAAGAGGACTGGTGCACCCCATGGTGAAGCACTTAGGTGTATAACCCCTTTATCCAGATTCTTCTGTAGTTGTTTCTTCAGCTCTTCAAGCTCCACGACAACCATTCTATATGGAGTCTTGGATATTGGTATCACCCCTGGTATAAGTTCAATTGATAATTCAACGTCTCTTTTAGGAGGAAGACCAGGTAGTTCCTTAGGAAACACTTCATCAAATTCCCTCAAAATAGGCATTTCTTCAAGGATGGTTTCTTCCTTAGACTCAATCATCTAATCCAGATACGCGTTCTCATAGGGTAGTAATATCTATTCTTGAGATGATGGATCTAAAGGAGATTCATCTTCCTCCTTACACTTGTAAAGAATCGGGGTTCGATTCTCCATATGGAGTGTGATTTCCCTCTCCCGACAATTTATGTTGGCTCTATATAAGGAAATCCAATCAATGACAAGAATTGCATCAAATTTCACAAGAGGGAGTATGATGAGGTTCATTGGGAAATTCAATCCACAGATTATGATAGGGCAGGAGTTATATTCATGGGATGCAATGATTGCCTCATTTTCCATACTCACCGATATCTTCACTTCCATGATTTGTGGTGGTTTTGGGATTGTTCTACTAAACTTTCAAGATATAAAAGAATGCGTAGAACCTAAATCAAAAAGTACATTTGATATTCTTGAATGAATAACTAGAGTACCTGTCACCACTTCATTGTCAGGATTCACTTCGGTAGTAGTGATGTCAAAAACTCTTCCTTGTTGCCTTGGAGGTTGTTGGTTGCCTCCGAAAATCCTTGGATTGGGGAACTGATTTGAAAAATTCCCCAGTTCTTTATAGTAGTAGCAATGAACAATGTGTTGAGGTTCGAACGGAGCATTCCTCTCCTCTGTCGTAGTCGCGGGTCTTTCATTCCGACAGTTAACAGCTAGGTGCCCTTCTCTTCCACACCTAAAGCATTTCCTCGTCCCCTTGAGGCAATTTTCAGGGTGCTTCTTTCCGTGCTTTTGGCAAGTGGGTGTTGGATCTTCTTAGCACCATTGGATTTATCCATCGGACCGCCAGCATTGAATTCCACCTTATTCTTCTTGTATCCATGATACCCTTGTGATTCCCTGATCTCCATTTTGACCTTGAGGGCACATCGGACAATTTCCTCATAGCTGTTGAAGTCACAGATCGATAATGCTTTCCGTAGGCTAGGCTTCAGCCCACCAAAGAAGTGGTCAACCTTGCATTCGGGGGTAACGACAAAGCCAGAAGCATATCGTACAAGCCTTGTGAAGTTTTCCTCATACTCTCCAATATATTATTTGCATTTTTTCTTGAGGGAAAGAAAGTCCCTTTCCATCTTAAGCTGGAGGGTTCATGGAAAATATTTATCGAAAAACATCTTCTGGAAATCCTTCCATTCCAACACCTCGATATCCAACTCAGGCTTTGTATTTCTGATCAACTTCCACCATTGATCAGCTTCACCCTCCATATGATAAGATGTGAGGAGAACCTTCTCTTTTTCATAATATTCAAGGATGGAGAAGATCTTTTCAATGGAGATTATCCATTGTTCAGCGATCGTGGGATCGGATGATCCACTAAAAGTAGGAGGTCTTTGTCTCATGAAACTCTCGATAGCGACTTGTTCCTTCTTAGGGGGGGTTGGATGTTCCTCTTGACCTGTGTTTCTATTCAAATCTTGAGTTATTTGAGAGAGAATCATGACAAAGTTCACGATTCACGCTCCCATTGGATTAGGCATCTCATTAGTACAGTCATCACACTGATCTTTACATCGGCAGTTAGCCTGAGTTCTCCTATTACCGGCCATTGGCTGGAATAAAGGGAATGGTAGGGGTAACACATAAAGGGTAATCCAAAGACAAAATTTGATGACTTATAAATGAACATTTATTTCCTTAACTCATGAGTCTATAGGCTTCAATCTAGGCTTTTCATGATCTACTTTCTAACATATATTCTCAGGGGAATTTTTTTTAATTCCCTTAATAAGGGTTCATACTAAGATTGTGAATTTATCAAAACTTATCCCCTGGGAGTGTCATAACCAAGAGTGCAGCAAGGCCCGTTTTCATGGACCAGTTCCCGTTTGAGCCTAGCTCAAAGCGGTGTTTTCGGGTTTTACCCCTGGGATACATCTGTGCCAGATCCGCCTCTACTTCCTCGTATCCAGACAGGGATGTATTTTCTTGATAAACCACTCACTCAGTACTTAAAAAAACTTAGGGATATTTTTATTATACTTATTCTTGTCTTTAAGGCTTTACTGGGGTTTTCTAATCCTAATCCCAAAAATAACTAAACCCATCCTCTGATACCAACTATGACAACCCTGCTTTTATTACAAACTTAAACATGATTTATTACATAAACTATTCACTTGATACAACATGGAAGATCTAGAGGTCTAGTGTCTTTGGGGATTAGGATCATTACATAACAACTTAAAACCTGAAATACAACATATTTATTGAAAACTTCCTTTACATGACCACTACATTCCCTCTTACTTAGCATTGCATGGGATAACCTGAGGACATGTATAAGAAAAGGGGTGAGCTATAAAGCCCGGTAAGGGAATAAGTATGGAATACATGAGGAGTAAAATACATGTTAGACAATAGTCATATCAATAGAGCATAAGAGAAACATGAACATAAACGCATGATAAATCATGATAATCATAACATGGAAATGTGGCAACAACACTTAACATGGAATTAGCATGAGCCAAGGCTCATTGCACATGGAGAATGAGTAAATTCTCATTGCACATAAAGCACGATTAAACCCTCGTTGCACTTGAATTATCATGATTCAATACTCATTGCACATGACGTATCATGATACTATACTTTACCCAATGTATTGGAGCGCTATAAGGGCGCACCCTTCTTAAACATTTCATTTCATGCATAAGTGTGCCACATGGATCATAAAACATGGATTCATTAAACATAATCATTTATTCCACGATAAGTAATGTTGAATTCATACATGAAACTTTATAATCAATAAGTAAATGTGCATAAAGGTTAATACCATTGATGGAGAAATGGTTATGGTATTCACTACACAAAGGCATTGTCTTAGAAAATCAGTACAATTTTGGCAGCGTAACGGCGTGACATAAGAATTCATAAAAATAGTTGATGAGAGAGAAAGGGGTGTATCATCATATTTACATGAAATGGACAGTAATTTGGTCATATAGATACATTTCCAAACAATTTTAATGGAATTTATATTCATGATACAAAAGTATTGCTTGAATGTAAATGAAGAGAGAGAAGTTCCTTTCAGAATTTCGGCATAGTAATGGGTGTACATAAGAGGCATTTAATGAGAGAGAAAGTGGTATCCCATCATTAAAACAATAATAGGGCATTATGGGGGAGTTGTGATACCATACCCCAAAATTTATAATTAAAATTAAAAGGGCATAACAATATTAAGAAATTTGGACAAAAAAGTGAAAGGAAGAAAAACCCTTACATGGAAGTGTGCTTCCAAGGCTTGAGAGATGCTTAAGAGAGGCTTATTGGGAGCTTATGGAACCTTGGGAGGATTATAGAGATAGTATGGTAGAGGTTGGACGAACTCAAAAGGCTTTGAGTGAGGAGGAAGTGGGAGCTTGGGTGGGTTTATATAGGAAAGGTGAGTGAATTCTTTATTATTTAGGTTTGGGACCCCTTACATTAAACTAATCCAAACCACAAATCAGCTCATAGTTTTTGCCCATGGTTTTTGGAGAAGGGAAGAGGAAAAAAATATTTTATAAGGCCAAAGTCTGAACTTCTTAAAATAATGGGGTTGCTTATGTGGAGGTGAGTCACACTCCCATGGAAAATAATTTAAAAAGACAAGATCTTTAATAAGTCTTGAGGGGTCCATTAATGCTTTGAAAAGTAAGTCAAACCAACCCAAAATCAAATTATTTTAATGGTAAAACATATATTGTCTGAACATAAAGCTTATATTATTTTATTACATCACTATTGGGTCATTATGATGTCATAAAACACATTATATATTTAAACGGTATTTATTTTTTAACCAAAAATTTGACCGTCTCAGAAAATTATGAAAAATTCACCGTTGGATAATTTTGATGTCCTGATTCTGTAAATATCCTTTATTTTATTTAAATAATTTTCTAAATATGTTAATTTTCACTTTTAAAATAAAAACCGATATTTATCGAAAATTCACGGGTTTTGAAAGAAATGGCTTTCAAACCTTAATAAAAAATTATAATTGCATTCATAAAATTATATGATCATTTATATATAACAAAATTAATTTAATAATAATAATATTTTTAAAAATATTATTTAATTAAAAAATCCCTTAATTTAATAAAATAGATTTCTTAATTAAATAATAACTAAAAACACTACTTGTACTTTAAAAACTATTTACAATGTATCAATAATGACAAGAAAGTATATTCATTATTATATAAAAAAATAATGTACATGAATATAGTACTAGAGATTTGCTACATAACCCCTTAAAACAACCGCATAAGACCTGGGGGTAAGGTGTGCGATGGTGACAGACTCTTGGGGTGGCTCAGATAACATTGCTCGAGTGGTAATCTCTATCAACTTCCACTTTTCCTGTAGACGGTCTTGTTCGAGCTTGACATGATGAAGCTCATCTTGGGCTTGGTCAAGAGCAAAGCCCAAAGACGCCACCTCTTTTCCAAGCTCTGACAAATGGGCTTCGTATGGAGAAATTCTACTGGATGAGGCCATTGCTTCCTTTGTCTGAGTAAATTGGATTTGTTAAAGCCCTATATTTATACTAATCATGTGATCACTGTTCAACAGCTATAAAAGCAACGGTCAAAATTATTAACATAAAACCAAATAATTTGACATTTTTTATAAATATTTTACATAAAGAGACATTTAATTAGATCAATATGGATTTCCATTAATGAAACTTTGGGTCGTTACATGGCATGGAGTCTTATATTATTTATGAAACTTGGTCATGGCTACCCTTTTTTAAAACATGAGACTCATACAATTATACATGGACACTTGAGTTATGCATCAGGTCTTGGATAGAACTACATATCTATATATATGGCTATATATATATATATCTATTTATATATTGAATATATATGTGTGGTGACATATCTATTCAGAGACACTTTGGCTTAGGCCGAAGTAGGTATAGTTAGCCAGGTGTTCTTGAGGGACTTGAGTCTGACTTGTTTACATTTATTTATTTACTACCTTATTGATAAACTTGCGCACTTCTATATTTTTTACTCATGAACTGGACATAATTAGACATGATTGGTGGTGGCCTACTAAGTTTATCTCATACCCTATTTAGACCATTGTTTGGTACCTGAACAGACCTCATGGTTGTTGGACCGATATTTTTAAATTATGCTTATGTTTTCACTCATGTACATGGAGATTAGGATCGTAATATTGATCCAAAGCTTTATATTCTCATGGATATGTCCTTTTAGGGTATGTATTTTTTTATTGGTTATGTATTACCTATTGTATGTCTATGCATGTACATTTTACCATGTTCATGCATGATTATTTATTCATTTATTATTGATTGTCAGTTGTTATTATATTCAATTACATTAATTTATTTATGATTCCACTGTATTTGTTACTAATCTATAGGTTATATTATCCTCATTTTACCACCTTTATACCCTCACTCCTAGTTAAAATTCTTTGGCGTATGGAGAGGCATGCTTGAGTACACATAGTGCATCATCTTAGGGAACCATTTTAGTAGACTAGGTTGGGAAATTACACCATGAGAAGAAATTATTCATGTTGGAAACCCCTATTACTATTGCACGTGGAAAAGATACTAGTGAGGAAGAACAGTATTTCTACATGAAACATTTGGATAATGCCTCAAATTTCAAATGTTTCATGTTATCGTCAACATCCAGTAACATTTTAAAGCAATATGATGATATGGATGTGTATAACATGATGTATCACCTTTGATATATTTATTAGGATAAGGTAAAAGAGAGATATATGTGATCTATAATGCACTATTAATGTGAAAACTTTTAAATTCATCACAATCTAGGCCTCGTATAGCAAGATTATTGGCTATATAGAGTGCTTAGACATCTTAGGATTCAAGATCCCTAATGAGTTATGCACAGATCTCATTATATCCTCACTACCTAAGAGATTGTTTGGTTTCATTATTAATTATAACATAATCAATAGTGATAAGACTCTCTCAGAACTTCTTACATTGATTCTCCAAGTTTATTAGAAAATAGGGCATGAAAAACCTATGGTACCTATGGTGAATAAAAGGAAGAACACATAAAAGGACCCCAATACCCCTCTAAGTCCAAATATCCTAACCATTATCCTTCCAAGAAAAGGAAAATACAAAGATAATTAAAGGAAGAAATATACAATATGTTTTTCATGTGTAAATCTAGGGAATTTGAAGTATAATTGTATCCAGTTAAGAGAAGCAAGGGGAATCTTTAAGTGTGTTCATTATCAAGTGAAATGTTTACATATCTATAAATTGGGTGTCAGATATAGCTTGTGGTGCTCATATCTATATCCATATGTAGGAACTAAGTAGATTCTATAATATTTCTAGATGACTGTTTGATCTCTGTGTAGCCAACAGAGCATGACTTGCTACCTTTTCAATAAGATACTACCACATTTCGTTTCCAATAGGAATGATATTGGTTTTTAAAGATATTTATTATGTACCCAAATTTACCAAAATCATAAATATGTAGATGTTTTTATTTTTATGTTTTAAAATTAAAATTGTTTCTTTTATAAATACAACATATGTTATAGTATAACACATTTAAATAATGGCCTTTATGTATTAGCTTATGAAATCCAAGTATTGTAAATTGATAATGAATCGGGCTCACATGACTCATATCATACCCAATTGTGGTATCACAACCTTGGTCATGTAAATGATAATTAGTTGAAAATACTATATCAAGATGTATATTTAGATTCTTTTTAACTAAATCCACTTGATATATGGATCACTTGTTTACAAGGAAAGATGAACAACCACATTTTTTGGTATGGGTGAAAGGACCAAAAATCTTTTATAATTGGTACACATTGATGTGTGTAGACTATTTTCAATAGTCTAGAGGTGGTTATTCTTACTAAAATAATTTTATTGATGAATTTAGTATACATGGAAGTGTATACTTAATGAGGTGTAAGTCTGAATCGTTTAAGAAATTCAAATAATTCAATAATGAATTATAGAATCAACATGAAAAAAAGATAAATAATATTTGATCCAATTAAGGTGGTGACTAATTAAATTAATAGTTCTTCAATTATTTATGGTAGTTTGGGATTGTATCTACATCACTCCTCCTTATAAACTATAGTGGAATGGAGTTAGTATAAGGAGGAACCATACCTTACTTGGCTTGGTAAGGTTGATGATGAGTCATGTTGATCTTATATTATCCTTATAGGGATATGAATTATAGGATCTAGCACGCATTCTAAATTGAGTTCCAGGTAAATTGTAAAATGGAATAACATATTAATTAATGTATGGAAATAAATATGTGTTTTCATATGCTCACGTATAAGGTTTCTATGAGAATTTTAAGTCCAATTCTGGAAACAAACTAACACCCTATGGAACGAATAATATCTTTATAGGATATCCCACGGAAACAAAAGGTACTTACTATATGAATCCGCAGATAAGAAAGTTGTTGTGGTAAGACAATACATATTTCTTGAGATAGGGAACATCTCTAAAAGAGATATTGTGATCAAGATTTACTTAAGTGAAGTTGGTTCTCAAGATATGCAAGAGTTGGTGGAGGAATAGATTCTATTAGTCCTAAAAGAAGAGGTTTATCCTATGACACAATTATTATATTAGAGAAACAGGGAGGTTAAAGAACTATAAAGATGTGTATTTCTAGTCATTGGGTATGGTGACTTGTTATTGGTTGATAATAATGATATAGTTTCCTATAAAGACAAAATAGATAGATTGAAAGTTGTAATATGCAAAGTAGCCATGAATGCTAAGATAGATTACATGTATCATAACTAAGTATGGATTATAGTTGATACAGTAGTTGATTCAAAGATTATTGGTTGAAAATGGGTATTTAAGATAAAACTAGACATGGAAGGTAAAGTAAGTACCTATAAAACATGGTTAGTGGAAAAAGGGTTTAAAAAGTGTTAAGGTGTGGAGTGTGATGAAACCTTTTCTCTAGTTTCTATAATTAAATCCATCAGAATTTTTCTTTCCATAGTGTATTTCTATTGAAAATGTATTTCAAGACAACTTTCCTTGAAGGAAACCTTATGAAAAATGTCTATATGAGACAACCAGAAGGGTTTATGACTCAATGTAATTAAAAAAAGTTATTAAAATTATGGATATCTATTTATGGATTGAAGTAAGTATTTGGGTCATGGATCATTAGGTTCAATGAATCCATAAAATAATTTAGTTTCAAAAATAATGAATGTGATATGTGTATTTTACAGTACTTTAGTGGGAGTGTAGTAATTTTTCTAACAGTATATGTCAATGAAATATTACTAATTAGAAATGACATTCCAATCTTATAGAT
Source organism: Viscum album (assembly GCA_963277665.1). NCBI lineage: Eukaryota > Viridiplantae > Streptophyta > Magnoliopsida > Santalales > Viscaceae > Viscum > Viscum album. The sequence goes on along the minus strand of OY728164.1, from coordinate 1,730,193,095 downwards.
AGTTAAAGTCTGGTTGAACATGTGCTTCTCTGAGAAGGATTTTGGAGAAGCAACCTAGATTCTTAGCATCAAGATCATTCATGATAGATCCAAGAGGCTTATTGGACTAATTAAAGGTGTATATATTGACTAGATACTAAAGAAATTTGGTATTGAACAATCTAAGATGGGATTGGTTCCAGTGTCATATAGAATACATCATTCCAAGAAAATGTGTCCTTATATACAATGGGAAAGGGATGGGATGAGTAAGATCTCATATGCTTCTATGATAGGATCCATCATTTATGGCTTGTTATATACTAGGCTTGAGGTTGCCTATGCCTTAATCATGGTATGAAGATATCAAGATAATCCAGGAGAACAAAATTAGACTATTATTAAGGATATCTTTAAGTATTTGATGCATACTAAGGATATATTTCCGATATTTAGATGATATGGGGAACTAGTCACCGAGGGATATACAGATGCTACTTTCCAAACAAATTAGAATGATATGAAGTCATAGTCACAATATGTCTTCAATCTCAACAGATGAGTTGTGAGCTAGAAGAGTTCAAAGTAGTCAATTTTCACTAATTCTAAAGTGGAATCTGAGTATATTATAGCTTTTGATGTAGTAAAGGAAATAGTGTGGATACATAACTTTGTTCAATATATTGATGTGGGTCCCAATAGTAAGTCCCTATCACATTATGTTGTAATAATACTATTATGGTGGCGCTCATAATGGAGCCAAGTACACACCAAATGATAAAGTACATACTTCAGAAGTATCACCTCTTGAGGGATTTTTCTCAAAGGGGTAAGGTCACGGTGAGCATAGTTTTCATGCAGTATAATGTGATGGACCCCTTGACTAAATATTTATCTCATTGGTAGTACAAATATCATGTGAGATCTAGTAGAATAAGATTTGTTAGCAGCTAGATCTAGTGAAAGTGAGTGTCAGTTGGAGTTTATAACCAAAAACCAAATTTTATATACTTTATGATTATATGTATTCATGTTTTTTAATATTAATAAAGTTTTTATCACATCATAAGTGTTCCTCTATATGACATTTTATGTGATTATGTCCTAAGCGCACCTGTCACACTGAAGGGTCATAACAGTTCCCTACTATGATGATAACCTAGAAGTGATATAATGGTATTCTTAAATATATGTTATAAGGATAGATGATATTGTTTGATTAGACACATATGATACAGGATATCGGGGTTAGGATGCTCATTAAACATTGAGTCTTCTTCTTATGAAGTTCATCCTTGGTAATATCATGAATGGAGGTTAAGAGAACTTGAACCTCCATTAGGAAATACATATTTATATGTTTCATTGTAAGTTTTATATGTGAACATGTGTAATGGTTTTTAAAATTTAAGATCATTATTATGTATATCATGAGTTGCATACTTTGATCTATTGAAGAAAATTATGATGATATATGCTTGTCGTCGGGTGGGATATGTTGGGTATATCATAATTGATACTACATTAATGAATAATGTGAGAAACGATTTATCCCTTCTTATATTTAATAGAATTTTATAACTCATGCCCTTTGATGGGAATAGAACTGCCTAATTAAGTCCATGTCTATGGTGATTTCATCGGTAAGTTCATTTCTGAAAAGTAAAATAATGATACATCGAGCACATAGGCTGATGACACTATTATACAACTTATTTGATTATATATATCATGAAAAGTATATTATATTATACAATGTGCATTTTTATGTGGTTATTATCATTGATACATTTAACTTATTTCTATATGGGTGCCTTAATGTGTTACTAGATTCTAACTTGGAACTTTGGGTGGTATTTCCTAATTCCACTAAGAAATAGGCATAGAGAATTACACACTAAGTGAATTCAAAACCTCCGTTAAATTATATATTAATTTAACATGTTGAATAAATATTATTCTCATACATGGTTTAATAATTATTCATGTTTGGTTAATCGTAAATATCCGATCACCAGCTATTTGATAGAATATATGTGAGTTGGATATTTAATAAATATTTATTCACTATTTTAGTAAATATAATATTTATCTATTTATTGAAAAATAATGTAGTGATATTTATTTATTTAAATCAATATTCATTATCCAAGGTTTGGTAAATATCTAGGAGGGATGATGGGTCGAGTTAAGATTCCAATGAGAAATTATATATTAAATATTATTTGAATAAATGTTAAAAAAATATTCAGTAAATAATATTTATTTATCCATGAGTTTATCACATGTTAATTAAATACAAATAATATCATTAATATTTTGACTTAGGGTTCACTATGTGATAAATAATAATAAGATCCTATGTGTAATTATTTATTCTCTAACTTTGGGTCTATAAATACCCAGTTATTCCATTCTCAACCATAGCTAACCCATTAAAATCATTATGTATAATAAATTCTAGAGATTATCCTCTCAATCCCTGTAGATATTTTCTCCTAGAACACTCCTAATAATAGAGAGTAATCCATCTCATTCAACCTCTCAATTCTAGAGAGAATAAAATAATCATTCCACATTGAAGATATTCTTATGATGATCATCAATGAATGATATAAGAAATATATTATCCTACTCCAGAACCCAATTATTTTTATGGAAACATTGATAGGTTCATAAAGAAAGTTTAGATCACTTCTATAGGAATTATACCCCTGAATCATCTTGAAAAAATAATGGTATTCCAAGAATTGGTCTACCAAATTTTAAATGGACAAATAATTCCAACATAAGTTAATTATTAATATAAATAAATTAACTAAAAATTATATGTGATAATCTTGTTTCATGGATATTTGGGTGGCTATTTCGTCTAGTTCTAAGGATAAATTCGAAAGATTTGATGAAAATACATTATTGGGCACGGGTCTAACTGCTTCTATTGCGCCCTAGAACATTCATGAATAACATGTTTTTATGGAGAAGCCATAAATTATAGTGTTAGTTTAATTGAATATTTTAGGATCCCTTATACTATAAAATCATATAATACGTGTAACGTCCCGGTACCGAAAGCCACCCAGAGGCGCCCTGTACCCGGTTGGTCACATGCCCTCAAGCATATTTCCCAAATGCCAGAGGCTGTCAAATAGCTGTGATGGCCTTGGGTATGATAGTGGGGAAACTATTCCCTCATTGGAAAAGTAACACAGCAGAAAGAAACAAATATACAATAGTAGAAGCTGTAAATGCACCAACAATAGTAATAGCAGAAGACTGGAATAACAAACAACTGAAGCACATATATAAATAATGAATGGTAAGATGTGTCTAGAAAAGTATCCAAACAAATCACAATGCTGGAATAAAACAGTACTAAACCAAAGTACAAAAGAAAAATAGATAACTGCTCCTCAGCATCGCAAGACTCAGCTTAGTCACATGCTCTCCAGCTCCACAGCAAGTCAAGTACCTGAAGTAGAACAAAGCTTGCCCTTATCTATACCTGTAGTAATATAATTTGTTTGGGACCAAAATAATGTCCCAAATAGGGTGTGAGACTAAATCCCAGTAGGCAACCACCCAAATATTTGTTCCTAAAAGTCAGTGAATATATGGTAGGTAAAAGTACAGAATCAGTAAACAAGAAAGTACTTAGTAGAAATATTTCCACAAATCAAAAATAATAAATCAAGAAAAATGACCCTCTAGGAAGGGTACACATCCTATCCCCTCTGGTTCAGTTATAAGAATATATAAAGACTCTCTGAGGAAGATCATGTAGTCAATTCCCCTTATAGTCAAAGGTAAAACAAGACTCTCTGAGAAATCTCACGCAGTCAATTCCCCTTATAGTCTAAGGTATACAAGGAATCTCTAAGGAAGCTCACGCGGTCAATTACCCTTATATACTCAAGTTCAAAGACTCTCTGAGGAAGCTCTCATGGTTAATTCCCCTTATATCCTAAGTCGTTCAATTAAAACAAAGACTCTCTGAGGAAGCGCACACAGTCAATTCCCCTTATAGTCTAAAACAATCAAGGAATCTATGAGGAAGCTTACATGGTCAATTCCCCTTATTACCCCAAGTGGTCCTAGGCTCTCTAAGGAAGCTCACTCAGTCAATTCCTCTTATACCCTAAAGTGATCAAAGACTCTCTGAGGAAGCTCACTCGGTCAATTCCCCTTATAGACTACTACACCAGGTTCTCACGGCCCTGTGTAGGTCAAAGAGAATAGAAGTGTAATATGGACAAAGTAAACCTATAGAACTACTTGACTAACTAGTCTATATCATCTCAAACATGTAAAAAATACAAACTCTCCATCCTACAGCAACAGGCATGGAAAACGGGTAAGGCGGCCAAAAGGCTAAGCAGGACCAATGGTCGTAAACAGAACATGAATGGGAAACACATCCAAAGCATAGAAATCAACCCTATTCATATCCAATTAACCTCTACACAAGCATACAAGCATGGAATGAAAAAAATAGGGGTAAAATGGTAAACTCATAATACCCCATTCAAGGATATTGGTCATAATTGCACATAATACTCAAATACTTTCAACAGAAAGGAAAAAAACCACCTACCTCAGCGTTGTGAGATTGATATACTCTGGTGTTGGCCCCTGGACCAACCTAGAACACAGTAGATCTACAAAAACGTCTAAAATTTTCAATGAAGGATAGATTTAGGAAGAATAGGAATCATGAAATGAAGCTCAATAAAAAGAGAGAGCTTACTGAGGTGATCCCAACGTAATCAACGGTGGTCAAATTAGAGATTAGATGGAGGCTCGGGGGCTCGTCAAAGATTCATGGTCGTACGGATCTCTTGGTCGAACGAGACCGAAAAGGAGAGCATTCTGGCGATTAGACGTGACCTTGGTGCATTTAATGAAAAAAATAAAGTACATGGCGTGTAATTTTGAAGTACACAGTGTGTACTCGCCTTTTCTGTAATCCGCTTTAAGAAGCCTCTAAGTCACTCGCACACGGCCGTGTGAAGGGCCAGTACATGGACAGCACCCAGCTACCTACGGTAACTGAGTAAATGGCGTGTACTCATAAAGTACATGGTGTGTACTTCAAAAATTTCCAAAATTCCCTCTTTTTCTCAAAAATGAACAGAAAGGGAAAAACATACCTGAAAAGAAGGTTCGGGTTCTTACAAACTTTACCCCTTAAAGAAATCCATCCCTGAATTTCCCTAGCATGGCGTAAAAGAAGAAATCTTGAACAGTTTCAGCCACTGTGCTCGTACATCGATCTCCCTCTCCCAAGTCTCATACTGCACCTACCCATGCTGCCATATCACTCATACTAGAGGAACAGACTGGCCATAGAGAACCTTTGTATTGTGAACAACAATCCAGATAGGATGCTCCTCAAACGATGCATCCACTTCGAGCTCAACCTCCTTGGGTTGAAAGACGTGAAATGGGTCTGAAAAGAAACATCGGAGCTGAGAAACATGAAAATTTTCATGCATAGCCTGGTACCTCTGAGGTAACTACAACCGATAGGCAACCAGACCAACTCTCTCCAACACCTCAAACGGCCCGATGTACCTCAACAAAAGCTTACCCTACCTCCTAATCCTTTTGTGTCTCAACCTCGGTGTGACACGTAGAAAAACCTGATCCCCAACCTCGAACTCCAGAGGTCATCTCTACTGATCAGCATAAGACTTCTGTCGAGATTTTGCAGTAGCCGTCCTTTTTTGAATCAACTCTATCTGCTCTGTGGTCTCTTGGACAAGACGAGGTCCCAGCAAAGCTGCCTCTCCTACTTCCAGCCAACATAAGGGTGATCGGCATGGCCTATCATACAAAGCCTCATAAGGTTCCATCTGAATAGTTTCTTGAAAACTATTATTATAGGAAAACTCTATAAGAGGTATATGATTCTCCCAAGAACCTCCAAAATCCAAGATGCATGCCTGGAGCATGTCCTCAAGCACCTGAATCGTATGCTCGGACTGGACATCTGTCTGGGAGTGGTAAGTCATACTCAATAGTACCTATGTACCCAAAGCTTTCTGAATCCCCTACCAGACCCGAGAAGTAAAATGGGCATCCCTGTCTGAAATAATAGAGTGTGGAACTCCATGCAGATGTAAAATATCACAAATGTACAACCATCTTATCTCATCAACACTGAAGGTCTCCTTGATCAACAAGAAGTGAGAAACCTTCATGAGTCTGTCAATGAAAATCCAAATAGCATCATTCCCTCGAGGTGACCTCAGAATCCCTATTATGAAATACATCGCGACATCGTTCCACTTCCACTCGAGAATGGGTAACTGCTGTAAAAGCCCTGTTGGCCGCTGATGCTCCGCCTTCACCTACTGACAGTTGGAACACCTCATGATGAAACCAGCAACATCCCTCTTCATACCTGGCCACCAATATTGATGATGTAGATCATGATACATTTTGGTGACACTAGGATGAACTACCCAAACTGAGGAATGAAATACCCACATCAGCTACTCGCGTATATCTTCTGGCACCCATACGCGCCCCTAGAAATGAAAGATCTCATCCTTGCCTACGGGCCATCCCGGAAAAGGGTCTCCTCCTGACATGCTCTCCTGTAGGAATAGTCCTTTAGAATATGAGAGTTTCCTCATTCGCACTCGATCAAAAAGAGTAGAGGTAATATCCACAAAGGAAATAAATGCCTGCCCCTAACTATTGTGCACTTCCAAATGCATCTCAAAGAATAGAGCCATAACCTGCCACTCACTTCTTGCCTCCTAAACTACCTATATCTGAGTCCTCCTGCTCAATGCATCAGCCACTGCGTTCCCTTTCCTAGGCGTATAGGAAAGCTCAAAGTCAAAGGACTGAAGGTATTCAACCACCTTCATTGTCTCAAATTTAGATCCCGCTGAGTGAAAATGTACTTGAGACTCTTTTGGTCGGTGAAAACCAAAAAATGATCTCCCAGAAGATAATGTCTCCAACAGCGTAAGGCATGAACAATTGCAGCCAACTCGAGATCATCTGTCGAGTAATACCTCTCATGTGGCCTCAACTGCTGAGACCCATATGCAATGACTCCATCTCCCTGCATAAGCACAGCTCCCAGCCCGATACCTGATGCATCATAGTACACAGTATAGATCTTTCCTAGCTCTGGAAAGACTAGTATCAGTGCTGAAGTCAACCTCACTTTCATCTCCTGAAAGGATAACTCACAAGAATCTGACTATAGGAACTTTGCGCCATTCTTAGTCAAACCTGTCAACGGTGCTGCTAAGAGTGAAAAGTCCTGTATGAAATTTATGCAGTATCTAGCCAACCCTAGAAAACTCTACACCTCAAAGACATTCTTTGTCTGCTCCCAGGAAACTACTGCTCTCACTTTCTATGGGTCTACTGATACTCCTGTCTCTGAGATAACATTACCCAAGAAGTGAATTTGTTCTATACCACATTGTAACCTCCCGGTTCCAGAAGCCACCCTGAGGTGCCCCGTACCTGGTTGGTCACATGGCCTCAAATGCATTTCCCAAACTCTATATGTTTCTAAATAGCAGCGAGGGCCTTGCGTGTGATATTGGGGAAACTATGCCCTCATTGGCAGAGTAACATAGTGGAAGGAAACAAATACACAATAGCGGAATCTGTAAATTCACCAACAATAGTAATAGTGGAAGACTGGAATAACAAAAAACTAAAGCACATATATAAATGATTCATGGTAACATTCTTCTAGGAAAGCAGCCAAACAAATCACAATGTTGGAATACAACAGTACTAAACCAAAGTACAAAAAAACAGATAACAGATCCTCAGCATCGCAATCCTCAGCTTGGTCCCATGCTCTCCATCTCCACGGCAAGTCAAGTACCTAAAGTATAAGGGTGCTTTACCTTGTCTATACCTCCAGCAATATAATCAATTTGGGCCCAAAAGCATGGCCAAAACAAGGTGTGAGACTAAATCCCAGTAGGAAACCACCCAAAGATATGTGCCTAATAGTTAGTGAATATATGGCAGGTAAAAGTACAGAAATAACCAAGAAAGTAATCAGCAGAAACAGTTCCACAAATCAAAAACAATCAATCAAGCACAGTAACCCTCTAGGAAGGTCGCATAGCCTATCCCCTCTGGTTTATTTATTAGAATATATAAAGACTCTATGAGGAATCTCACGCAGTCAATTCCCCTTATAGTCAAAGGTAAAACAAGACTCTCTGAGGAAGCTCACGTAGTCAATTCCCCTTATAGTCTAAGGTAGTCAAGGACTCTCTGAGGAAGCTCACATGGTCAATTCCCCTTATAACCCAAGTCATTCAATTAAAACAAAGACTCTCTGAGGAATCTCACACGGTCAATTCCCATTATAATATAAAGCAATCAAGGACTCTCTAAGGAATCTTACATGGTTAATTCCCCTTATAGCCTCAAGTGGTCCTAGGCTCTCTGAGGAAGCTCACTCAGTCAATTCCACTTATATCCTAAAGTGCTCAAAGACTCTCTGGGGAAGCTCACTTGGTCAATTTCCCTTATAGTCTACTACACCAGGTTCTCACGGCCCTGTGTAGGTCAACGAGCATAGTAGTGTAATATGGCCAAAGTAAACCTACAAAACTACTTGGCTAACCAGTCTACAGCATCTCAAGCATGTCAGAAATACAAACTCTTCATCCTACAGCAACAGTCATGGAAAATAGGTTGTCATCCAAAAGTCTAATTAGGACCAACGGTCGTAAAGAGAACATACATGGGTAACACATCCAAAGCATAGCAATAAACCCTATTCATATCCAATTAACCTCTACACAAGTATACAAGCATGGTAGGAAAACAACAGAGGTAAAACAGTAAACGCACAATACCCCGTTCAAGGGTATTGGGCATAATTGCACATAATACTCAAAGAATTTCAATAGAAAAGAACAAACCACCTACCTCGGCATTGTGAGATCGATATACTCTGGTGTCAGCCCTTGGATCAACCTAGAACATGGTAGATCTACAAAAACGTCTAAAAAGTTCAATGAAGTATAACTTGAGGAAGAAGAGGAATCGTGAAATGAATCTCAAGCAGAAGAGAGAGCTTACCGAGGAGATCCCAATGAAATTGACGGTAGTCAAATCATAGATTGGATGGAGGCTCGAGGGCTTGTCGAAGATCTGTGGCCGTACGGAGCTCTCGGTCGAACGAGACCTAAAAGGATAGTGTTCTGGTGATTACACGTACCCTGGTGCATTTAATGAAAAAAATAAAGTACACGGTGTGTACTTTTGAAGTACACAACGTGTAATCGCCTTTTCCATACTTCTCTTTAAGCGTCCTCCAAGTCACCCGCACATGGTCGTGTGCATGGCCGGTACACGTCCATCACCCGGCTACCTGCGGTAACCGAGTACACGGCATGTACTCATAATGTACACGGCGTGTACTTAGAAAATTTCTAGAATTTCCTCTTTTTCTCAAAAACGACCAGAAAAGGAAAAACATACCTGAAAAGAAGTTATGGGTTCCTACAATAGGAGAACTGAGAGTTTCAATGGAGGTTTTGGTGAAATTTCAACTACATATTTCGATGAATATACTCCATAAAAGTTTGGTGACACTTTCGAATGGAACTATAACTTGTAGTAGTGATGTACCAGACTTGATTCACTCCTAAGTAAATGAAACAAATTGGTGACATGGCCTCAAGCATGCCTCTCCATACACCAGAGGCTATCGACTAGTAGTGAGGGTCTATAATGGTACAGTGGGGAGACTATACCCTCTTTTATTAGAGTAGATGCACAATGGTATAATAATGAACAAACAATACAAACATATTAAATAAAGAAAAATGTAATAGAAATAATCAATATATAATAAATATATCAGCATAAACCATAAAAAAAACCATATCCAGTAACATATAAAAAATGGTTTCATGTCATGTTACTACATAAAATGGTGGATACAAGGAGAAATAGAGCAGCATGCATATACAAATCATGTTATACAAGATATAAAAAAGGTAAAAACCTGTCTCCAAAAGAATCATGAGAACTGTCTCGGTCCTATGCTCCCATACTCCATTATTCTATAAAAAATAAAGTACCCAAAGTAGGGATCTTCCCTTTTTCCCTACTTGCATCCATGAAGTCTACTCTGATACTAAACAGAGGCCTAAATAAGGTGCGATTAAAACTCATTAGGACACCACCAACAGTGTCTAGAACTATCCATTCTATTAATATAAGATGATGTGGTGTGTAGGTAATAAATTAAAAAATAATTATATGAAATAAAAAAACTCGTGTTAGCAAGGGTTCCACATAGGACACCCATCCTATGCTACCTGCTTTAGACTAATCCATAAAGTATCTGAACAAGTATTATTTTACAATAATATTGGCATCATTACCATTAATTAATCATAGTCAATATGAAATGACATGTCCCTTGATTATAAATAGGCAAAGTGAAACTTCATTTCCATTGATTTTAATTAGACGGTATAGAATGTCATGTCCATTAATTATAAATTAACAATAAGGAACATCTTTTCCAGTAATTAAAAATAAATTATATGGAACATAATACCCATTAATTACAACTAAAAATAGATAACATCATATCCATAAATTCCAAGTGAACTTTAAAAAACATCATGTCCATAAATTCCAAGTAAACATTAAGGAACATTATATCCATTACAAAATGTAAACATGATGTAATCACATCCATGTTAAATTAAAATCAAGGATAAAATCATCACTCTTTTAATTATTAAATTCATTCCATAATTTAATATATATAAATGATAATCAATAAGAAGGAGGTAAGGTGTATATTCCATGATGCTACATCATTTCATTAACTCACTTTTTAAGGTTTTATTGGATAATTCCAAACCAAACACACATTAATGTTGTTCTAGAAAAAAGGGAAGCATAAGTTATTAAGGTGTATAATCGAACCCACCCAAGTGGTGGTTTGGGTTGAGGTCATAAACCTCCAACTAAGTACAAGTGGGTCATAGGATGTCTATTTCAAGTAGTTAATGTAGAGGTTTATCAATTTTAGGAGCAACACTCGGAAGGTCCAACGTGTGGCACAACGACGACATAATATAAACACCCAAAATTTTAGGGAAAAGTATGAGACCACCTACCTTATATTGGTAGTATAATAATCATATAGTATCAACCTATAATCCATGATATAATATTATAAATCAAATAAATTGAAATACGTCCTTAAAATAGTGAATATTAGCTCGTGTAACATCCCGGTCCTGGATTCCATGGAATAGTGTACCAAGATCAGTCGGCTATATGGCCTTAAGCGCATCTCCACAAACGCCAAAGGTTTCTAACTAGAAGTGAGGTTCTAGGGTGTGTTTGTGGGGATACTATAACCTCTTGTTAGAGTGTAACATAGCATAATATCATATAGATCAATAACAAAATCAGTAAATCATTCATACAATAGATAAATATATGTAAGACTAATGTATACAAAAATACCAGAATAAGTATAATATAAAAATGATGATGGTACATGTCATGTCACTAAAAACCATCCAAAACAGATATACATACAACAGTACAATACATGTTACAAAATTCCAAAAATACCAAAAACTATCCCAGCTATCATCATGACCTCAGCTAGATCTCATGCTCCCATGATCCTAAGCATGGCACAAAGTCAAGCGTCGAACTATGGGTGCTTTCCCCAATCTCTACCTGCATCCAAATAGTCTGTCTAGGTACCCAATGGTGGCCCAAATAGGGTGTGAGATATAATACCAGTATGTCACCACCCAAAGTGTCTATAAAAATCCTAGTTCTGAAATATAATCTAATATAGAGTGCAAGGTATAATAGATATGATAGTAGTACAAGTAAAATTTTTGTGAAAAAATTAAAACTTTAAAGTGATACATTCAATCCAAACAAGGTCCACTGAAAAATAAGTTTCAATATATTATAACAAGGTATTAGTAAAATAAAAAGGAAGTAAACATCGTAGTCATGTTGTATACCTTGTATATCATGTCACCGTGACCTTTCTGTATAACATGTATAACATATCTATCACAGCCGCACAGTATAAAAAGAAAAGTCATAATTTACAACGGTCGAGCCATATAATCAAACATGACACATTTTCCACTATTTTTCCATATAATCATAAGTGTAAAACCCCATAAGGCTGGATCCAAGGTATATTAGACCAAGGAATCCTTGTCGATTCCTAGGAGCATTTCAATGGAAACTCTGTAATGGAACTGGTGGGGTCTAAGGATTATGTCAACAGAGCTTGTCCAATGTGAGTTCAGAAACTCAAATACAAGGGGTAGAAATTCCCTTAGAATCCTATTAAATCAAGATCTAGGGAGTATATAGGTATAAGGTATCACCTACCATAAAACAATACCCATGGGTGAAATGTCCATGAAATCTAAATGGAATCAAGATCCATATTATACCAACCAATTCATCCACTTCCATTTCAATTCACATTGCATTCCATTCATTAATTCACAAGCATTCAAGTTCAATGAGTATACCCACTCATATAGAAATTCACATTCAATTACATTAAATGATTTTACCCAATAATATAACAATTCCATTAAAACCCATTTAATCCATTCAATCATGGAATATAATTTCAACACATGGAAAATGAGTCACACCCTCTACAAATCAATTAATTCAATTAAATTCATTTATAATTTGGATTCCTCTAAATATTCAAGTTCATACACACACCTCTTGGGTGGTTCAATAAAGTAAAGGTAAAGTCACACCCCATGGGTGATCTTGGATGGGGAAATAACCTCCAACTAATCTCAAGAAACTAAAGGTCATCCCTAACATGTTCCATTAAATTCAATTTAATTATTCAATTCATTTTCAGTGCCATACTGGAAATTACAGTGGGAGGTACAACAAAAAAAATAGCTTAAATAATCACAAAAACATTTGGTAAAAGTATAAACCACCTACCATAGGTCTATAGTAGAGTGATCATCTAGTATCAACTTCTAATTCGACTCAAATTGAGAGAAAAATGAAGAACGAACAAGGAACCTAAAAATAGTGCATATTAGATTCACCTAAATAACTCCTTTGATTCCAAGAAGAATGAAGAATGACACAAAAGGAATAGATTAATCACCAGCATGAGTCCAATGAGACTGATGGTGATCGATTATGAGTTTGGATGGAAGAACGGGATCAAAATCTATAAAAAGGATTCAAGGTGGAGATCCCTCATTCAATATGCTATCCTAAGGAATGAAGTAGAATTATATTTTAAGTTATAAAATTTTTAAGGTAAAATGTAAATTTTCCATCCAGAAACTGGGTCACATGGTTTGGTCGCATGGTTGGCCAAACCGTGCACCAACTGTGTGCCCTCTACTGTGCTAGGGGCACCTACATGGTCATTGCACACAGCTTGACTAACTGTGCACAATCCATGCAATTTGGATTTTCTAAAAATTACAGGTGCTTTGCATGGGATTGAACCTATCTACACATGGTTTTCTTAATTTGTGTGGCCTATATCACACCATTTTCTAGCCTTTCACAGTTAGTAGTAATTGTACGACCTGCCCCGCATAGTTTCTACTAACTATGTGGCATGTCCTGATTTTTCAAAAATCCAGGAACCAGGCTCCGAATAAGCCCCAAACACCCCAGATACTCCCATAATCTCAGTGGGAATTCACATTAGACCATAATTAATCAATTAAACTAAAAATTAAAAATATTTTCACCTCATATAAAAACTCTATATCTTAAAATCTTCCCCCCTTAAATAAATTCATCCCTAAATTTCCCTCTCAAGGGTGGTAAAGAGTCATCAGAGAATAAATTTGTCCACTAACCATGTACGTCAGCTTCTCGCTCCCAAGTCTCATCCTATAAATGGTCATTCTACTATAGCAATCATACTATAGTAACTAACCAAATGTGGAGAACCTTTGTGTTCCTATAAAAGATATGAATCAAATGCTCCTCAAAAGATACATCTACCTATAACTCCACCTCCTTAGGCTATAGAATGTGAGATGGGTATGAGTGATAATAGTGTAACTGAGATACATGAAAGACATCAGGAATGGCCTAGTACCTCTTAGGTAACTACAACAACTAGACTACCAAACCGACTCTCTAGTATCTCAAACGGCCTGACATATCAAGGTGAAAGCTTAACCTATCTTCTGATCCATTTGTGTCCCAACCATGGTGAGATATATCAAAATACTTGATCCCTAACCTAGAATTCCATAGGTCTTCTGTAGTGATCGGCATAATATTTCTGGTGAGAATGTGACGTGGTCATATACTTTATAATCAACTGGACCTAATCATAAGTTTCCTGCATGATATGTGGTTCCAGTAAACCTACATCACCTACCTCTAACTAGCAAATGGGTGGTTGGTATGGACTACCATACAAAGCATCATAAGGTTTCATCTCTATTATTTCATAATATCTATTATTGTAGGAAAACTCAATTGGGGGTATATGCCTCTCCCAAGAGCCCCCAAAATCCAGGACGCATGCCCACATCATGTCCTCAAGCACTAGTATCATACGTTATGTCTGGCTATCAGTCTAAGGTTGGTATGTCATGATCAGAATCACCTTAGTACCCAAGGACCTTTTCAAACTCTACTAGAAATGAGACATGAACTGGGAATCCCAATCTAAAACAATAGTCTGAGGGACCCCGGGAAGTCATACTATCCCATGGATATACAACCTCTCAATCTCATAAACACTAAAGGTTTACCTAATCAACATGAAATGAGAAACCTTAATGATCTTGTAAACAAAAACTCACATAGCATCACTACCTTGAGGAGACCTTAGTAAATCTATCATGAAATCAATCATGATGTCATGCCATTTCCACTCAAGAATAAGTAACTATTATAAAAGTACAGTTTTTCATTGATGTTCTACCTTCACCTACTGATATGTAGAACACCTAATAACAAAACTAGATACCTTACTTTTCATCTCCGGCCACCAGTACTAATGGAAAAATTCATGATATATCTTGGTAAAGCTGGGATGCACTGCCCAAACTGGGGTATGAAAATCCCACATCAACTCCTCATGTATTTTCAATGGAAACCATACATGGACATGGACATGTAGGATCTTATCATCTCCCATAGTCTAACCAAGAGGTGGTTCCTCACCATACACACTCTCCCATAAGACTCGGTCCTATGAATCTGATAGTTGCCTCATCCTTACTCTATCCATAAGGGTAGATTTCATAGCTAAGGATGAAAGATAAGTCTATCTCTGAATGTCCTTAACCTCCAAGTACATATCATAGAATGAATCCATAATCTTATACTCAATACTGGATTCCTAAAATTCATGTATCTAAGTCCTCTCTCTCAGTTCATTGGCCACTTCGTTTCCTTTAATAGGAGTATAGGATAACTCAAAGTCAAAATAATATAGGTATTCAACTTACCTTTGCTGATTTAGATTTAGATCATGCTGTGTAAATATATACTTGAGTATTTTGTGGTCTATGTACACCACAAAATGATCTCCCCGTAACTAATCTCTCCAACAGTGAAAAACATTAACAACTACTACTAACTCAAGATCATGAATCAGGTAGTTCCTCTCATGTGGCCTCAACTGCTAATACCTGTATGCCATGAATTTATCCATCTACATCAGAACTTCTCCAAGACTAAAACCCAATGCATAAAAATACATAATATAGCTTATGCCCTGATCTGGAAGAATCAGTACTAGTGCTGAAGTCAATCTCCCTTTCAGCTTCTGAAAGGTAGTATCATAAGTATCTATCCATAAAATCTTCACACCCTTATTTTTCAAACTCTTCAAAGATCTTGATAAGCATGAGAATTCCTATATGAAATTACTATAATATCCATCTATCCCCAAGAAACTCCTAACTTCAAAAATGTTCTTGGAATTATCCTAGGAAACTATATCTCTCACCTTCTCTAGGTCAACTGATACTCCTATCTCTGAGATAATATGATCTAGGAAGTGAATCTTATCCATCTAGAAGTTGTACTTTGTGATCTTAGCATGTAACTGATGCTCTCTTAGTGTATCCAAAATGATCTCAAATTTTTTGAAATGTTTGTGTCAATTTTTATATTACACCAAGATATCATCCATGAAAACCATCACAAATGAATCCAGATGAGGATAGAAAAATCAATTCATCAGTACCATGAAAAATGTCATCATTATCATGAGATCGAATAGCATAACTAGATAATCATATAGACCATACTTACTACAAAAGTTTGTATGAGTTAATTTTATAGGTCAAACACGTGCCTTATGATATCTAGATCCCAAATCAACTTTTGAGAACACCTGATTTCATCAAATCTATTCAAAAAGATCATATATCTATGGAAAGGGATGTCGGTTCTTAATTGTCAGTTGGTTCAATTTATGATAATCCACATATATCCTAAGGTTACCATCCACATTTTTCATAAAAAAGACCATCAAACCCCATGGATAAGTACTGAATTGAATAAACCCATTTGCCTCTAAATCCTTTAGCTGCCTGTTAAGCTCCTACAACTCCATATTAGCCATCCTATAAAGAGGAATGGATATCGGTGTAGCTCCTAGAACTAGATCAATAGAGAAATAAACCTCTCTTAAGATGTAAACCAGAGAAGTTATCTGGGAAAACATCCATGAAATGATCAACCACTAGAGGGAAATATTCCTAAATCACTCTCTAATCATCTAGATAAAAACTAGTGATCTGGGTTGACATCCCACCTAGACCATGATGTTGTGGTCCATATCTTCTTTCCAAGAAATCCTATTAACCCATATGAATATAAACTACACCCTCTATTGATATGAAAGTCACACTTCGGTGATAACAATCAATGTATTCTCAAAAATCTACTAGCCAATCCATCTTGAGTATGACGTCAAACTCAGTCATCTTAAGGAAAAAATGATTCCAAACAAAGTGACACCCACAAATCTCAAGGGGAAATCCCCGCGTTGATGTACATTCTCTTTCCTAATCGCCAACAGAGTGTCAAGCATCATAACACTCACGTAAAACTGAATTACGAGCCCAAGTCTCTCCACAAAAGGTACAGATATAAAATTATGTGATGAAACTATGTCAAAATGATATGATACAAGAGATGAGGATACTAATATCGTACCTATCACTTTAGATGGTCTAGAACCCCTATCCTTGGGGGTAGGCTGTACAAAATATATCTAGCCTGAACTGTGGCCCTGTGACAAAACCACACTACCTGGTGTTGGCCCACTTTACAGTATTGGTACAACTGATGCTTGGATATCTTGGGAATGACCAACACCACCTCATCCATATCAATAAGTACTACTTCATATTCCTACCTGATGCAGATTTTTGAAACCTGATCCCAAACCTGGTGTCAAAGATGACCCCCTACCACTCACTTCTAGAGGGAAGGTCCTGCAAAAACATTACTTGTGGCCCATCCTTCCACAATCTCATCACTCAAATGGGATGTGGTCACACTAACTTCTCATATGGACCTATATTCCACACTGATGATAGAAAACTGAGCTATCAGTACTCACAATCTGGCTGGTACTTACCTCATAGGAAGCCTCAAAACATCACTTCCTTCCACTAGAAGTTGAACCATTGCATCGAGAGACTAAATTGCCCTGCTCTGCACCCCCAGATTCCCCCAGGTTATACTCTATAATTATCACCTGATTTACCCTCTTAGTGATGGTCATCAACCTGAACAAATTGACCTAAGATTGAATATCATGGGAGACTTTCCTCGAAGTGTCTCACCCTTGAAGCCTCATCAGTAAGATATATCGACGCAAAATGATAAATCTATATAAATCATGTTGAATACTCCATAACTCTCATAGAACCCTGCTCTAAATACATGACTCACTAGACCTCTCTACTCTCGAAGTCTCAGAGAAAAATTATTCATAGAATCTGGTTTAGAAATACCTCCAAACCATGTTGTGTGGTGCTTAATCCTAGTTTATAGTATCCCACCAATGCTTTGCTACTCCCTGAAGAATGTATTGTAAAGACCCATAAAAATCAAGGAAATTTTTTTCTTAATTTTCTTTGGGATTTTACAAGAACGCAGTTTCTGACGGCACTAGATTCCGAGGCCCGATGTGCCCAGAATTTCTATCTGAAGTTTAGCTCGGGTACATTCAGTGAACGAACGAGCGGGAATTTCTAACTCTTGAACCGGTGCTCGGAATCGAATTCTGAGGGCACCGATGGAATCACAGTGCCTGTTTTTGCTTAGGAACACCTTTTCCGGAGTTGCATTTACACGAGAGAAGTTGTTAAATTTTTGTGGAAGGTAAAATAAAATTAAGCATCAATTTTATTTTATTTTCTAAGCGGTTTAAAGATTTGGGTGGAAGTTGGGGGAAACCACCCAACATCCATTTGGAGGTTTTGAGGGTGGTGGGGCTCACACGAACCCTACCCCTTCACCTTCCCCAACCTTCCATAACCCTTCTTTTAATTTTACAACTTGAGTTAATTAATTGTGTGGATTAAATTCAACTTTTGAATTTTCAAACTTAAGTTGTGTTAATAAAATAAGTGAGGTACTTATTTTATTTTGGGTTGGAGGCTTGTTGCTTGAGAGATTTGGGAGAAAAGATAAGGGAGGCTTGAAGATATTCAACTTCTTCATCGAAGAACACGAAGAATGCGAAAAACGCACCGATCTCTGACGAAGAACGCCAAATCCTTGGAGATGGACTACCGCGATGCCTTGTACCACGACACCAATGATTCCTTCTTCCACGACGATTCTCCTTCCGCGACGCCTCTTTCCACGACGGTTATTTTCGCAACGAACCTTCATTCAAGCTACGCTCGAGGTAGGGGTTTTATGCGTTTTTATTTCGTGATTACTTCCATTGTTTTCTTTGTCATCTATCCTCGTTCTATGGAACCACTTGATATCATTAACGGGAGGGGTCCGGACCACACAAACATGGCCGAACCTCCTCCCTTTTTATTATTTGTGGTTGCGGTTTGAAGGGAAGTGATGTGGTGCAGTCGTACCGCGCGGGGACGAGTGACAAAGATGTATGGCGCCGTCGCGCCGCGCATTTGAAAGATGAACGAAGTCGTGGCGCCATCGCGTCGCGCCAGAAAAACTCGAAGACACAGCGGCCGGAGCGGGGCCGCGGAAGAGGGGCACGGCGTCATCGCGCCGCGCCGGACGAACCAAGGTCACGGCCGGTTCCGGGCCACGACGGAGCAGGGAGATCGGCGGCCGGTTCTGGGCCACCGACGTCGGAGCAAGGGGGACCGGCCTTACCGGTCCCATGGCGGCAACAGCCGGCCGGCCAGGGCGGGCTGGCCGGATAGGGGAGAAGCCGGGGGTTACAAACGCCCAGTGGCCAGCTCAAGCGGCCCCCATTATAGGGGTCGCGGTTACAAAAGACAGGGGGGCAGGCGCCCCCCCTCAAACGGCTTGGCCGTTTGGCCGAGCTTCTGGATAGCGCGCCCAGGCCAGGCTGGCTGCCTGGCCAGTCCTCCAGGCCGGGCCTCGCCCAGGCCGGGCCGGGCCGACCCTGGGGGTATCGGGCTGGGTCGGACCGGGCCCGAACCCCTTAATATCGAACCACTTCCGTTTGTTCATCCATAACCTGAGCTAGGGGCCTCCGATCGACGCACCTTCAATTGCGATGTAATGCTTGGATCGAGACGGTCGTTTCGGTATATCGCACTCAAGGTTTCATAATACTTTGGGTTTGGCCGAGTTGGTTCGTACACGAAACCAACCGGGCCCTCAGAGCGAAAACGCTCATAACTTGAGCTCCGGACGTCCGATTGATGTGTCGTCGACTTTGTTGGATTCCTCTTAGTGAGATGGATATTTTGGCTTACTCCGCCCGAGGTTTGCACGCAGGTGGAGTACGGTCGGGTTGGTTTTGACTTAAAATCCAACCGGGCCCCTGGGACGAAAAAGCCAATAACTTCCAGACCGGGCGTCTGATTGACGCGCCGTCTGTGACGCTGAGTTCCTGTTGACGATACGGAACTTTTGGATACATCAACTCCGGACTTTGTGTCAGTTGATGTATCAGCCTCTCGGCTCGTGGAGCGGACCCTCCCGAACGATCTTGCTATGTGCGGGAACCCTAGAGCTGGCTGCGTTTGCGACTGTGACGACGACGACGACTGTACAGAGATCCTCAGTGGATTCGACGGCGACGACTACAGCACTCAGCGATCCAACGTGGATCAGTGCTACCGATCCTGTGTGGGTCCGATCCTGTGTGGGTCAGTGCTCAGCGGTTCTGTGTGAGCCAGCGCCTACAGATCCTATGTGGGTCTGATCCTGTGTGGGTCTTTGCAGGGGTTAGTTACCTATCGATCCTTTGTGGGTCATTGTGGGGGTTAGTACCTATCGATCCTTTGTGGGTCCGATGGCTTAGATGAATCAGTGGCTACATCTGATCATCTCTATCGTCATACGAAGAAGTATACCTATGTGAGTTGAATCCTTCTTTTCTTTCCTTGTGGAATGTGTTGTACTATCCTGTGTGGATTACGTTTTGCTTTCCTGTGTGGATTGGGTTGTGTTTTCCTGTGTGGACTGGATTGTACTTGGGCTCGGAGGTTGGAGCGTACTGGAATTGATGACTTAGGTATATATATATATGGGCATATACCTAAGCAGTGTAGGATGTTACTTCATGATTGCATCTTTCCTTTTTGGATTATCCTTTGTGGATTCTGGGAGACCTCCGGGGGTCTCGGGGTCCCTACTGAGTAGCTTATATTCACCCCTGCACGGGCTATGCCCACACCACATTGTGTTGGTTGCAGACGACGGACAGCGCTGATCGTGGTTGAGGCTTGCGGAGTAGGACGGTACCTGGAGGTGGACCATTGGGCGGGACGTACTCAGAGCGAACGATTGGACCCGAGGAGCTGTGGAGGCTATCTGTACTCACCCTTAAGTTGGGACATCCAGTGGGCGGCTCGATGTTGCGGCTTTACTTTCAGTTGTTGTTTTCCCTTTCGTGTTGTACATTACTTTCAGTTTTGGGTTTGTAATCTGGCCCATTTACTTTTCCGCACTTACTATTGTACCCAGCTTTGCTTAGTGTTTACTTCTTCTTCTTGCTTTCTCTATGGTGTTTGTTTACTTTACAAAGGCAATGTCTTCCCTTTTTAGCGAGATTTACGACTTGGTGCCAGTCGCCAGCCCCTAGCCTATGGAAGGCGGGCTTGGGGTAGTCACGGCACGGGCCCCGAGGACGGGTCGTGACAAATTGGTATCAGAGGAGTTCGGTTCTACCGCAGAACTTTGGACTCTGATATTTTTCTATGTGAAGCAATAGTGTTAAGCGTATTGGGTGTGGTTATCAGTCTAGGGAGTCCAGTGTTGGTGCGGTGGCCAATGTATCCATACACCAGGACCATGACTTCTGATTTTCTATTTAATGCACGAAAACATTGATTGCATGTGTGTTTCAAGTTTTCTTTGTGATTACTTTATGTCAGCTCACCAGGTATACTGTTTGACCATGGCACACCTGTTTCTTTTCAGGATGGCCCCACGACGGCAGCCAGCTAGGGTTCCGAGGGTTGTGCGTGATGACAGCCCACCGAGCGATGAGGCCTCAGTGCATGGACCTTTAACAGCAGAGGTACCGGCGGTACCTCTACCCACCGAGCCACCGATGCTACCATCCCCAGCCACTGACGATGCACGTCACCTTAGTGCACTGCATGAGTTTCAGCGCCAGCGACAGCCCAGGTTCCGCGGGGAGACGGACCCCCAGGCAGCCGAGGACTGTCTAGAGGTAGTGGTACGGGTTTTCAGGATAGTGAGGACACCAGCAGACCTCATGATGATCCTCGCAGCGAGCCTACTGCACGTGGCAGCAGGCAGATGTTGGAGCTTGATGCTCCAGGTGCAAGATGAGGAATCTCTCCTCTAGACAGACTTTGACAGCCTCTTCTACTCAGAGTTCGTCCCAGCCACCCTTCGTGCGTTAGGCATCCAGGAGCTTCTACAGCTGCGGCAGGGCAGCTTGACGGTCACCCAGTACTCGGTGAGATTTACCGATCTCTCGCACTACTCGACAGACATGGTATGGGACCCATTCTTCCAGGACCGGACCTTTGAGCAGGGATTGAGGTAGGAGATCAGGGCATCGCTGATCTCCCTCATCATTCCGACTCAGGAAGGAGTACTGGAGCGAGCCCTTTTGATCGAGATCTTTCTTGCTGAGTCTACACCAGTGGCGAGACCCACCGCAGGGCGGCATGTAGCAGAGTCTTCTGCAGCAGGTAGTCAACGGATGACTCATCGGTCCAGACAGACCAGACCCTCAGGCAGACGACCTCAGGACACTGGCTCAGTAGTGCGGGTCACTCAGTACGGAGCCAGTATTTCGAG
Organism: Viscum album; assembly: GCA_963277665.1. Classification (NCBI taxonomy): domain Eukaryota; kingdom Viridiplantae; phylum Streptophyta; class Magnoliopsida; order Santalales; family Viscaceae; genus Viscum; species Viscum album. Next base: position 1,730,170,649 of record OY728164.1, on the reverse strand, counting down.
AGGCATACATTACTACGCATGCGGCGGTCAGGGCCACATGGCTCGTCACTGCCCGACCCGTCGTGCTGAGGAGCAGCAGACGGTTGAGGGACCACCCAGGCAGAGACAGAGGGTCGACCGTGGCGGTCCGCAGGGAGTAGGCGGACGAGGCAGAGGAGCTGGCCGAGCAGCAGGTGGTGGGTGACTCTTTGAGGCCCTACTACCACCACCACTAGGAGGTCCACCCCGACTACAGGGAGCTGGCGGGCAGAGACAGGCACAGCTCCAGGCAGCGGAGGCCTACGACCACGACGCGCCCGAGATGATTTGAGGTACTATCTGTGTATATTCCACCCTTGCTGTAGTTCTTATAGACACAGGAGCGAGTCATTCTTTCATAGCCGCTGCCCTTGTTCGGAGCTCAGAGATTCCGACAAAGCCGTTGGCTCGATCCTTACGACTAGAGACTCCTACGGGAGCAGACTCGATGATTACACACTGGTTTTGGCAGTGTGAGCTTACTCTAGGAGGTGAGAGCTTCGGCTGGTATCTTCTTGTAGCGGCGTTGAGTCCTTACGACGTCATCTTAGGCATGGATTGGTTATCTAAAGTCCATGCTCATATCGACTATATTAGGCACAAGGAGCGATGTGTACGCACCAACGGGAGCAGGTTCACCTTCACCAGCGAGAAGGGAGCCTTCGTAGCACAGGATGGACTCTCGCAGAGGAGAGGACATCCCATCACTCATCAGTTGGCTAGCCTCATCCTAGGAGTAGTTGACATGCGGAGTCCTGGTTTTCCTGTAGTGGTGGATCAGTATTCCGACGTTTTCCCCGACGACGTCCCAGGGCTACCTCCTCGCAGAGAGGTGGACTTTTATATTGACATGTACCCCGGAACAGCCCCGATATCGAATCCAGCTTATCGGATGGCCCCCGCTGAGCTTCGAGAGCTACGGGTACAGTTGGAGGACTTGCAGGGTAAGGGATTCATCAGACCCAGTGTTTCACCCTGGGCTTCTCTGATTTTGTTCGCCAAGAAGGCGGACGGGAGCTTGCGACTTTGTGTCGACTACCGTCCCCTGAACCTGGTGATAGTGAGGAACAAGTATTCGATACCGAGGATTGATGACCTCTTTGATCAGATCAAGGGAGCACGGTGGTTCTCGAAGATAGACCTCAGGTCAGGCTATCATCATCTCAGAGTTCGGGACGAGGACGTGCAGAAGATAGCCTTCAGGTGTCAGTATGGCCACTATGAGTTCTTGGTTATGCCATTCGGCGTAACCAATGCTCTAGCAGTGTTCATGGTCCCATGAACAGGATCTTTCATCCATACCTCGATCGATTTTTCGTGGTCTTCATCGACGACATTTTGATTTACTCGACCACTGAGGAGATTGAGGATCGACAGGAGCGGGTCCTACGTGGACGGTCGATTCCTCTAGTGTGCATCAGATTGCAGCACGGGAATCTTCAGGAGAGAACTTGGGAGCGGGAGGCTCAGATGCTTGCTCAGTACCCACTTTTGTTTCCCTAGTTTTTGATGTATCTTTATGGGGACGTAAATCCCTGAGGTGGGAGTAATGCAAAGACCCGTAAAATTCAAGGAAATTTTTTTCTTAATTTTCTTTGGGATTTTACAAAAACGCAGTTTCTGACGGCACTTGATTCTGAGGCCCGGTGTGCCCAGAATTTCTATCTGAAGTTTAGCTCAGGTACGTTCAGTGAACGAACGAGTGGGAATTTCTAACTCTTGAACCGGTGCTCAGAATCGAATTCTGAGGGCACCAATGGAATCGCAACGCCGGTTTTTTCTTAGGAACACCTTTTCCGGAGTTGCGTTTACACAAGAGAAGTTGTTAAATTTTTGTGGAAGGTAAAATAAAATTAAGCATCAATTTTATTTTTTTCTCTAAGTGGTATAAAGCATTGGCTGGAAGTTTGGGGAAACCACCCAACTTCCATTTGGAGGTTATGAGGGTGGTGGGGCCCGCACAAACCCTACCCCTTCACCTTCCCTAACCTTCCATAACCCTTCTTTTAATTTGACAACTTGAGTTAATTAATTGTGTGGATTAAATTCAACTTTTGAATTTTCAAACTCAAGTTGTGTTAATAAAATAAGTGAGGTACTTATTTTATTTTGGGTTGGAGGCTTGTTTCTTGAGAGCTTTGGGAGAAAAGCTAAGGGAGGCTTGAAGATCTTCATATTCTTCATCGAAGAACACGAAGAGCATGAAGAACACACCGATCTCCGACGAAGAACGCCAAATCCTCGGAGATCGACTACCGCGACGCCTTGTACAGCGACGCCAATGATGCCTCCTTCCGCGACGATTCTCCTTTCGCGATGCCTCTTTCCGTGACCATTATTTCCGCAACGAACCTTCGTTCAAGCTATGCTCGAGGTAGGGTTTTATGCGTTTTTATTTCGTGATTACTTCTGTCATTTTCTTTGTCATCTATCCTTGTTCTTTGGAACCACTTGATATCATTAACGGGGAGGGGCCGGACCGCACAAACACGGACGACCCTCCTCCCTTTTTATTATTTGTGGTTGCAGTTCGAAGGGAAGTGATGTGGTGCTGTCGTACCACGTGGGGACGAGCGACAAAGATGTGTGGCACCGTCGCGCCGCGCATTTGAAGGATAAACCAAGCCACGGTGTCGTCGCACCCCGCCAGAAAAACCCGAAGACACCGCGGCCAGAGCGGGGCCGCGGCAGAGGGGCGCGGCGCCGTCGCGCCGCGGCGGAGCAGAGAGACTGGCGGCCGGTTCCGGGCCGCCGGTGTCGGAGAAAGGGGGACCGGCCTTGCCGGTCCCGTGGCGGCAACAGCCGGCCGGCCAGGGCGAGCCGGCCGGACGGGGGAGAAGCCGGGGGTTACAAACCCCCGGCGGCCAGCTCAAGCGGCCCCCATTATGGGGGTCACGGTTGCAAAAGACAGGGGCAGGCGCCCCTCAAATGGATCGGCCGTTTGGCCGAGTTCCTGGCCAGCGCGCCCAGGCCAGGCCGGGCCGCACCAGCCGGGCCGGGCCGCGCCAGCCGGGCCGAGCCACGCCCAAGCGGTCCGGACCCGGACCCGGTTCGGGTCGCCCGGTTCGGGCCGACCCTGGGGGTATCGGGCCGGGTCGGACCGGGCCCGAACCCCTTAATACCGAACCTCTTCCGGTCGGTCGTCCATAACTTGAGCTACGGGCCTCCGATCGACGCACAGTCAATTGCGATGCGATACTTGGATCGAGACAGTCGTTTTGGTATATCGCACTCAAGTTTTCGGAATACTTTGGGTTCGGCCGAGTTGGTTCGTACACGAAACCAATCGGGCCCTCTGAGCGGAAACGCTCATAACTTGAGCTCCGGACGTCCGATTGATGTGCTGTTGACTTTGTTGGATTCCTCTTAGTGACGCAGATATTTTTTCTTACTCCGCCCAGGTTTTGGACACAGGTGGAGTCCGGTCGGGTTGGTTTTGACTTAAAAACCAACCGAGCCCCTGGGACAAAAAAGCCAATAACATCCAGACCGGGCGTCCAATTGACGTGCTGTCTGTGATGCTGAGTTCCTGTTGACGATACGGAACTTTTGGATACATCAACTCTGGACTTTGTGTCATTTGATGTATCAGTCTCTCGGCTCGTGGAGCGGACCCTCCCGAACGAGCTTGCTGTGTGCGGGAACCCTAGAGCTGGCTGCGTTTGCGAATGTGACGACGATGACGACTATACAGAGATCCTCAGTGGATTCGACGGTGATGACTACAGCACTCAGTGATCCAACGTGGATCAGTGCTACTGATCCTGTGTGGGTTCGATCCTGTGTGGGTCAGCGCTCAGCGGTTCTGTGTGAGCCAGCGCCTACAGATCCTGTGTGGGTCCGATCCTGGGTGGGTCTTTGCGGGGGTTAGTTACCTATCGATCCTGTGTGGGTCTTTGCAGGGGTTAGTTACCTATCGATCCTTTGTGGGTCATTGTGGGGGTTAGTACCTATCGATCCTTTGTGGGTCCGATGGCTTAGATGAATCAGTGGCTACATCTGATCATCTCTATCGTCATACGAAGAAGTATACCTATGTGAGTTGAATCCTTCTTTTCTTTCCTTGTGGAATGTGTTGTACTATCCTGTGTGGATTACGTTTTGCTTTCCTGTGTGGATTGGGTTGTGTTTTCCTGTGTGGACTGGATTGTACTTGGGCTCGGAGGTTGGAGCGTACTGGAATTGATGACTTAGGTATATATATATATGGGCATATACCTAAGCAGTGTAGGATGTTACTTCATGATTGCATCTTTCCTTTTTGGATTATCCTTTGTGGATTCTGGGAGACCTCCGGGGGTCTCGGGGTCCCTACTGAGTAGCTTATATTCACCCCTGCACGGGCTATGCCCACACCACATTGTGTTGGTTGCAAACGACGGACAGCGCTGATCGTGGTTGAGGCTTGCAGAGCAGGATGGTACCGGGAGGTGGACCACTGGGCGGGACGTACTCAGAGCGAACGGTTGGACCCGAGGAGCTGTGGAGGCTATCTGTACTCACCCTTCAGGTGGGACTTCCAGTGGGCGGCTCGATGTTGTGGCTTTACTTTCAGTTGTTGATTTCCCTTTCGAGTTGTACTTTACTTTCAGTTTTGGGTTTGTATTCTGGCCCATTTACTTTTCCGCACTTACTGTTGTACCCAGCTTTTCTTAGTGTTTACTTCTTCTGCTTTCTTTCTCTGTGGTGTTTGTTTACTTTACAAAGGCAATGCCTTCCCTTTTTAGCGGGATTTACGCCTTGGTGCTAGTTGCGAGCCCCTGGCCTATGGAAGGTAGGCTTGGGGTAGTCACAGCACGGGCCCCGAGGACGGGTCGTGACATGTATGACGTGAGCTTCACTCTCCTATCATGAGGTGTCTTCAGATCCTGAAATATTGACAGAGTATTCTCAATACACATCTTAGTAAATTTTGGACCACCATCCCCCAAAAACATGAGAGGATACTACTGTTGGAACACATGTGTCAACTCATCCATAGATGAGGAAGGATGTGGTGCTCCCTAAAAAGTTTGTATAAATCATATAAAACCATTTCATAACTATTCCTCAGAACCTATGTTCAGTAAAAATATTAGTGCCTCAGCTTTCACCATAGGATGATCCACTGGTATCCCATAGACCACCACCTCCATAGAATGGTCATTGCCACCCCCTAGCATATGACTAGAGGTCGTCATGGTGGCATATCTCTACAATTCCAAACACACACCTCAGAAAATAACAATATCAAATTTCATAGTTGAAAGCATAGGATAGGTCAAAACATTCCTAAAAACAAGTCATACCACATAGCCTACTCCTAAAGATAGAAATCGTAAAAATAAATAGTCACAAGAATCACTAGAGACGCTGCCTACTTCCCACCCAAAAGTTATGTCATGGTCAAATTCTCTATTCAATAATTTAAATTTTCATTTATTTTTCATATTTATTTCACATTTCATTTTAAATGGCTGAACCAAATGGTTCACCAAATTTTGATCCATAAGGGCCCATAATCCTCATGAACCGAAATATGGCTTCCACCTAATCCACACCATAACATGTTCCAGTCCATGTGACTCGTGGTCCATGACTCAACATACCATAATTGGATGATTAGGGTGTCTTCTATAGACTAATCAGGAAAAAATTACTTAGGTAATTGTAGGCACTCTAATTAAAAACCATGTTTCTCAATTCCTTGCACAAAAATTCCATCAAAACAGCAGGTATATCTATCACAGCACATATCACAACATCATGGAAACAAGAAATGCACCTATATGGCATGGAATAATTCTTGAAATTTGAATTATAGTAGGTACCAAAAATGATTCATAAGATTTAATACCCTCATATCATCGTGTTACAAAAAAATAGAACCCTCGATTGTATTAATAATCATATCACAATTCAAGTGCATCACCCAACGGTGGAATCAAATCAAGTGTAATAGTCAAAATCTAGAAAACATCAATTTCTATTTAAGGTAATTTGGATTTTTTCTATACGTGGGTTAGCTACTCCCAGGCACAACTCATTACCAAATTCCAATTACTTCCTATCCCCTTCTATTATCTCAAAATAATAAATCTAGAAAAAGAAATTCTCCAATACCAGTTTTTAATGTCCCGGAACCAAATGCCATAGAATGGGGCCCCAAGTTTGGTTGTCCACATGGCCTCAAGAACATCTCCCCAAACTCTAGAGGATTTTGACTAGCAGTGTTGTGAAAAAATATCTCAAGGTATCATTGAAGCATTTTTTAGGTGATTGTGTTTGTTGAAAAAGCGGACCTCCATGTTGTGTTTGTTGATAGAGAATATTGCGATGTCTAATTTCTTCAAAAAAGGAGTTTACATGGTTATTTTTTGTGTTCCATAGATATTTATGACAACCTATGTTGACAAAAAATGATGAAAAAGGAATGGAATATCTGGAGGCGGTATAAAAACAATAGGTCTAAGGTGGTGTCGTTATCCAGTGTTTTCCAAATTTTTGGGCCTCAAAATCAGAAAATGGGGAAACATGTTTTTGGTAAATAAAGTTGCGTGCAAGATCTAGGGTGGTTTGGAAACACGCGTGCAAGGCATGTTTCAGGATCATAATGTCGAAAAATGGAAAAGGCATGTTGTGTGCGAAGTATTTAAAGATGTGTGAGAAAGATGGAGTTGCACGAAGGAATCTTGCACGCAAGGCATGTTTTGGGAGAAGAACATCAAAAATGTAAAATGAATAAGGTGCATGAAAGGTTTGGAAATAGGCACAAAAGAGGAGGTTGCGTGAAAGAAACTTGCGCACCCAATGCGACGTCAAACGGGATTTTGCACACTCGAAGAGGAACTTGCACAAAAAACGATGAACCTTCCATTCATGGGTCAAGAACTCCTACAAGTACGAGGTAACCCCCATCATTTGATAGAGCTCAACACTTAGAGAAAATTTGAGAACTGTATTGTGTAATAATTTCACATGAAGGGAGTTGCACGAAAGATTTTGAGTTGCGTGCAAGCTAAAAAAGTTGTGTGTAAGATTTGAGTTGAACTAAAGATTGAATTTGTGTGCAAAGGGTGTTTCACTACAAAAATGGAATCTGGCACGCAAGGCATTAAATTTATGTGCAAGACGTAGTAAGGATTGCGCAAAAGATTTGAGGTTCCTCGGTACACCCAGTGCAAAGAGAGATTCATCTATGAGTGAAAGTTGGATGTCAATAGAGAATCTATCAACAATTAAGGATGAAAATTTCATTAGAGATAATTAAGATTCCTATAGGTCTATAAACTATGAGTGGATATTCTGAAGAAGCAGTGAGCACACTTCAATTGAGAGAGCAGGGAGCTTTCATATTGTGAGTGGTTGTAAACCAGAAGGGACAGTGAGTCCACTTCGAACATTGTAAACAGTAGTGCACTTATAGTGGATTTAGTACATCGGTACATTGGCACATCGTCGGTGTATGCTCCTTGGAAATATCCCAATGAGGGTGAACCAAGTAAAATTTTTGTGTTATGTGCATGATTTAATTTCTGTTTATATTTTTCTATAGGAAAGAGAGAGAAAAGAGTTTTTCTTAACAGTGAAACAAGATCCAAAGGGGAAGAGGTTTAAATCTGTCATACCCTAATTCACCCTCCCCCCCCCCCCCCCTCTGAGGGTATTTGGGCTTGTGGGACTAATAAGTAGCAAGGGACTAGGGTGTGTCTGTGGGAAAACTATGCCCTCTTTTCAGAGTGTAACATGGTATAATATCACACATATCAATAGTAGAAGCAGTAAATCATCCATACAATAGATAAACATCTGTAAGACTAATATATATAACAATAATATAAGTAGTATCATATAAAAATGATGATGGTACATGTCATGTCTCTATAAAGCATCAAAACTAGCTATACATACAAAAGTGCAATACATGTAACAAAATACCAAAAAGACCAAAACACTACCCTTGATAGTATCATGATCCTCATCTTGGTCTCATTCTCCCCTACTCATAAGCATGGCACAAATTCAAGCATTGAACTATGCATGCTTCCCTCAATCCCTACCTGCATCCAAATAGTATTTCTAGGTACCCAACGGTGGCCCAAATAGTGTGTGAGATACAATCCTAGTAGTTCATCACCCAAAGTGTCTATAACAAATCCTGGTTGTGCAATATAATCTAAAATAGAGTGAAAGGTATAACATATATGATAGTAGTACAAGTAAAATGCCCATGGAAAAAGTAAAGTTGTAAAGTGATATTGTCAAGCCAAACAAGGCTCCCTACAAAACAAGTTTTGAGCTCCTATAACAAGGTAATAGTAAAACAAAAATGGATGTAAACACCATATCCATTCCGTATACCCTGTATATCATATAACCAGGACCTTTATGTATAACCTGTATAAGATATCCATCATAGACACTCTGTATAACAAGAAGTGTCACAATTTACCATGGCTGAGCTGTATAATAAAACATGTCACATTTACCAAGGTCGTGCCATATAATCAGAATTTTCAAACCTTGCAAGGATGGATCCAAGGTATAAAATACCAAGGTATCCTCATTGAGTCCCAGGAGTATCTCGATGGAAACTCAGTAACAAAACTGGTGTATTCCAAGGATCATGTCAATAGATCATGTACAATGTGAGTCCAGCAAGCTAGATACAAGGGGTAGAAATTATCTTGGCATCCTAATAAATCAATATCCAAGGATCATATAGGTCTATGGTATCTCCTACCATAAAACAATGCCAATGGGTGAAATTTCTATGGCATCAAAATGGAATCATGACCAATGGTATACAAACCAATACATCCACTACCATTTCAATTAACATCTCATTCCATTCATCAATTCACAAGCATTCAAGTTCCATGAGTATACACACTCATATACCAATTCCATTAAAAACCATTCAATCCATTCAATAAAGGCATAGCATATCAACACATGGAAAAGTAGGCATACCATCTCCAAATCAATTAACTCAATTCAATTCATTTGTAATTTGGATTCCTATAAAAAGGAAATCTCATACACACACCCCTTGTGTGGTTCAATAAATGCATGGAAAAGGCACACCCCATGGGTGATCTTGGTTAGGGAAACGACCTCCAACTAATATCAAGGAACTAAAGGGTATCCTTAACATGTTCCTTGACATTCAGTTTAATTATTCAATTTATTTTTTAGGACACATCAGAAATTTTGGTGGGTAGCATAATGGAAACAAGATTAAATAATCACCTAACCATTTGGGAAAAGTATAGACCACCTACCATAGGTTTTTAATATAGTGATCATCCAGTATCAACTTCTATTTTGACTCATATTGAGTGAAAAATGAAGAATGGGTGAAGAACCTAGAAATAGTGAATATTATCTTGCACCTAAATAACTCTATAAATACCAATAAGAATGAATAATGCAACAAAATTAATGGAGTACCCACTGGAACAAATCCAATGAGGCCAACAGTGCTCGATTATGAGTTCAGATGGAAGAACAGGATCAAAGGCTACAAAAAGGTTTTAAGGAGGAAATCCCACGTTCAAGATGTTGTCTAGAGTAAGAAAGTAGAATTAGAATTTAGGTTATAACATTTTTAAGGGGAAATCAGTAATTTTCATCAAAACATTGGGTTGTATAGTTTGGCCACATGGTTGGATAAACTGTGTGCCAACTGTGCGCCCTCTGTTGTGCTAAGGGGGCACTCGCATGGTCACTGCACACAATTTGACTAACCATGCCCAAACTATGAAATTCAGATCTGTTAAAAATTATAGGTGCCCCACATGGGCATGCAACTCTATATGTATTATTTCATCAAATAATGGGACTTGTAGCACCCCCACTATCTAACCTTTCACATTTAGTAGTAATTGTGAGACCTATCCCGCATGGTTTCTACTAACCATGTAGCCTGCCCTGATTTTCCAAAAATCTGGGCCTCGGGATCTGGGCTTCGAACAAGCCCCAAACACCCCTACAACCCCCATAACCTCAATGGAAATCCACATCAGGCTGTAATTAATTAATTAAAACAAAAATTAAAAATATTCATACCTCATACCAAAACCCAAGATCTTACAGATCGAATGTAAAGATCATTTGATACAGTGCAGAAAATAGAGTAAAGAAGTAAGAGGACTCGTAGTTTGGTCATTATCCATCCAACATGATGAATTATGCTTGAATCAGCCTTCATATAGAGGAGATGGATCAATTACTAGGATGAGAGGGAAAAGAGTTTCCAATGTGTGGAGGTTTTTATGCGGATGGGGAAATAAAATAGAGGAAGAAACATTAAAGTCAATAAGGGAAAATAGTAATTTATACCATTTTAAAGGGAAAAATATTTTGGTTTAATTGTTGTCCAAATTGTGCCTTGACCATGAATTACCACTATCTAAGTCGAACACCCCCTTTCACAGTTTGTGAATTTCTTAAAAACCCATGTTCAGACCATACAAATCACCTCTGCAATATGTCTATAGCTTTTTGTGTGGCCATGCAGCCTCCCTCGCATGGTTAAACTAACTGTGTGGCACCCCTTGTGGCTTTCATGGTTAAGGTGAATGGTTATCACTAACCATTCACTAATCATAAGCCTCACCCTATCCCTCCAATATTCATAACTTTGGGCTCTGAATGAGCATGAACTCTTATGACACCTTCCATAAGCTCTTAGGAAATTTTATTTTGATAAAACAAGAGGTTCAACTGAATTTCAATGAATTTATACCTCTCTAAAAATCTAAGATCTTACAACATATAATATTTAAATAAAATCATCCCTGAGTTTCCCTTATAATATTGGTTGATTAGAATCTAAGAATAATTCCATCCACTGAGCATATACGCTAACATCTCGCTCACAGATCTCATCTTATACACGATCATGTTTTCATAGCACCCAAACTAGAGGAAATGACTATCCTTGGATATCCTTCATGCTATGATCAAATATATGAATAGGATATTCCTAAAAATAATCATGAACATCCAACTCAACCTCATCAGGCTGAAGAATATGATAGAGATCTGAATGATAATGACGTAGCTGAGAAACATGAAAAACATTATGCATAGCTCTGCATCTAGGAGGGAGGGCTAACTAATAATCCACTACTCTGACCCTCTCCAACATCTCAAAATTTATAAAGAACCTATTCTCTATATTCCCTTTCCACCAAATCAATCAATTCTCTAGTCTATGTGAAACATGCAAGAAGACTTGATCCTCAACCTCAAACTCTAAAGGTCATTGACGATGATCGGTATAATAATTCTACCTAAACTGAGTAGTAACCATTCTCTTATTGATAAGTTATAGTTTCTCTAAGGTATATTGAACTATATTAGGTCTCAGTAGCACTTCCTCTCCTACCTCTAACCAACATAGGGGTGAACAGCATATCCTACCATATAGATCCTTATAAAGATCTATCAATATAGTTACCTAAAATAGATTATTATAAGTGAACTCGGAAAGTGGTAAGTGTTTATCCCAATAACCTATAAAATCAAGGACACATTCCCTAAGAATTTCCTCTAACACATGTATAGTATTCTCAGACTGACTGTCGGTCTGAGGGTGATATGTTGTACTCAAAATTACCTGTGACCCTAAAGCCCTCTACAACCCCTACTAGAACTACAAAGTAAACCAAGAATCCCTATCTGATATGATGGTGTGGGGAACCTCATGAATGCATATTGTGACACCTTTAGACTTCATAAAATATTTTATTAAAAATAAATTCAATCACTTCAATAGTTTGTGATACACACAACCCTAAATATTAAAGAACTGTAAAATAGTATATCGTTATAACATAGATGTTAAATTAATGGGTATGAATAGAAATAACTAAATTATGAATAATATAATTTTTACACATATTTAGATAAATTTATTAGTTATTAGTTTATTATAAATAAAAATAAAAATCATTTTGAATAAAAAGAAATGTTTTTCTAAAAATTTTATTTTTTTCTAAAAAAAAGGTTTCATTGCGTTCTGTGTGCTTATGTTAAGATTAATTTTTACCACTTTTATCAAATTTATTTGAAAAAAATAAACTATTTTTTTAAATCATAATGTCAAAATTATATTATATTTAATTTTTGACAATTTTCTGAAAAGATTATTTTTTTAATGAATAGTGAAAAATACTGATTTTTATTGAGCACTGCCTTTTCTTTTAAAGTGTTTACAAGTCCCATTTTTTAAAAAAACTGTTTTAAAAGTAAAAAAGTTAAATTATATTATAATTAATCCAATTTATTTCATTGTAATCAATTATATGTTCAATTTTTATATAAAAACTTTTTACACTTTTGAAAAAAATTCCTTTGGAAAACTGTGTTTTCATCGCATCTACGGGATTAATTTCAAATTAAATTTTAACACTTTTGTGAATTTAATTTGGTGAAATATATTATTTATTTTTAATCATCATAATTTATATTATATAATAAGTTTGACTTAATTTTTTGTCATAATGAATAGTAAAAATAGTAGAATTAATTTTTGATGGGTACCCGATCATTATTTTGCACGGTGGATTCAGTTTGATCCTACGACGTATCAGGTTGACAGTGTAGCAAGTGTCTTGCATGCACCATTGGGTGGGCGGCTTGAAAGAGAGGTGTGTGTGCTGGCACCCACCATCTGGTCCTCCTCTCGTATGTTTTTATAGATTGGAGGAGTGTTCTTCCATGTTGTGTAGTCAACACATCGCAATTTTTGGCAGGGGTGATGCATCATCTTTGACTGGAGTCACTGTTTCATTCTCTAACTGAGGGGGAAATGAGACTTTTTACTGGAACTTGTCGTGATGTATGTTTCCTATTGGGATTTTAGGACTGTGTCAGGGCCTCCTGGTCATGTTTCTTTTAAGATGTTTGTCATCTAGTTCTTATAATGGGTTATCCCCTTTCCTAGTTGCAAAAGGGGGTTATCTATTTTTATGTTCAATAAAGGGTGATTGACCCTCAACCTTTTCAAAAAAAATGGTAAAAAAATTCATCACTTGTGTGTACGTCATACTACCACCTCGCGAACTGATGTAATTTATTTTCCATCATCGACTCATATGGATAGTCATAATAATGGAAATAATGAATATATATGATAAACATTATGCTATATTAATTTTGTAAAATTAATATATCATAAAATTCCTTACCATTTCATCCATTAATGGAATGATATTGTTGCTTGTGCGTACATATAGCCTACCATCTCAACGAAGTGATGTCATTCATTTCCTATGTTCAACTTTCAATAATGGTTCTAAAAATGTATTTAATGATTAAATATGATATTTATAACAATAATATAATTCTGGATATTATGTAAATATATCCTATACACAATAACTATAACTTCTATAAAAAAGGTGCATGAGAAAACATGGAAATTAACTCCCAAAATAATATTAATAATAAAACATTGATAACGAATTGGTGGTAAGATTCTATAAGAGGATCATATATAATATTATAAATATAAATATGGTTCTGTTATAAATTAATAACATGTTTAAAACTATTATACAGTAGGTAAAATCACATCCAACTAAAGGGAATCATGAGTTAAGGGATTTTGTCTCAATTTCCATTCCATTGAGATGCATTTTTTAATATGTACCTATTCACTTTTAGGTGGTGTATATACTACCCCTTTGATGTATTTAACATGAATACCTATTTATTCATGATGTTTAATATTTCAATTCAAGTTTTATTCTTTCAATTTTTTACAATTTAAAAGTTACCAAAGAGGTGAGAATCTATTTTACAATCTCACTTTCTTTTGGGATTTCTCTTTTTTCGTTGAAGGAATATTATCATTTATCCTCCATAATATTCAATAATTTTCATATCCAATAGATATTTAAGGGTTTTTATACTTTCTTCTAAATTTTCCTCTCTTTGGTACTTGATTCAAACAAAGAAATTTTTAAAATAAAAACCTGATTTCATTTCCCTTGAAATCGGATATATTTTTCCTACATGACCATGTTTTTCAAAATGGTTTTACAAAAGTAATTTTATTTAATCAAATGATTTTTAAGGAAATTTTAAGTTATACTTGAATTTTAGAAAGGGTTTTAATGCAATATTTATACTACTTTTTTAAAGGTACATTTTCAACAAAAATTCAAAAAGAATGTTGTTTTAATGTATATGACAATAACGGACTTCCTCACTCCCATAACCATTTTAAAAAATGTAGATTATTCTACATGTTTTTAATTATTTTACAAAGAAAAATATTTTATGAAATATTATTTTAATATTTCTATTAAATTCCCTTTATACTTCAAAAGGACATAATATTATTTCAAAAACCTATATTCCTAATGAACTAATGGCCACCTATTATTTCTTGATTAATTTTGTGATTTCTAACTTTCTCTTAAGACAATAACTTTATTATGATTATTTCTCATTAAAGATTAAATTTATCTTAAATATCCATATTTTTTTATCATTTATATTATTATTTCCTAAACTATATACCATTTTTACATACGATGATTACTTTGAAATTTATTTGATTAACTGGGGAAATATTGATAAATCTATATCATTTACTCAATTTGGATACTTATTGATAAAGTGTAACACCCCAACCCTAGTTTCCCATATTCGGTGCATTATTTTATTACATTTTGATGATCATAAGAAAATCAAATCATGAAGAACTGGTCATTTTAGTAGCCATAAAAATACTAGATACAATCATAAGTTTTACATTACAACATGAAATGAAAAACAACATATTATCCCCTTTGAAGACTCTCATATCTCTTAGACTATACCTTCAGGTCAATCAAAATATACTTATTCACATTCTGTGGGAAATTGAAATATAAGAAAGGGGTGAGCTCAAATTCTCAATAAGGATAAACAATATAGTGGAAGCTGTCATAAATAAGCATAAACTTTTTAAGGTAAAGTATAAAATTGAAACATAAGCCTTTTAAACATAATCTTCAGCACAATATGGAAAGAATAAATCAAATAATTACATTTAAACTTTCACATGGATATTCTACTATTTGAATAATCACATGAAATATCAATAACCAATCTCATAATAAGGAAATACATAATACTGGACATCATAACCATACCGTCAAGGCCTCCTGCCAAGATCATTACCATACCATCAAGTCCTTATGCCAAGACACTATTTTGTATCATGAGACCTACCGATGCATCAAGGGGCTATAGTTATGCAGATGAGACTGGACTACTATGCTTTTATTTTGAAGCTGAAGTCTGATTTTGTCTTCACTTTGGTACAAGTAAGGCGCGGTCTGCTCCTTTTTGCAATGAATCTCATAAAGGCTACAAGTGTCCTTCCACTTCTAAAGACCCCTACCTTGGGGCCCTGGAGCTTGCTCGGTTGCTGCACCTTTCCATGATATTTCTGATGTCTTCAACAAGATACAGAACTTCCTGCCTTTCTCGTGGTTTCTCGATATACTTGCAGCAGGACTGAAAGTTCAGTGCATGTCAGCAGGGTTGCTCTTTAGCAGGACTGTCTAATTGCATTTCTCTTTGGTTTTCAATGTATGTTTTATTGGTTTCTTAATCTTTCAGAGGGTTTAAGCACATTACACCTCGAGATTTCCATGTTCCCCTTGTTTTTGATTTCATAAATTTCTTGGACATGAACTGGGAAACCAATTCATGTCAACTTTCTTTAAAAAAAATCATCCATCACTTACTAATTCCAATGCATTCCTCTTATGAAAAGGGTGAAACATAATATAAACATTCATATTAAAACTAACATATGAAATGTTAATACGTTAATCATAAACCGTGAATGGTATAAACATAGAACATCCACAGTCAAATATATCATAAACCCTTAAATAAAATATGGAAGATTTTATCATAATAATTCAACCTTAAATAAGCATAAAATCCAACAAATTATGTTGACATAAATGAAAATAATTTAATAAATTCATTAAAACTATTTGAGGAAAATATCCCTCTTTTAATTTAAAATCATTTAGAATCTGCACAATTATAAAAGAAAACATTTATTTTGAAAATAGCCTTATAATATTGTAATAAAATCTTCAAAATGTTAAGGTTTTATAATGGCGGAAAATAGACTCTTTCACCGTATAAGTTAAAAAAACATTCTTTCCTTAAATTTTTCTAAAAGGTTATAAAGTACCTCGTTTGGAAAATGATGAAAAGATTCATTTAAAAACATTTTTAAAAAATTAAAACTTGGGTAAAAATTAATTTAAACAATTTTTGATAATATTTTGAATTTTATTTTAAAAAACATGGACATGGATGATAAGGATGTCCTAGTAGATACTTACATATAAGCAATCTCAGATAATAAAGAGATTGTGAAATTAACCCATACCTTATAACTTCCTTCAGTCGGGGGTGAGTTAACATCATTTATAATGGTTAAAACATGTTATTAAATTATAATAGGATCATATTAATCTTTATTATATCATATATTATCCTATTATATCATTTTGGTAATAATATTTTAGTATTACTGTTGTTTCGGGTGTTAACAGCTTCATTTTCTCATTCCTATTTTGTTATGTAAGACATGTTTGTTATGAATAGGATATATTTTATTCATATCCATAATGAAATTAAGTTCACAATTATTATTTTTACTCATCATATAAATTTTATATTCATTATTTAATGGTTAACGTAGAGAATGACTCTCATCGCGTCATGGAGACGGTAGGTCGTACGTATGCACGAGCGACGGTATCATTCCCTTAATGGTTAAATGGTATAGAATTGGATGGTATAT
This sequence comes from Viscum album, assembly GCA_963277665.1. Classification (NCBI taxonomy): domain Eukaryota; kingdom Viridiplantae; phylum Streptophyta; class Magnoliopsida; order Santalales; family Viscaceae; genus Viscum; species Viscum album. Next base: position 1,730,153,815 of record OY728164.1, on the reverse strand, counting down.
TAATTATACAGAATAATTATCATTTTATATTCATTATTTATATCTATTATACACATCATTATACCGATCCAAGTAAAGTAGTGTTGAATAATAAATTACACCATGGTGTGGAGACGGTAAGTCGTACGTACGCACGCATGGTGATATTATTATTCGTATGATGGTTAAAATGAGTAATATGGTTGTACCATGATTATAATAACATCTTAGTATATGTATTATACTATATTTATTATTTATATATTGAAAAAACATATAAATAAGAAGTATAATAAGAAAAGAATTTTGAAAGAGATGATAAAACAATTACCTCTTTTTCGGGTGTCTCCTTTTGGTTTTTACAAAAAGACTCCTTAGGATGACTTTATGCCCAAAGTGTGGCCTCTAGGATTAATTGATGGAATTTGGGAGAATAATTGGGCAGGTTTTGTCTGAGAAAAATTTCATTGGAGATGTTAATTAAAGAGAAGGAGAAGTGCCCTTTTATAAGAGAGGTGAAGGGCACTTTTGGGAGATCTTAAAATATTAATTTATTATAAATTGATTTTCAGTTTCAAATAAATCCAAAGTAATTTATTTCTAAGATAATATGTGTATGGGTAGAAATAATCTCATCCAATAATTTTTATACAAGTTTAGGTCATAAAATTAACCTTATCTTTTGGGTTTAACCCTTAGTTAAATAGTTTAACTTTAACCGTCTCTTCTTGTATTTTTACACATTTGGGTTAATATGGTTACTATAAAATGAAAAATGAACTCCAATTTGATCATTTATGACATATTTAACATTATACTAGTTATTTGGCCTAACATGATTTTTTTATTAAATTTATAACATTTAATTAAATATTATTTATTTTAATGTATCATTTATATCAATTTTGATACTATTCAAAATTTGTATTTTTAAAAATATCAAACCAACATGATAACTTCTAAAAAATAATTTTAATATTTCAATAACATGTATATGTTATCTATAAATTATTTTATGTCATTAATTAAGTCAAATTATATTTATTTTAATAATTTAAATATCTTTTAATTGATTCGTCCTTTAATAAGTCAATTACTGCATCATTATTGTGTCACCATTTAATTTAGTTATTTACTTTCTAAAATTATAAAAAAAATACCATTATTTAGATAATAATTTTATTTTTATAAATATTATTTATAGTCAAATTTATCTTATTTATTGCACTATATTAAAAATGGTTTAGTTATTAAAATTTGAATATGACATTTTCAACTTTTTTTAAATAAAATATAATAAATGTCTTAATCTAACACAAGTGGCTTAAAAAAGATCATAATTTATACCTAAGGTTTATTTTGGTCCAAAAATAGTTATCCAATGAAATTAGGACAAGTTTTAGGGTAATATTATATTATTATAATATTAATCTTACCTTTAATTGCCATATTTACCTTTAATTATGGTAAATAAAATCCAAAAGTAACTATTCACAAAAAATTATTTTGATATTATTATACCAAATTTCTCATAATTATTACAATCATGTATATCAATTTTTCTAAATTTAATTCACAAAATCGGTAAAATTATGTTTAATGCAAATCTCGTAGATGTGGCTAGAAGGTGGGTAAAAGAGATGTTCAAAAGTTTAATAAATTTTTATATCTAATTCTATTATAAAATGATTCCAATGAAATATATTGGATTAATATATGTATAATTTATCTATTATGACTGTAAAATCAATTTTCATTAAAATAATTATTTAAATGAAATAGTTAGTTTTTAAACAATAATGTAGTATTTTTTACTATTCATCAAAAAAATTAAAACTTTTCAGAAAATTTCCAAAATTCCACCCTAAGATAATTTTGATATTCCGAATTCAAAAATGAAGTCTATTTTGAAAAATAAAATTTATAAATTTCATAATTTGATTAATATTATTCCTGACTTCTTTTTAAATGGATAGTTTGAAAGGTCGTAGTGCGCTCGAACTCGGTATTACGTGTAACGCAAACTATTGAATTATTTAAAAGGAAGTGTACCATGGAATCTTGGGGTGTTACATAAAGCATATTTATTCATGAATTAAATTTATCATTTGATATATTAGTAATTCTTTTAACATGCATTCAAGGGTGGGGTCGGGTATTATATAGCCCCTCAATGCATCAGGAGTTCTCATGAGAAAAATCAGTTGTCCAAATTAAATTTGTTTTTACCCATAGTTTTAAATTGTCTTTTGAATGGTCTTGATGGTATAGATATCATGATGTATAAGATCATGAAATCCAAAATTAATCATTTCCTTCATTTATAATTTAGTTATTATAATCTATGAGATTATTTCATTGATATTATCCATGGATGCATTTTTTTATCAAGTTATTGATTAAATGGCATATGCGGTCAGTTATTTACCTTGTCATATTGATTGTGCCTTATCTGATCATGATAGTCAAGTTATTGATTAAATGGAATTTTTTTTTAGTTATTTACCTTACCATATAGATTATACCTTATTATTCATGGTAGCTTCTGATGTATGTAACCCTTATCGAGCATTTGATCTCATCCTTATTTTGTTTCCTTTCCCTGATATATGAAGAATAATTCTTTGAACGAGTTCATGGATGCCTAATTTTTTCATTACTATGTGCTATATTTTATTCCCAATGTAAAATGGGTATCATGTATGTATCAAGTTCTCTAAAACTGCTAAACTGATCAGTCCTTTGGGATTTGACCCCTTTTATCTATGCCATTATAATAAAGCAAACACCAGCTCTAGGTTACTAGATTTGCGGTTATTATAGTTGGTATCAAAATAATTTTAGTAGAAACCTTGGGAACTATATTAAGGAAAACATAGATTAGGGAACATAAACCTATGGTATGCTTTGAGGATAAGTATAGAATAAAATCCTAAAGTTTTGGTAAGGAAGAGATTATATAGTTTTATTAGAAATAAATTTATGCCTAGATACTACAAGAGGATGTGGTTCAAGCATAGTTGTACCTAGGGTGTAACACCCTAAGATTTCATAGTATGTTATTTCTTCAAAGTAATTTAATAACTTGCACAACACGTAACACCGAGTTCAAGCGCACCCCGACTTACCAAACTAGCTGTTCAAAGGCGGTTATGAATAGTATTAACTGAATTTTGAATTTTATATATTTCATATAATTTTTACATTCATATTATGTGTTTCTTAGACATAATATAAGAAGAAATTTACTTTTTAGATAAAGGAAGTATTTTTCAGAAAATGCAATTTTACCGCCTTTTAATGGAGAACCCTTTTTAAATCCAATATTTGACACTTTTATATATTCAATTTGACAAAATAAACTTCATATTTAGAATTGGGACATAAAAATTTAGTTTCGATAAATTTTTGGTGTTTTTCTGATAACTTTCATATTTGGGTGAATAGTGAAAAATACTAAATTTTAATTGAAAACAAATTTTTTAATCAAAATAATTTATAGTGTTTAATTATAAATTTGAATGGTTTAGAAGTATAATTAGATTATATTTTTATCATTTAATACAATTTTGGTCATTATAAGTAATTTCACATTTAAATTTGACATAAACACATGTCAATCTTTTATAGTTTTTACTTTTTAAAAACCCATTTTTTGGTTTTGACAATGGGAATTAATTTTAAATTAACAAATTAAACTTATATGTTTTGAATTTGGTAAAATAGACTTCATTTTTGAATTCAGTATATCAAAATTAGCTTAGGGTTAATTTTTTATATTTTTCTGAAAACTTTCAATTTTTGATGAATAGTGAAAAACACTGCGTTATTATTTTAAACCGACTTTTTATTTAAGTAATTATTTATTTTATTTTAATTTATTTTAGGTCAAAATAGATACATAATACCTATATATGTTCAATTTAATTAATTGGAGTAATTTTATAATAAGTTTAGATATATAAAATTTTATTAAACTTTTTACCGTCTTTTACCCACCTTCTAGAAGCATTTGAAAATTTTCATAAAACTTAATTTTATTGCTTCTATGAGTTGAATTTAAAAAATTAAAGAGACACAATTAACATAAGTAAAATGTGGATCAATAAGATAAAAATAATTTTTGTTGAATAGTGACTTTTGACTTTTATTTACCACAGTTAAAAGTATATAGGGTAATTAAGGTTAAAAATGATATTATAAATAGCCTAACACATGTCCTAATTCTATTGTATAAGTTTAATTCGACCAAAAACATACTTAGGAATAAAATATGATCTTTTGTTCCACTTGGATTAGATAAGGAAATTTATTATTATTTTATTTAAAGAAGAGTTAAAAGTGTTAAATTCAATGTTTAATAACTAAACCATTTTTAATATAGGGTTACAAATAATATAAATTTGACTATAAAAATTCATTAGAAAGATAAAAAGATTTTATAAAAAATTTTATTTTATTTATAATTTTTAGACATTAAAAGAATTAATTTATTTATGACACAATGATGATGCAGTAATTACCTTATTAATGAAATATTAAAATAATTGATATTATAAATATCCAAATAAATAAAAATTGAGACTTATTATGAATTATACTAATTTTCTAGGTTAATATGACATTTTAGGGTTGATTATATAAAAAAAATTTAAGTGATAAGGTTGTTATGACTTTCACAAAAACAAAATACCAAATAGTGTCAAAATTGACATAAATTAATTTTTAAAACAAATACTATATTATTGGTTGATATAATATTCCTAAAAATATAAGGTTCGGCCAAAGGGATTAAATATTATTATATATGTAATTAATTAACTACTTTAGGTTCTTTTGGAATTTTAGAGTAAGTTTATTAACTATATAGTGTAAGAATACAAGACGACACACTAAAAGTTAAATTATTTCACTAAGAGTTAAATCTAAAAAATAAGGTTAAAATGGTAACCTAAACTTGTCTAAAACCTATTGGTTGATATGATTTAGACCCATAACCACCTAATACTCTAAAAAAAATCATTTGGATCCATTATAAACCGAATATGATTGTATAATAAATTAATCTTTTAATCTTTTCCTAAAGTGACCCTCACCCCTCTTATAAAAGGGCACTTCCACTTCTCTCAAAATAACACCTCCAAAGCCATTTGGCTCAGCCAAACCCTGCCCAAATATCCTCCCAATTTATCTCACATCAACCTGGAGTCCTTAATTTGATCATAAATCTAACCTAAGGAACCCTTTTGATCAACTCAAAAGGAAACACCCGAAGAAGAGGTAATAATTCCACCACCCTCTGTCAAGTTCTTTTCTTCTTCCACTTTATCTTTATTTTTCTCCATACCAAAATAATAAATCCAGAAAATTCTAAATAATTTAATGTTATTATAAATATGGTACAACAATATTAATTATTCTATCTATCCTATGAATGATAATGTCACCATGTGTGTGTACATACGGTTTACTGTCTCCACGTCATGGCGTAATTTGTTATTCAACACTATGTTATTTGGATGGATATAATGATGAATAATATGTATATAAATAATGAAAATAACATGATAATTTCTATGTACAATTAATATACCATCCAATTCCACACCTTTTAATCATTAAGAAAATGATATCGTCGCTCGTGTGTACGTACGGCTTACCGTCTCCACGACGCGATGAGATTCATTTCCACGTTCACCATTCAACGATGATTATAAAAATATATATTATTAATAAGTATGTAATATATGAAATAATAATTATACTGTATATATATATGTGTGTGTGTGTGTGTACTTACATATATCTTATTCACTTACTTTCATTCAATACGATATGAAAACGGAAACAGTGTTTATGCGTACGTACGGCCTACCGTCTCCATAAACGGTGTTTTCCATTTCATATATCTATCTATTATAGATATTAATATTATAAATATATATGATATATAAATCATTTTTTATATTATGAAAGTATTTAAATCATGATCTAAATGACACGAACAAGAATAACAAGTTAAAATACGTACGATAAAGAAAGTGATTATTACACGAAATGTTAATTTAACATGGATATTATTATTAAATAAGTAGTATAAAGTCATAAATGAATAAATTATGAAATAATAAATATGAATATAGTTCTTTTATAATATAATAACATACTATGGTCATTATACATGAGGATAAACGTACCCTCGACCAAAGGAAAGTTCAAGGGTTAATTTCACAATCTTTTTATTATCTGAGTTTGTTTTTACGTAAGTATCTACTGAGACAACTTTATAATTCACATACATGTTTATTATAAATGTATTTCAAAACATTTTTACTATGGTTTAAATTCATTTATACCCTTTTTTTACTTTTTCTATTTGAAATGAATCTTTCCATTGTTTTCCAAACAAGGTACTTTATGACCTTTTCAACAAATTAAGGTAAGAATATTTTTTAAGTTATATGGAGGGTGTGGTTATTCTCCACTGTTATAACACATTTGAAGATTCCCTTACAATATTATAAAAATATTTTCAAAATAAATGTTTTCTTTTATAATTATGTGAACTTTAAATGTTTTCAAAATAGAAAGAGGTGTTTATTTCAAATAGTTTTCATTTCATCTATGTCAACATCCTTTGATAGATTTCACTACTGGAAATGGGGTCTATCCCAACGCATCTATCCCCACGGTTCTTTAAACCGTGGGGATAGTATGATTTTAGTTAACTATACCCACGGTTTTATTAAAATCGTGGGTATTAAATTTTTTACCGAACCCAATTATCGGGCTCCTCCTCAAACTTTCCCGATTACCCTACCTCCCCAAGCCCGACGCCCAGCCGTGTCCTTCCCTCCCCGACCACTAACTCTCGGCCCTCTCCTCCCCTCTCTGAATCCCCTCCCCAGCCTCCGACTCCCCTCCCAGGCCTCCGACTCCCCTCCCCGGCCCCCGACTCCCGGCTCCGACTCCCGGCTCCGCCTCCCGGCTCCCGACTCCCAGCTCCGCCTCCCGGCACCTGACCTGGACCTCCCGGCCTTCGTATTAGTGATTTCTTTTTATGTTGGAGTCCCGGATTTCTTGGTAATTTCTTATTCTTGGTTGATTTCCCATAATTTCATCATATTACCTCTTGAGGGTTCATAGATCTAATCTATATGGGATATAGCTATATTTTTTTATTCCAATATTGTTGTGGTATGTTTTTTGGTTGATATTATACAATGTCTACACTGGGTTTTTGGGGTTTCAATCGGGTTTGGCTGAAATTTTTTCATTATTCATCATTTTGACATATGTTTGATAGGTAGGTTTCATTAATTTTGAATCTAATAATTAGAAAATGGATGGTTGATTTAAAATTAACTGAATTACATGTTTTTAATTGTGAATTTTTTTCAACCTTGGTAAAAACACCCTTTATTTATTATTTGAGAAATGGTGGAAATTAGTTGTTGTGAAATTTGATTTGATTAATTATTATAAAATGATGATTTTAAAATTGGTATTTATTTTGATTCATGGAAATGGTTTGATAGAAATGTTTCTTATAATTTAAATGTTTTATTGAAATTGATTTAATTTTTTTGGCAATTTATTTGGCATAAACTAGGGGTGTGTATTCATTTCCATTTATGTGAAAATGTTGAAGGGGATATCAATTTAATGTCTTCGGAGTCATTGAGAATTTTAATTTGTGTCTACCTATTAATACCATTGTATTGGTACTAGTGTCTCCATTGTACTTTTGTATGGTTTGTTGTTGGTTTAGTAACATTGTGTTGTATAACATCATTATTATGCATCATATAGTGTTTCTTTAGTGATTTTAGACATTGTTTGATTGTTTTATTTTTAAAGTTATAATCATCCCCAACTATTGATGATGACCATGGCATTTATTTCCATCCACCGTTATCATGGGGAAGTCAACTAATGTCAACAAGCACCTACGCTACTTCCCATGCCAACATGGGAGGGGTGGGATGTTACCCGATCCTTTTTAATAGTCTCAGTTTAGTCTACTAGAACCCTAGGTTATTTTAAAACATTTCATCATTGTTTGGAACCCAATCAGTATTCATTGTGAGACTAGAAGTGATATATATTCCAACTATATCCAAGTGCACATAGAGGATTATCTATTATACTACTTTATTGATATGTTTGTTTGTAAAATATCAGAGGAATGAATCAATCATATACATACATATGAGAGGTGGACACCCTTCTATGTTGATTGTAAAAGCATTGGTCATTCTCTCTTTCATTATCAGAAAGTTTCATAGGATTACAAATTCTTTAGGGCATTAAACTTTTCCATTAGTGTTACCATTTAGATAATGTAAGTCTATTAATGGTTTTTGATTTGATGTGATTCCACACTAATTTTCACTAAATGTGATTATGATAATGGGGTAAATTCAATAATTATTAGTAAAAAACAAATAGAGGAACTTCTAATGGGGATACCCCCATCCTTGAGAACACCAACCAACCCTCTCCCTGAAATGCACGCCATACCTAGCCCCCCACCCACCCAGACTACCCTCTCCACATCCCCCCTGCACCAGCCCCTGCCCCATGGACTAGTATCCCCCCCCCACTAGCCCCCTACCCTCTTCACCATCCCCCCTTCCCCCCTGCACCACCCCCTCCCCCCGACACTGCACCCCCACCAGCCCCTCCCACCTGCTGCACCAGCCCCACCACCATCCCCTCCCCCTATCCCCCCTGCTGCACCAACCCCACCACCAGTCCCCTCCTTGCACTGCGCCCCCACCAGCCCCCTCCCCCCTACACCCCTTCTCTGCTGCACCAGCCCCCCTGCCCTACACAACCTTTCCCCCTCCCCCTATTGCACCAGTCCCTCCCCCTCCCCCTCCCCCTTCCCTTGCACCAGCCCCTCCCTTAACCCCCTGCTGCAACCGACCCTCCCCCTCCACCAGCCCCTCCCCCTCCCCCCTCCTGCACCAGCCCCTCCCCCTACCATACACCAGACCTTCCCCCCCCCCACCAGCCCCTACCCCCTACTGCACCAGCCCCACCACCATCCCCTACCCACCTATTGCACCATCCCCTCCCCCCTATTGCACCAGCCCCTCCCCCTCCCCCTCCCCCTCCCCCTGCACTACACCAGCCCCTCCCCTTACCCCCTTCCCTACACTACACCAGCTAGCCCCTCCCCCTCCCCCCTTCCCTTACATAAGCCCCTCCCCCCCACACTGCACCCCCACCAGCCCCTTACCCCATGCTTCCCCAGCACCACCACCAGCCCCTCCCCCTCCCACTTTCCCTGCTGCACTAGCCCCTCCCCCTTTCCCTGCTACACCAACCAACCCTCTCCCTCCACCCTGCACTACATTCCATTTAGAGAGTCTTTTTTAACTTTTTTCTTTATTTTACATCTCAAGGTAGACCTTTTTCCCTTTTTTCCTACTTATTCAATCATGGACTCCTCTTGTCATTAAATATGTCAGTTATTTCGGTAATTTTCACATGCCATATATTTTTTTATGGTTTGGTGTGTTTATTATTATCTCACCATCCAATCTTGGCCTTAGCAGTGGAGGGGAGGCCTGGGCCTGGGGGGCTGCAGTGGAGGGCTGGGGGTGCTGGGAGGGGAAGGTTGGGAGGGGGGGACGGGGGGGCGGCACTGGAGGGCTGGGAGGGGGGGCTGCAGTGGAGGGCTGGAGGGCTGCGAGGGGGGGCTGGGAGGGGGGCTAGGGGGGCTTCAGTGGAGGGCTGGGAGGGGGGCTGCAGTGGAGGGCTGGGGGGCTGGGAGGGGGGGATGCAATGGAGGGCTGGGGGGGAGGGGGGCTGTAGTGGAGGGCTGGGAGGGGGGGGCTAGGAGGGGGGGCTGGGTGGGGGGGGCTGCAGTGGAGGGATGGGAGGGGTGCTGACATCTATGCTAAGCAAAACAAATGAAACAAATTCTTCTGTGCCACCTGTGTTATCTTGAAAATATAAAATGTAAATGCGCAAACTTTTGTGATCTGTCATGTCATTTTTTTCATTTTATAGAAAATTGTAGATCAACAGAATGTCCAGACATCCACTTCAAACAATCAGGAAGTTGATCTTGATGAGTTGTTGGATGTAAGTTGTGTGACGGTAATGTTCCAGCTTTATCGTGCCCACATTCCTTTATTTGTTTAAGTGCATGGTTTTTATCAGGATCCGAAATTGGAAAAATTGCAGTCAGACCATTTTTTATTTGTACCAAACATAGCCTTAGATGCGGGAAAGAATTTTAGATTGAGGGGGAACTAACAAATCAAATGAAATGCAGATTATCTGTAAGTGTTTGCAGATTACTCATACAGAACTATTTTCAGATTTCTTATACAAAACTGTTTCCCAACTTCTCAAACAAATGTGTTTTTGCACATTTCTTATGCTAAACTATTTCCAGATTTCTTATTATGACTACACTAGGATGATGTTGATAGTTTCATCTTTGGCTTCAGTATGTATTGAATGTATCCATGTATGATATGAGGGTTGATAACTTAATATAGAGAAGGCAATCTTCAAAAACCCTGAGTCTCAATATGGCAGGAGATGAGGTTCTATTATGTTTCAAATTTTATGTTGTCATTGTGTATCATATGTAGAGTTTTTAATTTATCATTTGTCTAGGGAACAATTTATATTTCAGTAGTTGTAGATCTTATGTGCATTCTAGCGATGTCACGCTCATAAAAAATACTAGCATTCTTCTTTTCTATTGGTAACTAATGCAATTACAACATCATTAATTATAGATTGAGGTGTGATTTATTTTAATGGATTCTTAGATACCACTCCATCTCTAATTAATCCTCCAGATGGTTCAACATACCCTCTCCATGAGTTTTTTGGGGGTAGCAGTTTGTTGAACCTGCATTCAGATTGGCTTGAAATTTACATAACTGTTTGTACATTTCTTATAAATAAGTGCTTCTAGACTGTTTATATGTAAATATTTCTAGATTACTTGTACATAGCTATTTCCATAATTCTTATAAAGAACTGTTACCCAAATTCTCATACAAATGTGATTTTATACGTTTCTTATACAAAACGGTTTTCCAACTTCTCATAAAAATGTGTTTTTACACATTTCTTATACAAAACGGTTTCCCAAATTATCATACAAATGTGTTTTTATGCATTTCTTATGAAAAACTGTTTCCCTACTTCTCATACAAATGTGTTTTTACACATTTCTTATGATAAACTGATTCCAGATTTATTTGGAAAACTATTTCCAAATTTCATTGGATAACATTTTCCAGATTTCTTATTATGACGACAATAGGTTGATATGGATAGTTTCATATTTGTATTTAGTATATATTGAATGAATACAAGCAGGATATGAGGTTTTTTTACTTAATATGGAATAGGTAATCATAAAAAAAACCCTGAGTCTCAACATGGCAGGAGATGAGGTTCTATTATGTTCCTAATTTTATGTTGTCATTGTGCATCATGTGTAGTGCTTGTAATTTATTTTACATCATTATTTTTTCTCCAGGTTCATGTTTTAGGTTGTCGATGTGTGTGAGCTGCCTATATCGGTGTTGGGTAGGAAAGGATAGTATGAAGCTGAGATGCAAGGAGGTCTTCGACATGAGGCATTATTTTAGGTATAATGCAAAAGTTCCTACAAACCCTACATGACCCTGATTGCTAGGAACATTTGGAATAATGTATGAATCCTAAATCCCTACCATAAAAGGTGAAATATTGATGGATTTACATCTTTTGATATAGATTATTTTGTATTAATTGTTAGTGTAAATGTATTTTTCAATTATGGAAGTTAGTTTTCCAAATCATGAGGATGTATTTTGATGCAATATGAGAAATTGGTTTTGTAACAAGGTTTTTTGGATTATTTTTCAACATTATTTATATGTATTTAATATGACATTCCCTGTTTCCCTATTAAAAAACAAGTTACTAGAATTTTTTTAGAAGCTAAAAGGTGCATGACAATGCATATGAAGTTCTTAGTCAATTTATTAAGGATTTAGAACCCCACTACAAACTTTGGTGTCTTTAATTCATATTCTAACCCTTACTGTGATTTATTTTTCTGGGTTTTCAATTATTGCATTCCACTTTATCTTTGGTCAGTAAGTGTATTCATTTCTAAATCTTATCCCCCATTGGGGTTTTGTTCACAGTTATTCCTATTTTAATTTTATTTTTGTTGAAATTTTTTCAGATGTAAACTTGAAATATCCAATGTAACTGCATTAATGATGTTATGTAATTGTGAAGTGATATAAACTGGAATAGATATATGGTGGTAATGATCACATGATGATTCAAATCCAAGGTAACATCCCAATCACTTCATTTTTATTATTTTATTCAAAACATAATATATTTTTTTTGTATCTGCAGAATGTACCTGCAGTGGAGGGCTGGGAGGGGGGGCTGGGAGGGGGGGTGCTGGGAGGGGAGGCCTGGGCCTGGGGGGCTGCAGTGGAGGGCTGGGGGGGCTGGGAGGGGAAGGTTGGGAGGGGGGACTGGGGGGACGGCAGTGGAGTGCTGGGAGGGGAGGCCTGGGCCTGGGGGCTGCAGTGGAGGGCTGGGGGGCGGGGAGGGGGGGCTGCAGTGGAGGACTGGGAGCGGGGGCTGGGGGGCTGGGTGGGGGGGGCTAGGTGGGGGCTGGGGAGGAAGAGGAAGGTGATGGGGATCATGATAATAGGCGCCGGATGGTGAGATCTTCTCGGGCTTCAAATTTCGACTCTGACTGAAGCCAATGGCGATGAAAAAGGCATGTTTATTTAATTACGTGTCATTATTGTAGGTTTCCTTTCATTCATGGGTTGTGATGTTTTTCTGGATCATGTTATTGAAAGTGAAACGGTTTTTCTTTCTTTAGTCGTACTTTTAGTTTTTCATTTTAGGCATTTCTTGGTTAATAGAAAATAAATTGATAGAATTGAAGAAAAAAGAAAAAATTAACAGTGGAAAGAACATATTTACATATAACAGAACATGTGTTCTGAACCCCCCACCCACATGCAAGTCACCGTCTTACTATCAATACATTGACATCCTCTTGTATGAAATTATTTTAGTATGTCAAATTTAATCAATTCCATGAAAAATTCATTGTTAATATGTAAAATAGGAACTACATTTAGGAAGAAACGCTAATGTGTTTATTTTCTTGAGTTTTGATTTGATCATGTGCAATTCTATTATAGGATATATTTGTGTTTTGAACTAATATTTTTTAGTTTCTCATCATTAAAGTGCATGTGAAGGGGGTGCATACCCGGATGTGGTGGTTCCTACTCTAAAGACCACACCCACTACTGGACTGGGGTTGACCTGCAAGAATTGTTCAGATTTTGGAAAGTTAGCTACAACACATGTTTGGGGTTATAAACCCAAAATTTCTTATCCCTTTCATTTAATTTTATTTCCTTTAGTTAATTTTCTACTTAATAACAATTTTTTCCTCTTTTATGGGCCAGACAAAATCTGGACATCACCTCAAACTTCTGTTAAAGATCGATTTATACTATTGTTAGAATCTGAAACAAACATCCAGGTTCTTATTACACTTGACATTTATAATAACTGCTTCCATACCATTTTGTCTGAATTTTTAATTGAAGTACTGTATTTTAACTATTTTTTTAAATGGTTTTATTCTGGATAAGGTTCCCAATAATATTGGAGATGGGTCATGGTGTCTGCATGGTTTGCAGTGGGAAGTCGCAAGCATCGGCCACCAACTGGACTCAATGTCTGATACTTTTGTCGCTGACAAATGCCGCAACTACGAACAAACTTCAATACAATCTGTGTCATCCTCAGCCAAAACAGTCCCCCTGCCAACTGCTTATAGGTCTTTAAGAACCCATTATGTCCTCCTGCGGGTGTGGCATGATAATAATGAAGTAGGTTTGGAATCAACTGGGAGTCCTTGGACACAACTAGTCATCCCTTAAAGTAAAGCATCCCATGGTGAAGAGAATAGTCGTTCTTTGTGTCATGGTAATTATCCAAAGCTACTACAATAGGCTGCAAGTATTTATCATCAAGAACTTCCTGCTGCACAAGTGGCATTTCAACCCAATAGGGCTCCAAAATATGGTGGAATTTCTCGAGTATCCTCTATATAACTCTGCTCATCTCCCGATTTGAATCTGTCCCTATAACCACGTCTGCTATACCGGACTCACACAAAAGGTCTTGTGTCAACAGTTTCTTGCCGTCTGCAAGGCTGAAGGGCACCTTCTGCTGCGACAGCATACCCTGCAATGTTATTTGTCACCCATAATAATCAAAACTCATTGTTAACTTATTCATGTGAAAAGTAACAAATCCAAGTGTTTCAAGCCACTTTCATCCCCATAATAGGGTCTAGCCCAGATGTGTCAAACATGTTCGCGTCCACATCAAATTTTAAGTCTCCCAACTGTACTGAGAGAGTCTTACACAGGCCACTAGAAAAAACTCGATGAACTTCTCCCAAGAGAACCCCAAAGGACTTAGTCTGAGTAATAGGAAAATCTAGAAACTTTAAAAGGGCTTTTGACATGAAATTGTGGCTAGCCCCACTGTTTATAATCACCAAAATTGGAACTCCTGCAGAGTTTCCCTCTAACATCATGGACCTAGTTCCTTGAGTACCATGGCCCTCTAAAGTGCCAAGAAACAATGCCTGATAAGCCATTTCCATCATCCCTTCTTCCCTGTCACATTCTCTTCCTCCCTCTTCAGTTTCTGTCAGTTCTTTTTCTTGGGGCTTCACACAGTCCCAAACCATTATGTGCATGCCATTCTAGGAACACCTCGGTGCTGGTCCAAACTTTGATCCACAAGAATAACAAAGTCTCTTTACTCGTCGTTCCTCGTACTCAGATCTGGAAAGATTCCGAACTCACCTATGCCTAGGGGAAATCTTCCTTTTCTCAGTAGTCCAATCGAATCTACTCCTTTATGGAACAGCTGAAGTGGAGAGGGAGGGGGAGGGATGGGCAGTGGGGGGGGAGGGCTGGGCAGGGTGCTGGGTTACATGAGAGGTCTCTACATCCAATTCAAGAAAACGGTTACTAGTGGGAACTGTGATAAGCATTGCTTCAGCAACATCCGCCCGCCCTTGTATCTGTTCAGCACAAGCGTCCGCTGCCTCCAATTCATAGACAGTTGAGCCCACATGCTGTGCAGTTTGCACTTTCATCTGAAAATCCCCATGTACTGTGTTTACAGGGCTGATGTCTACAGCCCGGACCATAGCATGCTGAGCTTTCTCATCATCCATGTATAATCTTATATTCTGTTTTTAGGTGCAGAATGTTAAGGTGCAGAATTGTACAGCCAGGCCTGCTTTGCTGCAGGGGATCTGCCAATACCCACAGTTCAAATGAACCGTAGGAAATGTTTGGCGCTGGAAACATGTATACCCACGGTTTTATAACCATGGGAATACGTCTATACCCACGGTTCAAATGAACCGTGGGAAATTTCTGGAGCTGCAAACAGTATACCCACGGTTATAAAACCGTGGGTATACATCTATATCCGGAGATGCAAAACAGTATACCCACGGTTATAAAACTGTGGGTATACATCTATACTTGGAGCTACAAAACAGTATACTTGCGGTTATAAAACCGTGGGTATACATCTATACCCACGGTTCAATGAACCGTGGGTAATATAAAATTTTCCAGGTCTATACCTACGGTTCTCTGAAAACCGTGGGTATAGGCCTATTGCGACGACACTCCAGCCCGCGGTTACTGAAACCGCGGGTATACCCTATACCCACAGTTTCAAGGGCTATACCCACGGTTTTAAACTGTGGGTATAGGTGCGATTTCCAGTAGTTTTTTAAACTTGTTTGAAGTTGATTTATTATGATACAAATATTCCATATTTTATTTAAGGTTTTGTGATATTTTTTACTATGGATGGTTTATTTTTATACCATTCATAGTTTATGTTTAAAGTATTGAAATTTCGTATTCTAGTTCTAATATGAATGTTTATGTTATGTTTCAACCTTTTCATATGAGGAATGTATTGGACTAGTAAGTGATGGGTGGATCCTGCTATAGCTCCTCAATGCATCGGTAGGTCTCATGAGACAATTAGACATGTAATTGTACAAGGCCTTTCCCAATTTTATATATGGTTCTTGTTGAGGCCTTAATCATTTTTAGAAGTCTTGGCTGAGGCCTTAACAAAATGTTTCAGAATGTCCCGCATTATACATTCCATCATTATGAAATTAGTTATTACATGTCATAATTCGACTATTATAATATCCATGTTCATGTTTATATGGTGATATTTGATTAATTTTTTCCATATTATGTTCAACATTATGTTTAAAAAGGATGATGTTTTTATTACACATCTTGCCTTAAAATTTTATAGCTATCGCTGAATTATTTACCCTTACGGAGCATCTAAGATCACCTCTTTATTATGTTTTATTTTCCCAGGATTCTAAGAAGTGTATTATGATTGATATACAAGGTTAAGCTAAAGGGGATAATGGCATTCCCAAATAACTATATATGTTGTATTTTATGTTGGAAATTGTAATGTAATGTTAATGTATGTAATCTATTTTCCAAGACTGCTAAATTGATTGGTCCTTCGGGACTTGATTCCTTATATCATGCCAATGTATTAAAATAATGCACCTAATCTGGATAACTGGGGTCTAGGCGTTACATAGGGGTAATAAATTCGAAAAAGGAACATTGGGCTTTAACTCTATCATCACCTGGTACATGAAATTTGACCTTACTGAGCACCTAGTTTGACACTCCTAGGGGATATTTTTAGGATAATTCACATTTTCTTTACAAACCATTATAAAGGATTTGAAAATAAATATATCCCCCAAATAAATCAAATTTTTTATTTTGATATTAACAATGCATAGATTTTTTATTTATGTTAAGTGTTATACTAGATTTATAATTATGTGTTAGGATTTAAAATCAATAATGTCATAATCTAATAAAGTATATTCCATTGTTTAGAAATAGTTCCTGGAAGAATGAATGATATCAATACTCATGGTCAATGTAGAAATTTCCCTATTGAGAAAGACAATGCAAATGGTATTGGATTTGAGTATATCATGGCTATATTAGGGCATCTTACTGAAGTTATAACAAATAACCTTTCCCAAATGGAGTAACCTATTGTTCCACAATGTGATTATCCTATGTTGGATCACTTCATGTGATAAAATCCCCCATCATTTAGTGGAACTAATAATCCTATGGTAGCTGATAAATGGATTAATCCCCTTGAAAAGATATTTCTAGACTTGGGATGAAATGAAAAGGAAAAGGTTACACTTGCATTGTATTATATCAAAGGTTATGTTCATCAATAGTGGTCTTTGATCTAGAGTACTAGGGAGGAATAAGAAATATAAAACTCAAAATATAGAGATTTTAAAGAAACATTCTTTGATAAATATTTCCCTCATGAGGAATGAACTGAAATGAATAGAAATTTCCTTAGCTTAAAGAAAAAGGAAGAATAAAGTGTTGTGAAGTATGAGGATACCTATACAAGACTATCCAGGTATGTTGTGGATTAAATATATAATATGGAATGCAAGATTGATCATTTATTTTAAGGGATTATGCCAAGTCTCTAAAGGGAACTGGTTTCTCAAACTTTTTCTTCATATGATGAAATAATTTTATGTTCCATAAAAACAGAGAAGGAATTATCTAGATCCTATATATTTAAGCAAAATAAAGAGAATAAGAGGTCATCTAAACACTAATAAAAAGGTAATGTGTCAAATAAAAAGAATAAAATGAATCAATTTTCATCATGTGGAAATTGTATAAATAGACATCCTAAAAAATACTTGAAGGTCATGGTAGTTTGTTATAAGTGTAGTGATAAGGGTCATTTTGATCATGAATGTAGGGAAATAAAGATACCACTACTATCCAGTGCTTCAACTATAAATAAATGGGTCATTATTCAAACCAATTTCTCAAGCGTTAAGGGAATCTACCACAGAATAGGCCAGGAGGTGAAGGTCAAGCTTAAGAAATCACTACAGCTGATGTGGAAGTACCTAATGATGTGGTGGAAGGCACTTTAATCATATCTTGAAATTTAGCTACTTATTTATTTGATTCTATATATTCTCAATCTTTTATATATTCCATGTTTTCTAAGAAAATTAAATACTTCCCTAGAACCTTAATAAGGGAGTTGTCAATCAAAAATCCTAGTTGAAGTCTCACTACAACAAGGATGTATCAGGAATTCCCCATTATAAAACATAAACATGATCTATTTATGGAATTTATTATTATAAATATGGTGAATTTGATATAATCCTTGGTAAGGATTGACTTTAAAAATATTATGAAAAAAATTATTGCAAGGAGACGGGAATTATGATTCATGATGAAGATGTGTAATTACTTATCTTTATAGAAGAGACTTCATCATCTGAGTCATGTCTAAATCCACACCTAGTAGCTCTTATGAATGAAATTATTAGGGAATAAGATCAAATAAAATGTATGTATGGAAAAGTTAATCCTAAAATTTAGGATGTACCTATTTTATAAGAATACATTGATGTAGTTCTTGAGGAATTACCTGGACATCCACTAGAGCATAAAGTTGAGTTCTCTATTGATTTAATCCCTGATACAAGACCTATATCAAAGACTCTATATACAATAGACACTATAGAGTTAGTGGATTTGAATAAAAAAACTAGATGATTTTTGTAATAAGGGATTCATATTACCTAGTGCTTCACCTTGGGTGTGCTTGTTTTATTCATTAAAAAGAAAGATGTATCCATGAGGTTGTGCATTTATTTTAGGGAATTCAGTGCTATTATGCTAAATATAAAGTATCCTCTACCTCATATTGATGAATTATTTGATCAACTTCATGGAGCTCAATATTTTTCAAATATTAACCTTTAATATGGGTATCATTAATTGTGAGTAAATAAGGAATACATTCTGAAGACAATATTTCAAATGAGGTATAAACATTACCAGATTATAGTAATTCCATTTATATTTACTAATTCACCCTCTATTTTTATGGATTTAATTAATATATTATTCAAGGAATGTCTTGATAATTTCATTATGGTATTCATTGATGATATATTGGTGTATTATAAGAGCTATATGGACTATAATAATCACTTATGGTCCATTCTTAAGACTCTTAGAAGAAAATAGTAATATGGAAATTTTACTAAGTGTGAATTCTAGCTTTAAAAAGTTTATTTTATTAGCTATATTGTCTCTAAGGATGAAATATAAGTTAATCCTATGAAGATAAATATAGTCAAATAATGGCATATTCCAATGAATATAACTGAGGTAAGCAATTTCATCGGTTTCGCAGGTTACTATCAGTGATTCATTTGGAATTTTTCCCAATTTACTAAACTATTAACCAAGATTAAAAGTAAAGGGTTTAAGTTCATATGGACAAAGGAATGTGAGGAATGCTTTAAAGAATTAAATATGATATTTGTAAATGCTCCAATTTTGATTCTACCATCAAGAAATGATGGGAATCTGATATATAGTGATGCATTAAAAAAGGGGCTCAGTTTTGTCCTTATGTAAAATGATAAAGTTATTACATATGCATCAAGGTAGTTAAATATTCATGAACAGAACTATCTAACCCATGATATTTATTTGGGAGTTATAATAATTTCTTTAAATATATGGTGACATTATCTTTATGGTGAGATATGGGAGATATACATAGACCATAAGAGCCTAAAATATATCTTTTCAAAAAATAGCTCAACATGGGGTAAAAGAGATGGATCAAGCTACTCAAGGATTATAATTTCTCAATAAACTACCACCTAGGGAAAGTAAATAAGGTAGTGGATGCATTAAGCATAAATTATCATAGATTTCTATCTCAAATGAGGATTGGTAGGGATCCTATGTTCATAGATCTAGTAAATATGGATATGGTGATTTTTAAAGAATGGGATATATCACTAATTTTTCAAATGATTGAAAACCCAAATTTATTATAAAAGATAAAAATTTCTCAATCTAATGATGATGATTTTTGGAAGAAAATTAAAGTAGTGAATTGTGAGAAATTAACAGACTTTGTTAAAATGGTATTCTGAAATTTGGAAATAGACTATGTGTTCCATTTATACCTGATATAAAAAGAGAATTTTTGGATTATACTCATAGCTAAAAATTTTATATACCCTATAGTATCACCAAAATGTATAAGTATTTTAGGGAACATTTTTTATAGGATAACATGAAGAAGGAAATTGTTGATTATGTATCAAGATGATTAGTTTTATAATAGGTGAAGGATGAAAGAAATCATACTAGATGATTTATGTAGCCTATTCTTATTCATTTGTGTAAATTAGAAGACATTACAATAGAATTTTTCATAGGACTACCTGAGACTCCAAGAAGGAATGATTTAATATGGTTTATTATTGATTTCTTAACCAAATCTGCACATTTCCCCACTATAAGAGAAGATTTAACTCTTAAGAACCTCACAAGGATTTATATTAATTAATTTTTAAAACTTCATACCGCACCTCTTTCAATTTTTTTGATCATGATCCTTGTTTTACATTTAAATTCTAGAAGATTCTTTAGAAGTCTCTTGATACTGACATTCATTTGAGCACTGCCTACCCTACTCAAACTGATGGACGGTCTAAAAGAACTATTTGAACATTGGAATACATTTTGAACTCATGATTACATGAAATTAAAGGTATATGGGATCATTATTTTCCTTTGGTAGAGTTTTCATATAACAATAGTTCCCATTAAAGTATTTAAATGGATTCATATGAAGCATTATATAGTAAGAGATCTCATACTCCAACTTGTTGGGATGAATTTGGTGAAAGGAAACTTATAGGTCCAAAACTTTTTTAAGAGACAATAATAAAGGTAAATACTATTCGGGCTCATGTTAAAGAACCTCAAAGTAGGAAAAATAGTTATTCTGACAAATAGAGGAAATATTTTCAATTTCAAGTGGGAGATCACATTTTTTTGAAAGTATATTCATGGAAGGCTATCATAAGGTTTGGTAAGAAGGGAAAATTGATCCCCAGGTACATCATACCCTATAAAATTCTAGAAATGATTGGATCTAATTCTTATTAATTTTAAATACCACCAATCCTCTATAAAGTACAATATGTGTTCCATATATCATTGTTAAGGAAGTACATGCTAGACCCAACACATGTGCTCACCTTTTAAGAGATAAAATTGGAACCTGGTCTATATTAGTGTGAAGATCTCATCCATATTCTTAATACTAGAGAGAAATTATTGAGGAATCAGATGAATTGACCGGTAAAGGTACTTTGGAGAAATCTTAAAATTGAGGAAGCAATGTGGGAACCAGATGATGTTATGAAGAGAACCACCCTCATTTGTTTAGAATGTAATATCCATGAAATTTTCAATGATAATATTTTTTTAGGAGGTAATAATGTAACACCTTGATACTTTATGATATATTTCCTTTTAAATAAATTCAATCTCTTTGATAGCTTATGATACACGCAACCCCGAGTCTAAAAGAACTGTAAAATAGTATACCTTTATAACCTGATCATTAAATTAGTGGGTATGAATAGGAATAACTAAATTATGAATAATATATGGTTTACATATGTGTAGATAAATTTATTTTTTATAAATTTAGTAGAAATAAAAAAATCATTTGAAAGAAAAAGATTTTTTTTTTGAAAAATAGTATTTAAAAACGGTTTTGTCATGTTTTACATGCTTATGTAAAGATTAATTTTTAAAACTTTTAGAAATTTTATTTTAAAAATTTATCTTCATTTTTAAAATCATCATTTCAAAATTTTATTAGAGTGAATTTGATAAAATCTTCTAAAAAGATTAATTTTTCAATGAATATTGAAAAATACTGATTTTTATTGAAAATTATCTTTTCATTTAACGCATTTACAGGTCCCATTTTATATTAAAATCGTTTTAAAATTAATAATAGTTAAATTATATTATAATTAATCCAATTTAGTTTATTTTAATCAATTATATGTTCAATTTTGATATAAAAACTTTTTACACTTTTGAAAAGTTTTCGTTTGGAAAACCATTTTTTCATCGCATTAGTGAGTTTAATTTTAAATTAAATTTTACCACTCCTATAAATTGAATTTGATAAAATGGATTCCATATTTTTAATTATAATAATTAATATTATATAATAATTCCAACTTAATTTTTTTTTATAATGAATAGTAAAAATTAATTATTACGGTTAAGGTAAAAACAGGTTTACCATGGGTTAATCTATAAATATAAGGGTTAAAATGACCTCAAAACTTATATAATTCCTATTTGATGGAAATATTTAGACCTTAACACATATAAGGTCCTAAAAGTATCCATTTTGGAGCCTGTTATCATGTGAAAAACATGGGTATGATTTATTCTTTTCAAAAATTCAGACCATGTTCTCCTCCTCAATACTAAAAGGACACTCCCTAACCTCACTTTTTCAAACCTCTCAAGTATTATGGATTGAAAAAACCCTACAAAAATCACTTCCCAACATCCTTATACTCATTATATAGCTGTTTTGTTTTTCACTAAAGACCAATCTGAGGGTCTTTAATAAGAGATCCAAAGGAGGTTCCTCTAAGCGAAAGTAATTGTATAAACTAAACTCATTTTACCACATTAAATTATGTATTAATAATTATAATATACTAACTCTGGTATCTACAATATACTAATATGTTATTATGTTTATTTCATAATATTTATCCATCTCTTTCTCCATCAAATGGGAAACAAAGACATCACTCTGGTGTACGGTAGACTACCGCCTTGTGAACCGATGTAATTTGTTTTTTATCACCGACTCATATGGATAGTCATAATGATAGAAATAATGAATATATATGATACATATGATATGATATTAATTATTTAAAATTAATATATCATCAAATTACTTACCATTTCACCCATTAAGGGAATGATATTGTTGCTCGTGCGTACATATGGCCTACCATCTCCACGAAGCAATGCGATTCATTTTCTATGTACAAATTTTAAAAAAAGTTCTAAAAAATGTATTTAATGATTAAATATGATATTTATAAAATTAATATAATTATACATATGATCTAACTATATCCTAAACATAATAACAAGAATATTCACAACAAAACACGCATGAGAAAACAAGACAATTAACACCTAAAATGATGATAATAATAAAAGATTGTTAACTAACGGGTGGTAAAATGTTATAAGAGGATCATATATAATATTATATATATTAATTTGAGTTATGGTATAAATTAATAACATGTTTAAATACATTATAAAGGATATTAAATTATTTTCAACTAAAGGAAAGTGTGAGGTAATGGATTTCATCTAAATTTTCATTACATTGAGAAATATTTGTTAATATACACCTATTCATTTTTATGTGGTGTATATACTACCCCTTTGATGTAATTAACATGAATACATATTTATTCATTATGGTTAATGTTTTGATTAATTTTTTATTCTTTCAAGGGGTTATAATTTAAAAGTTACCAAAGAGGTAAGAATCTTTTTTACAATCTCAGTTTCTTTTGGGATTGATTTTACTTTCATTGAAGGAATATTATAATTTATCCTTAATAAGATCCAATAATTTTCCTATACACTAGATTTTCTATACTTTATTACAAATTTTAGTCTCTTTGGTACTTTAATCAATCAATTAAAATTTTAAAATAAAAACTTATTTTATTTCTCTTTAAATCAAATATATTTTTCTTCCATGGCCATGTTTTTTAAAATGGTTTTACAAAAGTCATTTTATTTAATAAAATGATTTATTAAGGAAATTTTAACGTATAATTTAATTTTAAATTTTTTTAAAGGAATATTTATATTATTTTTATAAAGTTACAGTTTTTACAAAAATTCAAAAGGAGTGTCTTTTTTAACGTATACGGTGATAACGAACTTCCCCACTACTACAATCATTTTATGAAATGTAGCTTCTTCTATATGTTTTAAATGGTTCTACAAAGAAAAATATTTTATGAAATATTATTTTAACATTTCACTTTTATTCCCTTTATTAGTTTAATGGAAATAATTATATATCCCCTCGATGCATTGGTGGGTCTAATGAGACAAATCACTTGGAAAAATTAAATGGGTTTTTACCCATAGTTTTAAACTGACTTGTGAAAGGTCATAGAGGTATAGATATCATGATATATGAGATCATAAAATCTAAAATTAATCATTTCCTTTATATATAATTTAGTTATTATTATCCATGATATTATTTCATTGATATTATCCATAGATGCATTTTGTGCTCAAGTTGTTAATTAAATGGAATGTGTGTTAAGTTATTTACCTTACCATATTGATAATGCCTTATCTGATCATGATATTCAAGTTTTTGATTAAATGGAATGTATTTTCAGTTATTTACCTTTCTATATTGATTATTCCTTATTTATTCGTGATAGATTCTATTGTACTTAACCCTTACTGAGCATTTGAGCTCACCCTTATTTTGCTTCCTTTCCCCATGATATGAAGAAGAATTGTTTGAATGAGTTCAAGGATGCCAAATGTTTTCCATTACTATGTTTTATCTTTTATTCCCAGTGTAAAATGGGTATCATGTATGTATCAAGTTCTCCAAAACTACTAAATTGATCAGTCCTTTGGAAATTGACCCCTTGTATCTATGTCAATGTAATAAGTAGACATCGAATCTGGGTTACTGAATTTGGGGTTGTTACATGGATAATATCCTTGACATATATCCTCCCAAGCTCATCCACTTAAAAGTTCTCCTAAATGGATGGGTAAACTTTATCAATTTATCCACAATCACCCACACTGTTTCACTACCATGAGGAGATTTTGGTAAACCAATCATTAAATGCTTGGTGGCGTCATCCCATTTACACTTCGAAATACGTAATGGCTGTAAAATCTTAGTAGGTCATTGATGTTCCACATTCACCTACTAATATGTGGAACACCGATAAAAGAAACTTGATATCTCCCTTTTCATCCTCGACCACCAATACTAGCATCATAAATCACAGCACATCTTGGTGAGTCCGGGATGAACTACCCATTTAGAAGCATGAAACTATTGAATCAATTATTCTCATATATCTATAGGAACCCAAATGCATCTATGAATATGCAATATCTCATCCTCTTCAACAACCCAACTAGGCAGTGGGTCCCCACCTGAAACACTCTCCCTTAGGACCAATCCCTTGGGATCCAAAAGCTGAATCATCTTTACTCTATCCAGAAGTGAAGAGTTCACTAATAATTATGAAATCACAGGCTATCCAAGATGGTCCTCTACCTCTAAATGAATATCAGAAAACAAGTTCATCAACTACCATTCACGACTGGCTACTCTAACTGCCTATGTATGAGTCTTCCTGCTCAAAGCATCAAGAACTACATTACCTTTTCTAGGAGTATAATCAAGCTCAAAATCAAAATATTATAGGTATTCAACTCATATTCTCTATTTGAGATTAAATTCATGCTACATGAATATATATTTGATGATTTTATGGTATGTTTATATAACAAAACATTATAAAAATAGATAATACCCATAACAATTCAAGGTAGGAATGACTATTTCTAATTTGAGATCATGTGTCGGGTAATTATGCTCATCAGTTTTCAACTGATGTGACTCGTATGCCACAACTCAATCACCTTGTATCATAACTTCCCCCATATTGATGCCTAATGCATCAAAATAAACTGTATAGCCTCTTCCGAGCTCAAGTAGAATCAGGATCAATGGTGAGTTAAGTCTTCTATTTAACTCCTAAAAGGATTTTTCACAAGCTTCAAACCATGATAATTTGATACTCGTATTTTTTAAGCCTGTAATATGTATTGAAAGGTGCAAGAAATCTTGAATAAAATGAAAATAATATTTAGCTTTACCCAAGAAACTTTGTATGTCAAATATGTTCTTGGGATGATTCCAAGAGACCATGGATATTGCCTTCTCTAGGTCCACAAACACTCCTACCTATGAAATGATGTGACCTAAAAAGTGAACTTTACTGATCCAGAACTGACATTTTGTGAGCTTGGTATATAGAATATACTCTCTCAATATACTCAATACGATGTAGAGGTTTTTTGAATGATCACATCGAGTATGAGAATGCACCAAGATATTATCCATGAAAACCACAATAAAAGAATCTAGGTATGGGTAGAAAACCTGATTCATCAAATCCATAAAAAAATTCAGTGCATTTGTGAGACCGAGTGTCATGACCAAATACTCATACAAGCCATAACTATTAAGAAAATTATTACAAGGTATATCCGGAGTTCTGAATCGTACCTGATGATATCCTAACATTAAATGAATCTTGGATAAGACCTTATCTCCTCAGAGATGGTCAAATTGGTATTCTATATGAGGTAGTAGAGACCGATTCTTAACCATAAGCTGGTTCAATTTATGATAATCCACACAAAGACTGAGAGTCTCATTGCCTTCTTGGTGAAAAGCACAGGAGAACTCCATGGTGAAGTATTGGTTTGTATAAAACCCTTAGCTTCTAATTTTTCCAACTATCTCTTGAGTTCCTAAAACTCATTTGGATCCACCCTATTAGAAGGAATAGATACTGGTGATACTCCTAGAATAAGCTATATAATGAACTCTACCTCTCTCTCTTAGGAGGTAGCCTAGAAAAATCATCAAGGAAAATGTCGTTAAAACAATATGCAATAGGAGGTAAATCTGTCTAACATGTTCCCTAGTCATCTAAAAATATATTTCCAATCTGAGTTGTCACTTCGCCTAACCCATTCAAGTCCAGCTTGAGTTTTCTAGACATCCCATTCACCCTTATAGATATAGTTACCGCCCTCCAGTGGTATCAAGGACACCCTCCGATGATAACAATCTATATGAGCTCGATAGGGAACCAACCAGTCCATCCTGAGAATAATGTCAAAACCTCTCATCTCAAGGATGAAGACGTTCCATGTGAAACAAAATCTGTCTATCTCAAGGGGGAACTCCTTACATCAGCACACACTCTCCGATTGAATACATAAAGGAATATTTATGGTCATATCTCTATAGAAATACTCAATATTGGGGCCATGATGTTCCATAATAACCATATATATGAAAGAATATGAAGAGTATGTGTAAAATAAAGTAGATACTAGAGTATAGGCTAGTAAAATCATACCTCAGACTTTAGACGGCCTGAAATTCTACTCCTCAAGTGTGGGTTTTACTGTATATATCTAGACATATCTGTTTCCCTAAGATACAATCAGACTACTCTGGGCAGGTATGCTCTACTGGCGCTGTATATCTGGTGTCTAACTCCCTCATCCATAACCACCTCATCGTCCTAAACAGCTGGTAGTACTCCAGTAAGGGTGTAATTCTGGCCTGGTGACTTGAGTAGCCCGGCCTGAAATCCTGAGCAGCCAGACACAGTGAAGCCCGAGTCCGGTCGATGGTTCATCGGGTTGGGCTTGGGATTATCCAAGTAGGCCCGCAGGTCGGGCTGGCCCTTCAATAGCCTGGCCCGATGGCCCGTCTAAATTCCAGGTTTCTTTAAAAAACCATGGAAACTACTAGTAGGCAGATTCAAACCCCCTACCAAAATCTTCTAAGGTTGCACCTGAATAAAAAATACAAGACTAGATTTGTGTGTGTGTGTGTAAACAAATCTATTAATAAAAAACCACATGAAATATTTGTTTTTGTGGTTACGAACATATTAATTAAATAAATTTAATTTTATTTAATTAAATGAAAACATGTTAATTCATTTTATTATATATAATTTACAATTCAATGTTGATAATGAGCTCGACATGTAGTCAAAGCCTGCTAAAGACACAACATCATAATCAGATGATTGATTTTTTTATGTAGTCTTGGAGTCGAATTGCCTTAAGTTAATTAATGATATGTTAAATAAAGGGGAGGATTCACAAATTTTTGGGATTATTCTAAGAAAAATTTATTCTCTGGCTGAGTCCCTCTCATCTTGCAACTTTTCCTTCATCTTGAGCGGGGGTAATCTCGAATCTCATCAGCTGGAGATATTTGGAAAGTCTTGGGGTAACCACTGCTAGATTGATCATTTTCCTGAGTGGATTTGTATGGTTAATTCGATTGATAAGTAATATATATTTTCTTTTTCTCAAAAAAATATAGATTCCCATATATAAATTAATTTAGAAAAAAATAAAATACCCCCCCACTATAAAATACTAATAAAAAATAAAATAAACATTTTTACAAAAACATTGCTAAATTTTTTTTTAAAAACGTTTAAAAAAATATGTTTTATAAAAAATTTAAAAAATAA
Organism: Viscum album; assembly: GCA_963277665.1. Taxonomy (NCBI): domain Eukaryota; kingdom Viridiplantae; phylum Streptophyta; class Magnoliopsida; order Santalales; family Viscaceae; genus Viscum; species Viscum album. The sequence continues at coordinate 1,730,125,398 of OY728164.1, read as the reverse complement.
TTTAAAAAATGTTTAAAAATAAATGTAAAAAAATTAAACAAATGTTAAAAAAACATTTAAATAACACAGTTTTAAATAAATGCATTAAACTCACCCACTACTTCGCATCCCCCAACCCCTCATTAATTGATTTTATAACTTGAACATAATATATATAGATTCACATATATAAATAAATTTATAAAAAAGTAACATAACCACCCATTGTAAAATGTTAATAAAAAAATAAAACAAACATTTTTACAAAAAAATTGTTAAAAAGTTTTAAAAAAATACATTTAAAACAAATTTGTTTAAAAAAAGATGTTTAAAAAAGTTTTTAAAAAATCATCTAAAAAATCTTAAAAATAAATGTAAAAAACATTTTAAAAGAAATGTGAAAAAAAAAACATTTAAATAACCGGGTTTTAAACAAATTCTTTAAACTCACCCACTTTTGCTCACCCCCCCCCCCAACACCTCATTAATTTTTTTTACAACTTGCACATAATATATATAGATTTTCATATATAAACCTATTTAGAAAAAAATAACATATCCACCCATTGTAAAAAGTTAATAAAAAGTAAAATAAATTTTTTTACAAATAAATTGTTAAAAATTTATAAAAAATACGTGTAAAAACCTTATTTTAAAAAATATGTTTTAAAAAAATTAAAAAATTGTTTATAAAAACGTTTTAAATTAAACCTTTAAAAATAAATGTAAAAAAACAATTTAAAAAAATGTTTAAATAAAAAGGTTTTAAACAAACATTTAAAAAATGTTTTAAAATAAATGTTTAAATAAAAACATTTTAAACAAAATCTTAAAAAAAACTTTTAAAAAATAAGTTTAAAAAAAATTACATTAAACTTTGAAAAAAAATGTTTTTAACTCGTTATATATTTTATTTTAAAAATTATAAAAACCCACCATGGCCCAGCTCGAAAAATTCCAACCTGGCCCGAAAAAGCACGACCCGGCCCGACAGTTTGGGTTGGCCCGAGTCCGAGATCGGGCCTCCTCATGTGTTGTTCAGGCTAGCCCAGCCCGGCCTGAATAATGTCCCACGACCCAACTTTTTCGAGGGAAGGCCCAGCCCAGCTTGACCTAGCCCGGTCTCGGCCCGACCGAAATTATGCCCCTATACTCTAGTTATCCCCATAACGAGGAGATACTAATCCCACTCCTAAATTTCATGATAGTGTAGATCCTCTTTCACTAGTCACGGATGGGAAGGTTTAGAAAACATTGAAGATTCCCCATCCTACAACAAGATCAGCACTCAATGGGAACTCTATCACACTGAAGTTTTGTGTGACCTGGCTTCCCACACTGATGGAATAACACCTAACTATCGGTGTGGATACTATAACCACCATCATCCTGAAGAGAACCCTCTAGGATACACTTCCTTCAGTTGGTCAAAGTACTTCCTCGTCTAGGTGTTGAACCACTCTAGTTCACACCTTCAACTTCCATTATATTTCAAGGGCCTAGTTCACTATTGAAAACACAGTAGTCAACCTAAATACATTCACCTATGATCAGATGCCATATATGAGTTCATCCTCAAATCTCCTAGCCATGGATAGCTTATCATTTAGAAGAATAAGTTTGAAGCATTGTAGCTCCATAAATAGAGTTGAATAGTCCCTAACAGACATAGTTCCCTGCTCTGTGCATCAATTCCCTAGCTTGATCAACTCTCAAGGTCTCAATATAGAAGTTATCATAGAAATTAGTCTATAAATCCCTAAATAACGTAACCTGATGTAAATCTACTTTCATGATAACATCCCACCGCCTCTTTCTAGATTCATGAATCGTGTATGTAGAGAGTTTCACTCTTTATTCAGGAGGTTTCTCAAGATGATCGAATATCAATAACATGGCCTCTAACCATGACTCAGCAGCCTAGGTACTACCTTCCCTTTAAAAGGTAAGAGGGTGTTGCTGCTAGAACTCCCTAGTCAACTATACCATAGAAGGGGAAAGTCATGGATCTCTCTGTATAGACAACACTAATCACAAGAAACCCACTCAAAACTAAACATCAATGCATAGATCAAGTATAATAGGAGTTGTCGCAAGTGGGACTATAAGAGTTAATACCGATGACTCATGGACCACCACCTCTAGAGCATGGTTATTTCCACCATCCTAGCGTTCGACCTGAGGCTTTCGTGGAGTCATACATGTATAATTCCAAATGCATGTCTCAAAATGGGATTCGAAAATAGAATAGGTCACGGATAAATGGAAAAATACAGGTACCATTTCATCCTACTCAATATTCACTCCCAACTACCCACTACTAAGGTTAGTTTTAGGTCAAAGTTCGAGTCACACATCAGGAGTTCTAGTATATGGAATGTTAGTTTCATGTTATATAGTAAAACAACCTTTAAGTTTCAATTGGCATTCCCATGTAATGGAAACCATTTATTTTAACTTTTAAGAATCAACAAGTTCATTTTTATATACATCACAGTCTAATTAGATGAGTTACCATTCCCAAATTATAAAGACCTATGCATTATAAGTTTAATTGACTCTTCATGTAACTGCAACCATACCTTTACATCTAGTCTCAAAATGTAACAGGTTTGTATGTGATTTATAGATAATATAGATCACTATTCCCAATTTATAAAATTACCATCTTTATAAATTAAAATTTGAGTCCATTTAATCACAACCAACTAGCATTTCAATCTAGATAACTCAATCTACATTTCTCAAACATGTGATAATTGGTTAAGTAAGGTTCCATTATCAAGATATATGGGAAAACACCATTTTGGTTGATGGAGACACTTTAAATAAGCAATTATTTATCCCCTTACTATAATAAAAATTATTAATTTACCAATATAACAATCAAAGAACTACAACATGCTACAGGAAATGAACATAATAAAATAAACATGGAATGGAATATGCATGACATATAAATCCTCGGGTGCTTATAATGATTCATGTGACAATGATTTATTTCTATATCAGGATAAGGGTAAAAAAGAAAACCCATAATAATAATGATAATAAATGCCAAAAATCATGTGTTTCACCCATCAATGAAATCAGTACAACTGTAATAGGCATAATCCAAAACAACAAGTCTCATCCCAGGTAATTTGGATTTTCTCTATATGTGGGTTGGCTACTCCCAGGCATAGGCTCATTACTAAATTTCAGCATGTCCTAGTCTCTTTTCTACCAACCAAAATAGTAAGGCAAAGAAAAGAAATAGCTCAAATACCACTTTTTGACATCCTGAACCTGGTTCACTCCTAAGTAACCAAACCTGGTTGGCCATGTGGCCTCAAATGCACCTCCTCGTATTCTAGAGGCTTATGACTAGTAGCGAGGGTTTGGTATGGTACAGTGGGGTGAATATTCCCTCTTTTATTAGAGTAGTAACACAACGGTATCATAATGAACAAAAAAACATAATAAATGAAGAAAAAAGGAATGTAAATCATCAAGATAAATAGACAGGCATAAACCATAAACATTACCATATCCAATAACATATACAAAATGGTGTCATGTCATGATGATATACAAAATGGGGGATACAGAGTGGAAACAGATTAGCATGCATATACAAAGAATTATATAAAAAATATAGAAAAGGTGTAAAAATCTATCTCTAATAGCATTGTGAGCATTAGCTCAGTCCTCTCCCCCCATTATCCATCCTAGTATAGAAAATCGGGCATCCATAGCAGGTCACTTCCCTTTGTACCTACCTACATCAATGAATTCTATTCAGGTACCAAACGACAGTTCGAATAGGATGTGAGTAAAACTCATTAGGCCACCGACAATGATGTATAACACTATACAGTCTATGAATGTATGATGAGGTGGTGTGTATGTAATAATTTACAAAAAAATGTAAACAAACTAAATAAAACTTATGTCGGTTCAGGTTCCACATGGGACACCCGTCTGATGCTACCTGCTTCGGACTAATCTGTAAAGTCTCTGAACAAGTATTATTTTATAAAAATAATGGTTTCATTCCCATTAATTAAGCATAGTCAATATGGAGTTCCATGTCTGTTGATTAAAAATAGGCAAAGTGGGATGTCATGTCCATTTATTATAATTAGATAGTATGGAACTTTGTGTCCATTAATTACAAATAAACAATAAGAAACGTCGTGTCCAATAATTCAAAATAAATAGTATGTAACGCCATGTCCATTAATTACAATTAATAATAAAAAACATCATGTTTATAAATTACAATTGAACATTAAGGAATATTTTGTCCATAAATTCCAAGTGACCATTATGGAACATAATGTCTATTACAGAAGGAAAACATGATGTAATCGCATCCATGTCAAATTAAAAGAAAGGCTAAAGAACATAACTCATGTCATTATTCAATTCATTTAATCATTTAGGCTATAAAACTGATAAGTAATAAGAAGGGGGAAAGGTGTATAGTCTATTCCACTACATCATTTCATTAACTTGCTTTATAAAATTTCACTAAAAAACGCCAAACCAAACACACCTTAGTGGTGTTTTAGTCACAAGGGAAACATAAGTTATTAAGGTGTATAATGAAATACACCCAAGTGTTGGTCCAGGTTAAGCTCTTCAACCTCCAACCAAGTACAAGGGGATTCTAGGATGTTTATATCAAGGTTTAAACAGTTAATGTAAAGGTTTATCAATTTTAGGAGCAATGCCCAGAAATTCTGGAATATGTCACAATGGTGACATAATATAAACACCCAAACTTTTAGGGAAATGTATGAGACCATCTACCTTAGCTTGATAGTAGACTCATCATCCAGTATCGACCTCCAATTCAGGCTAGAACAAGAGAAATTATATATATAGACAAACATCCTAAAAATATGGCAGATTAGCTTGCACAAAAATGGAATTTGATACAGAAACAATGGATAAAAGAAGTAAGATGACTCATAGTCATACCGTTAGCTATACAACGTGATGAACGATTCTTAAATCAGACGTCGTATGGAGGAGATGGATCAAAGCCTAGGTTGAGAGGAAAGGGAGTTTCCAACATGAGGAGGTTGTTCTGTGGATGAGGAAATAAAAGGGAGGAAGAAAGGTTAAAGGCACTGAGGTAAAAATGGTAATTTACACCATTTTAAAGAGATGCATGATTTGGATGCACGATTGTCCAAACTATGTGCCATCTTTGTCTAAGTGGCACACCTCCTTGCATGGTTTGTGTATGGTTAGCACTAATCATGCGCTAACCATGCACCTCACCCTGCCCCTCTCAAATTCATAACTTCAGGCTCCGAACAAGCCCGAACTCCTATGACACCTTTTATACACTCTTAGGCTCTTTTATTTAGATAAAATAAGAGGTTTAACCTAATTGAAAAGAATATTGTTGGATTCATCATACTTTTCAAAGAAAAATAACACATTAGTGTTGGGGGTTAGGGGAACCACAACAGTGCCTTATTAGATTATTGAGAAATACCTAATAAATAACAAAAATCCTTCATTTTGAAATACCACTTCAATAGGACCATCGGGAAATAAGGTGAAAAATCACTGAAATCATCACACTTGTTAGGGTAGAAAAATCATGACTTCGAGTTGGGGGGTTAGGGGAAACATAATAGTGCCTTAATGGATCATTGGGTAGTACTAGATGAAGAACACAAAACTTTTATTTTGAAATACTACTAAAATTATATGTAAGGGAAAAATATGAAGAATTTCTGGAACACCACACTTGTCAGGGGAGAAGAATCATTACTTTGCACCTTCACATTGGGGTGTCAGGGAGAAAAGTGAAAAGTCATATCAACATTCAAAATACCAACATACTTCATACCTCAATTTAATGGTGGACATTTACCTTATCCACGTGTCACCATCCTAGCAATGCACTTGACATTCCATTAAAATTCATAACTTGAGATGATGTTGATCCTTGAAATCTCAAAAAATTGAGTTAAGTCTCAACTAGGAAAAATCCAAGTCATTATGATAATAATTTGACCCCTTAGTGTAAAGGGGGGTTTATACAAATGAGGTTATACTAATTATTATTGTATCTGAATGCACAATATCTATGTCTCTCCTCCTTTAAACTAAGGTTCTAGCATGTCGTTGAGTAAAGGAGAAATCCTACCAAATGAGTTTTATGATTCATACTTCTTATGGATACCTTTGGAGGTGGGAGTCAATTGGGTGCCATTAAGGGTTCTCCCTCAACCACATGAGAAGACAAGGTTTGACAACTTTGAAACAATTAAGTATATTCATTATTTTTTGTGCATCCAATTCAAACAGGACATGGTTGGATTTTGTGGAAATTGTTTTTTATGATGTTTTCATTACCAATAGACAAATGTTATCCCCTAAAAAACCCTTTAAATCATACTAATTGATGATATATATTATGGAAAAAAATACATTGGTTGATATCTTTTTTTAATGTATGTGTTTAAAAAATATCAAAATTGATATCTTATTTGATTCTTTTGTGATTATTTTGTATTTGATCTCTTATTTGATCAAATAATGTGATTATTCTAAGAAATTTTCATCTAATTTGAAGAAAATAATGGAGAGTTTCTTGATTTTTTCCACTATAAAATAATCATGTATTTTTTAGAATAATTTAATAGTATTATACAGTTTGAAAAACTAAGATTGGTTTTGATATTTTTTATTTATTATATTATTGATGTAGTTTAATACACATAAATTAATTTTTAATTTACTGAGATTTGTTTTTAGTATTAAAGTATAATTTATTTTGTAATAATTCTTAAAATATGTGTTACAATTCACACACCTAGGTGTGGGGCTTGACCCTTTGACCTCATCCCCATCCCCCATACACTTATGCCACCCCATCCGAAGGTGGGTTTTGGCAATGTTTTTATTTTATTTTTATGTCATAATACATTCTATGTATGATTTAGATTTAAAATATTGTTTGTATTTATTAAATGTGATTTATTAAACAATAATTCATTTATTTATTTTTTTATATTATTGAGGTGGTGAAATGTTTAGTTGTTAATTAGAAAACATAGTAATTTTATAATCAAAACATATATTGTGTTAATTTCTCTCGTTTTTTAAATGAGAACATATATTTTGTGTTTTAACAAATGAAATGTTTCTTATTTTTTAACATAACATTTTGTGTGTGTGTTTTATTGTTGAACTTATGGATTATTTTCCATTTTAATATGTCTACATGTGTTTTGTGAATATTTTTATGAATTAAAATTTATAGTTATCTACTAATTTGATCATGTTTTTGTGAAATATCTATTATATTATATGTATTACTTTAAAACTCTAGTTATATTTTTATGTTTGTGAGATGTGACCTTTCAAATCACAATGCTTATGTTTTTTGAAGGTTTCTTACATTAAAAGTTTTCATGAAAAATCTAAACATTAGCATTTATTTAAAGTAACAAATCTAATGAAAACATTAAAACAAATTTTTTTTTAGTTGTTATGTGTTTTATTTTTGTGAAATATAAGTTTTAAGCAAAAAAATTGTATTTTTTATAATTACATTGTTAGATAATAAATGGAACATTTGTTCATGTTTGTGTGATATTTGAAACACGCAACGTAATTACAAACAGTTGAGGAAGGGAAAATATAAATCGACAAAGAAACATACACACACACACATACATGAAGCTGGGGATACTTGAATCTGAGATCTCACCAACACCCCACCGAGCCCTAGGGGAATTTGAAACACACAACATCAATAAAATATGAAAGAACTAATTTACATTGGTTGAATGTAATTTTTTTCAAAATTATGGTTGAATCTCAAAAAATGGTACGGCCTTATCCATAAAAAAAGATGAAATACAAAAAATCTCCATTCAATGTAATTTTACAGGATTGTTTTCAAAAGCTCAAATGTTGGGAGAATCTAGGAATCAATGGAGGAATTTTTAGAGTGAAAAGTAAAGAAAGTACACTTATCCTTCACTGCTTTTGCCTCACACCCATATTCTTTGAACTTATACTCCTCCAGATTCAAGGAAGATGGAACCTTCCCCTAACTATAGCATTTGTTGGAGAGGCTGAAATGTGACTTCATCTCCTTGAAATGCGATCTGATGATCGGGTAGTGGCAGACGGAGCAGGCATGCCCCCCGTGCCGGGTCCGGTCGCCGGACTCCAGCTTCGCCAGACTGGATAGGATGTTGAACCCCCAGTCCGGGTCATAAAACATCACCAAAAACTTCACCAGAGACACCATGGAAGCATTTTTCTATCCATGGATCTCCATAATCTTGCTCGCCCCTAGGGAGGAACTGTAAATCACCCTCAGATACCTTATGTAAAGCACTGTATCTACTTTTATGATATGGGTCTCTCCGTCGTTCACCAACCTCCACACCAGCACCTCGAACGCCACCCTCTTGCACCGCTCCTGGGGGCACCGCATATTGGGGCAAGAACCTCCAGGAACATGCCCAGATCCACTTTCCCCAACCCGGAGACATCCATCACAGAAAGGATCTTCTCGTTGATGGCTTTGACGGCCCCCTGGAAGGTCTCTGACTTTAGAGAGTGGAGCAGCCTGCAAATTATGAATTCCAGGGAAGCCTTCTGGATGGATTTCTCCAGGAGGCCGGCATCGGGTTATGACACCAAAACATCATCGTCTCTCGTCTTCTTCCCCAGCAGATCCACATCGCAGTGGGTCGTCCTCGCGACCCACTAGAAATCCCTGATCTGGAGCGCATGGGCCAGATCTTGCCTCATCGCGGTCTTCTCCCCGGCATTCTTGAACTTGGAAGGCTCCACCATGATAAAATCCCACTCCTCATCATTGTCATTGGTCATCAATACCTTATTCTTCTTGTGCAGTTGTTTCAGGTGAGCTAAGTCGTCGTGCAGCTCGACGCGGTGGGTCATTTTGAGCGCATCTTTGAGGGGCCTCCTAGCTTCCTCAGTTTCCCCGGTGCCCAGAAGGGGGACTACCTTGTTGACCTAAGATCACTAGTAGTTTAGCCACATGTCCAGGACTCTGGTGTACATCACTGTCGCTCTCTGGTAAAGATAATTTGTAGAAATCATAAAATGGACGAAGCAATGTAGGAACCAGAGGATGTTATGAAGAGAATCACCCTCATTTGTTTAGAAGGTAATGTCCATGAAAATTTCAAGGATGATATTTTTTTAGGAGGTAATAATGTAACACCCTAAGATTTTATGATATATTTGCTTTTAAATAAGTTCAATATCTTTGATAGCTTGTGGTACATGCAACCCCGAGTTTAAAAGAACTGTAAAATAGTATACCGTTATAACTTGGTCGTTAAATTGGATGGTATGAATAGTAATAACTAAATTATGAATAATATATGGTTTACATATGTGTAGATAAATTTATTTTTTATAAATTTATTAAAAATATAAAAAAATCATTTGAAAGAAAAAGAAATTTTTTCTGAAAAATAGTATTTAAAAAAACAGTTTCGTTGTGTTCTTCGTGCTTATGTAAAAATTAATTTTTAACACTTTTAGAAAAATTATTTAAAAAAATTAACTTCATTTTTTAAATAATCATGTCAAAATTATCTTATAGTGTATTTGTGAAAATTTTCTAAAAAGATTAACTTTTTGATGAATGGTGAAAAATACTGATTTTTATTAAAAAATTTCTTTTCATTTTAAGTATTTATAAGTCCCATTTTATATTAAAATTGTTTTAAAAGTAACACTAGTTAAATTATATTATAATTAATCCAATTTAGTTTATTTTAATCAATTATATGTTTAATTTTAATATAAAATATTTTTACACTTTTGAAAATTTTTCCTTTGGAAAACCGTTTTTTCATCGCATCTCTGAGTTTAATTTTAAATTAAATTCTACCAATCCTATAAATTGAATTTGATAAAATGGATTCCATATTTTCAATAAGAATAATTAATATTATATAATAATTCCAACTTAATTATTTTTCATAATGAATAGTAAAAATTAATTACTACGGTAGGTAAAAACAGGTTTACTAGGGGTTAATCTATTAAGATAAGGGTCAAAATAACCTCCAAACTTGTATAATTCCTATTGGATGGAAATATTTAGACCTTATCACATATAATATTCTAAAATGAGCCATTTTGGAGCCTTGTTTCATGTGAAAAACGTGGGTATGATTTATTCTTTTCAAAAATTCATAGTGTGTCCTCCTCAATAATAAAAAGGCACTCCCTCCCCTCACTTTTTTACACCTATAAATACTTTTGGATTGAAAAAACCCTACCAAAATCCATTCCCATCATCCTTATACTCATAATAGAGATGTTTTTTCACTAAATACCAATCCTATGGTCTTTAATAAGAGATACAAAGGAGGTTTCTCTAAGAGAAGGTAATTGTCTAAACTAAACTCCTTTTACCACCTTCAATTATGTATTAATATTTACAATATACTAACACTGGTATGTACCATATACTAAGATGTTATTATGTTTATTTAATAATATTTATCCATATCCTTCTCCATAAAATGGGAAACATAGGCATTGCCCGTGTGTATGGCGGACTACCACCTTATGAACTGATGTAATTTTTTTCCTATCATCGACTCATATGGATAGTCATAATGATAGAGATAATGAATATATATGATACATATGAAATGATATTAATTATTTTAAATTAATATATCATAAAATTTCTTAACATTCCACCCATTAAGGGAATGATATTGTCACTAGTGCGTACATACGGCCTACCATCTCCACAAAACAATGCGATTCATTTTCTATGTCCAAATTTCAAGAATAGTTATAAAATGTATTTAATCATTATATATGATATTTATAACATTAATATCATTATACGGATGATGAAACTATATCCTATATGTAACAACCTAATGTTTTATAAATAGAAATTCATTTCTTATAAATATGTCATATAATCACATGAAATCACAACACAATGAACTACTAAGTATTATGTGACCTTTAAACATAATTTTGACACTTCTCTGTTTTTAATTTCAAAAATATGACATACACGGTTGTGATCAGTAAGATGTTTGGAGTCCGATAAGACAAACTCTTTTTTAGTGAATAGTAACCTACCCTTATGAATAGTAATATAACCATTATGAATAGTACAACATCCAAAAGAATAGTAACCTTACCCTTGATTATATAAATAAAATTTAGGCATCTTATAAGTGATAATATGACCATGGTAAAAGTATTGGTATTTTTGTAAGTTATAAATAATTAATTACAATTAATTAATTAATTTAAAAGAAAATATATTTTACTAAAAGGTGTTTATAAATTAACAATTTTATGTCTTCTGGTTTTAAGATAATCTTATAAGACCTTATGTAATTTTTGACAGCATCATAAAATCAGTTACAGTATTAAATCTATATTTTTCAAGTAAATTATGATTTTAAATAAAAATAAATTAATCATATTTAGAACATTATTTTTGAAAAATTGATTTTATTTTTTTATTATACACATAAAAAAATGGTTAGGGTGAATTTTTGGGATTTTTCTAAAAAAATTGAATTTTTATGAATAGTAAAATATGATAATTCAAAATACATGCTAAAACCTGAATTTCTGCATCATGCTTGAGTCATGGATGATGTAAATGACCATTGGTTAGAAATAACATGCACATATTACTATTTTTTGTCGCAAGATTCATTAATATTTCTTGTCTTATAAAAAAATAATAAACTAATGATTAAAATATTTAAAAAAACTCTTCTCCTCCACTATAAAAATCATTCACACTCCCCTCTACTCTTCACTCCTCTCAAGAATTGTGACTTCCCTAAATTATGCCCAAATATCTCCTCAAGATCATTCCCCGCATCTATCATCCCTTGGTCTCCCCAAAATACCAAATCCTCCCCCCTTAAGAGGTTCTCAAAGGAGATAAACTCAAGAGGTAAATTCCTCTTTCTGATTCTTTTATTTCCTTCAAGTTATTTTCTTTTCTTTTTATTTCCTCACCTACCTTCACCCAAATGGTATGATAACTCTAGTAACCTAAATATACTGTAATGTTGTTATTATAATGGTATAATTCATTATCATCTCTCATTTCCCCTTCTTTTATACGAAAGAAATGAAAACATCGTCCGAGATGTGCTAATTTATCACATTCAAGGACGACGGTTTATCAATTTCTATTACCATCTTCTATTCTGGTCATGAAACCATTTTTATGGTTTAATGAGACTATTAAATATGTATTTTATCTTATGTGTTTTTCTGTAATCCTTTCACACACTTGATGTAAAATAATAATACAAAACAAGTTAATTGTGAGAAAAATCACCAAGTTAATCCAAGTGTTTATCATTAATGTTTTATATAATGATTCACCTTCACTCCAAATAACCAAATGAATTTTACAACCATGTAAAATTCTGGATGTTCAATAATAAAATATAACTTCAATTCTGTACAACCACTCTCATCATACATGTGTATCCGAACATGAATATAAGTGAACCGATCATTAAAAACCAAGGAAACAAACGAACCCGAACAATGAAATTGAACCTGATAACGGATAAAAAAGGTTATGAATGAACTCAAAAAGGTTATAATAAATAATTTACATGTAAAATAGGTTCTTTAATTATTAATTAATGAACCTAATTTGATTATTCATGTCATTAATATTAAGTGGGAAACACCATCGAACTTAAGGTAAGAGATCCTCTCTATTTCACTTTTATTCAAGAATATCCTCTATGTTATGCCCTTTTATGTGTAATTACAAGTGATGGGGTATGGTTTTTAATCTCCCCCATACTTCCCTAATGATTTATAAAATATTATAAACCCCTTTATCTCACATTAATACCTCCTAAGTACACTCGATATCATACTGATATTCTGTAAGGGATTCTACCTGAACCTCCTATATTCCTTCGAGTTTCTCTATCTTTCTTTTTATCCAAATGAAGTTGTCATTTACTTTTGTGTACAAATTCTACATACAATTTATATGATCCAAACTCATTTTTCAATATCCATATCTCATTCTCTTTTGGGTATATACATGTTTTTAAGTGATTCCATCTTCAATACTTCCTGATAAGAAAACTTGTTTTAAGGGAACTTCTTGAATTCCTACCCGATTTCAAGTGAACTATATCCTCTATTTTAAGCCACCATTGTCTTTATAAAATCATTATTTTTATTATAAAAATATTCTTGGTCCAATTCCAATTTTATATAAAATATTTTTCCCTTTTCTATTTTAAAATATCTATAGTGTTTTCCTTAAAACCGCACAAAAATGTTTTGATGCTAAAATTTCTTAAATACTTTTATTAAATGTTGTCACTTTTACATGAAATAACTTACCATGATACATTCCTATTTTCCCTTATGAATTTCCATGTATATTTTAGTTCCTTTCTTTTATGGAAACTTTTATGATACACCCATTTGTTATGCTTTATGACATGATTGTTGTAAGAACCTGGATTCTTCTTTTCAGGTATGTTTTCCTTTTTCCAGTGTTTTTGAGAAAAAGATGAGTTTCTAGAAATTTTTGAAGTACATGCCATGTACTTTATAAGTACACACTGTGTACTCGGTTACTGTGGGTAGCCGTGTACTGGTCGTGTAACGGCCATACACACGGCCATGTGTGGTGACCTAGAGACCGCCTAATATGGGGGGAGGTAAGGGAAAGTACACGCCATGTACTTCTAATGTACATGTCATGTACTTTATTTTTTTCATTAAATAGAACAGGGTCGCGTCTTATCGACAGAAACACCTTATTCCTCGCCTTCTTCGACCGAGAGCGCCTATACGGTTGTGTTTCTTCCCCGAGCCCCCGATCGAGCATCTATTCTATGAATTGACCGCCATTAATTGCGTTGGGATTGCCTCGATAATCTCTTCCTTCTTATAGAGCTTAGTTCCCTGATTCCTCCTCTTTCAAGAGTTATCCTCCATTGAACTTTTTAGAAGTTTTTGTAGGTCTACGGCATTCTAGGGTGATTCAAGTCCTGAGACTAAAGTATAATGATCTCCCAACACCGAGGTAGTTGGTTTGTGCCTTTACATAGAAAGTCTTTGAGTTATATGTGAAAAATTTCCCAATATCCTTGAATATGGTATTGCGTGTTTACTGTTTTGGCCCTGATAATTTCTTTTTATTCTTGTATGCTTGAGTAGAGGTTAATTGAATGTGAATAGGGTTAATTTCTATGCTTTGGAAGTGTTTTCCCATGCATGTTTTTTTTATGATCGTTTGGCCCTGCTTAGCCTGTTAGGCTGCCATTTTTTTCCATGACTAGTATTATAGGATGGTGTGATTGTTTTATCTGACATGTTGTTATGTTGTAGACTATTTATCCAAGTAGTTCTTGAGGTTTACTTTGGATTATATGTATCACTATACTTGATTTACTTACATAGGGTTGTGAGAACCTGGTGTAGTAGACCATAGGGATAATGGACGTAAGGGCTTCTCTAGAATGTGTTTTTACTATTACGATGCGAGACCATAGGGGGAATTGACGTAAGTAATTCCTCAGAGTGTCTGTAGTTCCTCGATGTGGGCCACAGGGGGAATGTGATGTAAGTGCTTCCCCAGAGCGCCTTTTAGTTTCCAATATGAGACTATAGGAGGAATTGACGGTGAGTGCTTCCTCATAGAGTCTATGTTTAAGCTGAACCAGAGGGGGTAGATTGTGTGTACTTCCCAAAGGGTTGCTTGTTCTTGTTTGGTTGAACCAGAGGGGTTAGGCTATGAGTAATCCCAGAGGGTTACCTACTTTGATTAGTTATTACTTGATATATGGATTTGAATGAAATTGAACTGTAGGAATGTTTATTGTTGATTACTTCCTTGTTTACTGATCTTCTTACTTATTTTCTACCATTTATTCACTGACTATTAGGCACAGATCTTTTGGTGGTTGCCTATTGGGATTTAGTATCACACCCTATTTGGGTCATGTTTTTGGGCCCAAACAGATTATATTGCTACAGGTATAGATAAGGGCAAGTGCCCTTCTACTTCAGGTACTTGACTGCTTTGGAGCTGGAGAGCATGGGACCAAGATGAGGCTTGTGATACTGAGGAGTTTACCTATTTTATTTTGTACTTTGGTTTAGTACTATATTACAGCATTGTGACGTGTTTGGATATTTTCCTAGACATATGTAACATGCATCATTATATATATGCTCATGTTGTTTCTTACTTTCAGTCTTTCGCTACTTACTGTTGTATTGTATTATTACTTATTCCGCTATTGTATATTTGTTTTGTTTCTACTATGTTACTCTATCAATGAGGGCATAGTTTCCCCACTATCACACTCAAGGCCCTCACTGCTAGTTGGTAGCCTCTAGAGTTCAGGGAAATGTTCTTGAGGCCATGCGACCAACCGGGTATGGGGTGCCTCTGGGTGGCTTCCGGAACCGGGACATTACAATGTGTTATAAAAGGGTATTCTTTTCTTCTTGACTTACTATTTAGAGCCTATATCCAGGGATAGGAAGTAAATAGGTACTTGGTAATAAGTTGTGCCCAGGTGTAGCTAACCCATGTAGAGGGAAAAACCAATTTACTTCGTTATTGCAATTTTTTTGGTTTTGCAATTTTATAGTTGATTTTATTTTTACTGTTGGGTGATTAACATGTTTTGTGTTGTTATCGTTGATAATTATTGAGGTTCTATTTCTGTTTCAACCTGATGAGTTGAGGGTATGCCATCTCATGTGTCATATAGGCACTTTCTAGAAATCACATGTCAGGCATTCTTGCCATGCCATTTAGGATGAATTAGTGATTACATGTTGTTGTGATAGATTTTGTGCTAGATATTCATGTTGTTGAGATAGATGCCTTAATAGAATACTTGCTTTTGATAGGGTATTGCTTTGTGTAAGGTTTTTTTGAATGAACATCAAACTTTGGTTCTTGAGGTGTTATGGGCCCTCATGGACCAGAATTTGGTGGATCATTGCCTTGTTTTCCTTGTTATGACATGAATAATATGCCAAGATTTGATTCGTGGGGAGTATGGGCCCTCATGGATCAGAATTTGTAACTTTAAATGTTTGTTTTAGTGTTTTTATGGATTCCAGAGTAGTTTATGAGGCCTACTGTCCGAAAAAATCCAGAATACATGTCATGTAATGATGAATACACGCCTTATGTTCTTATGTTCGGGAAGAAACTTTTTTTCTTATGTACACATCGTGTACTGTATGTACACATCGTGTAGTCTCTAACCGTGTCACTGGAAGTGTGGGCAGAAACACGGGGTTGGAAATCTTTGGTAGGACATGCCGTGTACCGGATGTACACGCCGTTTTGTAGAATTGTGTAACCAGTCGTGTCCCTAACAACACGGGATGGTTGAGTCTTTTCTAATACACGTCGTGTCCGTCTAGAACACACCGTGTAGTTTAACCTGAGTATCTGACCGTGTAACGAGCAAAACAGGTTGGTTAAATCTTACTAGTACACATTGTGTCTGGAACAAACACGCCATGTAGAGTTATCCGTGTAACCGTCCGTGTCACTAACAACACGGGTCGGTGAAGCTTGTCTAGTACACGTCGTGTCTGGAACAAACACGTTGTGTAGTATTGTTTTAGGAGAACCATGTGGGTTGGTCATGTAAGGGAACTCGGGAAGGGGAAGAGGATTCAATTACATGTTGTAGGTTAAGACAACATGTCGTGTGTTTGGGGTGTTACACGACTTGGGTTGGCAGAGGTACATGACCATGTGAAAGGCTTCAAGGAACACACCATGTAGGCATTATACACGCCGTGTGTCCTAGTTTTTGAAAAACTTTAATGTTTTCTTTCTCATGTTCCCTTCTTATAATTCTATTTTTAGTCCTTGATAATATTGATCTAAGGTGTGTGCTTGACCTTGTAGATTCATGCCACCGAGACATCCTCTGGTTGTATTCCAGTTGCAAG
Organism: Viscum album; assembly: GCA_963277665.1. Lineage (NCBI taxonomy): Eukaryota > Viridiplantae > Streptophyta > Magnoliopsida > Santalales > Viscaceae > Viscum > Viscum album. Next base: position 1,730,108,430 of record OY728164.1, on the reverse strand, counting down.
GTAGTGATCAGACACCAGACATGGAAAATCAGGGACTACCAGGAGATCCTCTAGTTGTGCCAATCTTGGCACCAACCGTCATCCCGGACACAGGTGTTGATGCATAGTTCTGAGAGGGCTTTATGAGGTTCATGCAGACCTTCCAATTTTTACCGCATCCTGCCCCTTCTATGGAAGAGCTAATGCGGGTTTTCTAGTAGCAACATCCTCCCACCTTCACATGGGAAGGATATGACAACCCTGCTTTTTAATACAAACTTAAACATGATTTATTACATAAAACTTCACTTGATACAACAAAGAAGATCGATAGGTTTAGTGTATTTGGGGCTTAGGAACATTACATAAAAACTTAAAACATGAAATACAACATCTTTATTGAAAACTTCCTTTACATGACCACTACATTTCCTCGTACTTAGCATTGCATGGGATAACCTGGGGACATGCATAAGAAAAGGGTGAGCTATAAAGCCCAGTAAGGGAGTACACATGGAATAACATGAGGAGTACAATACATGTTAGGCAATAGGAATATCAATAGAGAATAATAGAAACATGAACATAAAGGAATGATAAATCATGATAATCATAACATGGAAATGTGGCAACAACACTTAACATGCAATTAGCATGAGCCATGGCCCATTGCACATAGAGCATGAGTAAATCCTCATTGCACATGAAGCACGAGTAAACCCTCGTTTCACTTGAATTAGCATGAGTCAACACTCATTTCACATGACATATCATGATACTATACTTTACCCAATGCATTGGATCTCTATAAGGGCGCACCCTTCTTAAACATTTCATTTCATGCATAAGTGTGCCACATGGATCATAAAACATGGATTCATAAAACATAATAATTTATTCCATAATAAAGGAATGTGGAATTAATACATGAAACTTTATAATCAATAAGTAAATGTTCATAAAGGTGAATACCCTTGATGGAGAAATGGTCATGGTATTCACTGCACAATGACATTGGCTTAGAAAATCGGTGTGATTTCAGCAGCATAACGGCGTGACATAAGAATTTATAAAAATGGTTGATGAGATAGAAATGGGTTCCTCATCATATTTACATGTAATGGACAGTACGGAGGTCATATATATACATTTACCAACAATTTTAATGGAATTTTGATTCATGATACAAAATTATTGCTTGAATGTAAAAGAGGAGAGAGAAGTTCCTTTCGGAATTTTGGCATAGTAATGGGTGTACATGGGAGGCATTTAATGAGAGATAAAGGGTCTCCCATAATTAAAACATAAAGAGGGAAGTATGAGAGAGGTGAGAAACCATACCCCAACATTCATAATTGAAATTAAAAGGGAAAAACAACTTAAAGAAAATTGGACAAAAATGAGAAAGGAAGAAAAAACCCTTACTTGGAAGTGTGCTTCCAAAGACTAGAGATAGTCTTGTGAGAGGCTTCTTGGGAGATTGGGGAACCTTGGGAGGATTCTAGAGAGAGTAGTTCAGAGGTTGGATGAACTCCAAATGCTTTGAGTGAGGAGGAAGTGGGAACTTGGGTGGGTTTATATAGGAAAGCTGAGGGAATTCTTTATTATTTAGGTTTGGGACCCCTTATATTAAATTGATCTAAACCACAAACAATCCCATGGTTTTTGCCCATGGTTTTGGAAAAGGGAAGAGGAAAACAATATTTTATAAGGACAAAGTACGAACTTCTTAAAATAATTGTGTTGCTTATGTGGAGGTGAGTCACACTCCCATGGAAAACAATTTAAAAAGACAAGGTGTTTAATAAGTCTTGAGGGGTCCATTAATGCTTTGAAAAGTAAGTCAAACAAACCCAAAATCACATTTTTTTTAATGGTAAAACATATATTGGCCAAACACAAAGATTATAGTATTTTATTACATCACTATTGGGTCATTATGATGTCATAAAACACATTATATATTTAAACGGTATATAATTTTTACCCAAAAATTTGACTGTCTCAGAAAATTATGAAAAATTCACCGTTGGATAATTTCGACATCATGATTCCAGAAATAACATTTATTTTATCTAAATAATTTTCTAAATATGTTAATTTTCACTTTTAAAGTAAAAACCGACATTTATCGAAAATTCACGGGTTTTGACAGAAATGGATTTCAAACCTTAATAAAAATTATAATTGCATTCATAAAATTATAAGATCATTTATATTTAATAAAAATTAATTTAGTAAAAATAATAATATTTTATTAAAATATTATTTAATTCAAAAATCCCTCAATTTTAAAAAATATAATTCTTAATTAAATAATAACTAAAAACACTATTTGTACTTTAAAAACTATTTACAATGTATCAAAAAAGACAAGAAGGTATATTCATTATTATATAAAAAAATAATATACATGAACATAGTACTAGCGATTTTTTACATAAACCCTTAAAACAGCCACATAAGACCTAAGGGTAATTGTCTTTTCCTCCAATTCCCATGTTTCTTCTTCAAACTTGTGGTTTCTCCACAACACCTTGATGAGGGGCATTGTCTTATTTCATAGAACTTTTTCTCTACGATCTAAGATCTTCACTAGTTGCTGCTCATAAGAGAGATCATCTTCCAATTGTACCACCTCAAAAGAGAGTACATGTGAAGGGTCCAGTATATACTTCCTTAAGAGGGATACATGAAAGACATCATGCACTTTGACCATGGTAGGTGGAAGTGCTAGTCGATAGGCCACAGCCCCGACACGATCAAGAATCTCGAAGGGGCCGATGTACCTTGGACTTAACTTCCCTTTCTTTCCAAACCTCATGACCTTATTCCACGGAGATATGCGTAAAAAAACCACGTCTCCAACTTTAAACTCAAGGTCTCATCGACGGTTATCTGCATAACTCTTCTGTCGACTCTAGGCTGCCTTGATATGTTGTTTAATGGTTTTCACCTTCTCCACCATTTCTTCGACCATTTCTAGTCCAAGAAGCTTACGTTCACTGACCTCATCCCAACATGTCGGTGTTCTGCACCTTTTCCCATACAGGGCTTCATATGGTGCCATTTTGATGCTCGAGTGGAAACTATTGTTATAATATAACTCAACCAGAGGAATATGTTGATCCCATCCTCCTTTAAAGTCCATTGAGAATGATCTCAACATGTCCTCAAGTGTTTGGATAGTCCGCTCGGATTGGCCATCAGTTTGAGGATGATAGGTCGTACTGAAGTTCAGTTCAGTATTCAGAGCATGTTGAAGACTCTTCCAAAACTTAGAGGTGAATCTTGGATCTCGATCAGACACAATAGATAGTGGTACTCCATTCAACCTAACCACTTCCCTGATATATATCCATGCTAGTTGATCCAATGATAAATCCTCCCAAATAGCAATGAAGTGTGCAGTCTTTGTAAGACGATCCACAACAACCCAGATTTCATTGTTGCCTTTGGATATCCTTGGAAGTCTGGTGACAAAGTCCATGGTGATGTTCTCCCATTTCCATTCTGGTATGGGAAATGGTTGCATCATCCCCTTAGACTTATGCCTCTCTACCTTCACTTGCTGACACACCAGGCACTTTGATGTATATTCAGCGATCTCCTTCTTCATATTATCCCACCAAAAGTTTTCTCATATATCTCGATACATCTTTGTGTTCCCTGGGTGAATAGAGAAATTCGAACTATGTGCGTCATCCAAAAGTTCCTTCCTCAACTCCGGACTTGATGGAACACATAGTCTTTTTCCAAACAACGCAATTCCTTCTTCGTTAACATTAAACTCCGAGGATTTCCCTTTTTCAATAGCTTCCACCTTTTCCTGAATTCCCACATCATCCTTTTGAGCATCCTTTAACCTTTCCAAAACAGACAGTTGAGAAATCATTTGTGAAAGGATTTATTATGTTCCGTTATTTATGATTCACATGTCCATCTTCATCAAGTCTAAGAAGATTGGATCCTTCTCAATTCTCATCATTGATAGAATCGATGGGTCCTTTCTACTTAGGGAATTTGCCACCTTGTTCGCTTTCCCAGGGTGGTAATGTATTGAACAGTCATAATCCTTGATGAACTCTATCTATCTTCTCTGGAACATATTAAGCTCTTTCTGTGTGAATATATATTTAAGACTCTTTTGGTCCGTATATATCTCACATTTCTCTCCATAGAGATAATGCCGCCAGATTTTCAAGGCAAAGATCACTGCCGCCAACTCCAGATCATGCGTTGGATAGTTTCGCTCATGGATTTTCAACTGCCTTGAGGCATAGGATGTCACTTTATCATTCTGCATCAGCACACAGCCTAAGCCCTTCTTTGAAGCATCACTGAATACCACAAAAAGTTCCCCACTTGTGGGTAAAGTGAGCATGGGCGCAGTGATAAGCCTCATTTTCAACTCCTTGAAGCTTTCTTCGCATTCATCACTCCAAGCAAACTTTACTCCCTTTAGAGTTAGTTTGGTAATAGGGTTGGACAATCATGAGAAATTTCTCACAAATCGTCGATAATATCCAGCTAACCCCAAGAAGCTATGGATATCCGTTACCAATGTTGGCCTCGGCCATCCCTCAATTGCATCTATTTTAGAGGGGTCCACAGATATATCATTTCTTGTGATGATATGGCCCAAGAATGAGACCTCCTTCAACCAGAACTCACATTTGTTGTACTTTTCATAGAGCTTCTCCTTGCACAAAGTCTCCAGTACAGTTCTTAAATGCTCCTCATGATCCTCCTTTGTTTTGGATTATATTAGAATATCATCTATAAATACTACCACAAATTTGTTGAGGTAATCTCTAAAGACTCTATTCATCAAGTCCATGAATATTTCTGGAGCATTGGTGAGTCCAAAAGGCATTACTTTGAATTCATAGTGCCCGTATCTTGTGCGAAAAGCAGTCTTGGGGATATCTTCCTTCTTCACCCTTACTTGATAATATCCTGACCACAAGTCCACCTTGGAGAAGTATTGTGCCCCACACTATTGATCAAACAATTCATCAATTCGTGGGAGAGGATACTTTTTCTTTATCGTGATTTTGTTAAGTTCACGATAATCGATGCAAAGCCGCATTGACCCATCCTTCTTCTTGATGAAGAGGACTAGTGCACCCCATGGTGAAGCACTTGGGTATATAAACCCTTTATCCAGATTCTCCTGTAGTTGTTTCTTCAGCTCTTCAAGCTATACAACAGCCATTCTATATGGATTCTTGGATATTGGTAAAGCCCCGGGTATAATTTCAATTGAGAATTCAACATCTCTTCTAGGAGGAAGACCAGGCAGTTCCTCGGGAAACACTTTCGCGAATTCCCTCACAATAGGCATTTCTTGAAGGATGGTTTCTTCCTTGGACTCAATCATCTGAGCTAGATACGTGTGCTCATAGGGAAGTAATATCCATGCTTGAGATGATGGGGCTAAATGATATTTATATTCCTCCAGACACTTTTAAAGAATCGGGGGGTCGATCCTCCATATGAAGTGTGATTTCCCTCTCCCTACAATTTATGTTGGCTCTATATAAGGAAATCTAATCCATGCTAAGAATTGCATCAAATTCCACCAGAGGGAGTATGACGAGGTTCACTGGGAAATTCAATCCACATATTAAAACAGGGGAGGACATATATTCATGGGATGCAATGATTGCCCCATTTTTCGTACTCACTGACATCTTCACTTCCATGATTTGTGGTGGTGTTGGGATTGTTCTACTAAACTTTAGAGATATAAAAGAATGCGTAGAACCTAAATCAAAAATTACGTTCTCTATTCTTGAATGAATAACTAGCATACCTATCACCACTTCATTGTCGGGGTTCACTTCAGCAGAATTGATGGAAAAATCTCTTCCTTGCTGCCTTGGAGGTTGTTGGTTGCCTCCTAAAACCCTTGTATTAGGGCACTAATTTGAAAAATGACTCGGTTCTTTTCATTTTTATCATTGAAAAACACGTTGAGGTTTGAATAGATTGTTCCTATCCTCTATCGCAGTCACGGGTCTTTCTTGCCGATATTTAACAGCTAGGTGCCCTTCTCTTCTACACCTGAAGCATTTTCTCATCCCCTTAAGGCAATTTCCAGGGTGCTTCTTTCCGCACTTTTGGAAAGTGGGGTCCTAGATATTCTTAGCACCGTTGGATTTATCCATCAGACCACAGCATTGAATTCCACCTTACGCTTCTTGTCCCCATGATACCCCTGTGATTCCATGATCTCCATTTCGACCTTGATGGGACATCGGACAATTTCCTCATAGCTTTTGAAGTCACGGATCGCCAATGCTTTCCGTAGGCTAGGATTTAGCCCACCAAAGAAGCGGTCAACCTTGCATTCGGGGGTAACGACAAAGTCGGAAGCATATCTTGCAAGCCTTGTGAAGTTTTCCTCATACGCTCCAACAGATTCTTCATCTTTTTTCTTGAGGGAAAGGATGTCCCTTTCCATATTAAGCCGGAGGGTGTGTGGAAAATATTTATCAAAAAACATCTTCTGGAAATCCTTTCATTTCAATGCCTCGATCTCCTCCTCGGGCTTCGTATTTTTTTATCAACGTCTACAATTGATCAGCTCCACCCTCCATACGATAAGCATCCAGGAGAACCTTCTCTTATTCAGAACATTGAATGATGGAGAAGATCTTTTCAATAGAGTTGATCCATTGTTCAGCGATCATGGGATCGGATGATCCACTAAAAGTAGGAGGCATTTTCCTCATGAAGCTCTTGATAGTGACTTGTTTTTTCTTAGGGGGGTTTGGACGTTCCTCTTGAACCGTGTTTCTATTCAAAACTTGATTTAGCTGAGAGAGAAGCGTGACAAAGTTCGCGATTCCCACTCCCATTGGATTGGGCATCTCATTAGTACAGTCATCACACTGATCTTCACAACGGTTGTTAGCCCGAGTCCTCCTATTACCGGCCATTGGCTGGAATAAAAGTAAAGTTAGGGGTAACACATAAAGGGTAATCCAAAGACAAAAGTTGATGACTTATAAATAAAATTTTATTTCCTTAACTCATGAGTCTATAGGCTTCAATCTAGGCTTTTCATGATCTACTTTCTAATATATATTCTTAGAGGCATTTTTTTCTAATTCCCCTAATAAGGGTTCATAATAAGCTTGTGAATTTATCAAAACATATCCCCCGGGAGTGTCCTAACCAAGAGTGCAGCAAGGCCCATTTTCGTGCACCAGTTCCCGTTCGAGTCTAGATCAAAGTGGTGTTTTCGGGTTTTACCCCTAGGATACATTTGTGCCAGAGCCGCCTCTACCTGCTCGTATCCAGACAGGGATGTATTTGTTTGATAAACCACTTACTCAGAACTTATCAAAACTTAGGGATGTTTTTATTATACTTAATCTTGTATCTAAGGCTTTAATAAGGTTTTTTAATCCTAATCCCAAAAATAACTAAACCTATCCTCTGATACCAACTATGACAACCCTGCTTTTTAATACAAACTTAAACATGATTTATTACATAAAACTTCACTTGATACAACAAATAAGATCGAGAGGTTTAGTGTCTTTGGGGATTAGGAACATTACATAAAAACTTAAAACATTAAATACAACATCTTTATTGAAAACTTCCTTTACATGACCACTACATTCCCTCATACTTAGCATTGCATGGGATAACCTGAGGACATGCATAAGAAAATGGTGATCTATAAAGCCCAGTAAGGGAGTACACATGGAATAAAATGAGGAGTACAATACATGTTAGGCAATAGGAATATCAATAGAGTATAAGAGAAACATGAACATAAAGGCATGATAAAGCATTATAATCATAACATGGAAATGTGGCAACAACACTTAACATGGAATTAGCATGAGCCATGTCCCATTGCACATAGAGCATGAGTAAATACTCATTGCACATGAAGCACGAGTAAACCCTCCTTGCAATTGAATTAGCATGATTCAAAACTCATTGTACATGACGTATCATGATACTATACTTTACCCAATGCATTGGAGCACTATAAGGGCGCACCCTTCTTAAACATTTCATTTCATGCATAAGTGTGCCACATGGATCATAAAACATGGATTCATAAAACATAATAATTTATTCCACGATAAAGTAATGTGAAATTCATACATGAAACTTTATAATCAATAAGTAAATGTGAATAAAGGTGAATACCCTTGATGGATAAATGGGCATGGTATTCACTACACAATGACATTGTCTTAGAAAATCGGTGCGATTTCGACAGCGTAACGGCATGACATAAGAATTCATAAAAATGGTTGATGAGAGATAAAGGGGTTCCTCATAATATTTACATGTAATGGAAAGTAAGGAGGTCATATAGATACATGTCCCAACAATTGTAATGGAATTTCGATTCATGATACAAAAGTATTGCTTGAATGTAAAAGAGGAGAGAGAAGTTCCTTTCGGAATTTAGGCATAGTAACGGGTGTACAAGGGAGGCATTTGATGAGAGAGAAAGGGTATCCCATCTTTCAAACATAAATATGGCAGTATGAGGGAGGTGTTAAACCATACCCCAACATTCATAATTGAAATTAAAAGGGAAAACAACTTAAAGAAAATTGGACAAAAATGAGAAAGGAAGAAAAAACCCTTACTTGGAAGTGTGCTTCCAAAGGCTAGAGAGAGGCCTGTGAGATGATTCTTAGGAGCTTGGGGCACCTTGGGAGGATTCTAGATAGACTAGGTAAGAGGTTGGACGAACTAAAAAGGCTTTGAGTGAGGAGTAAGTGGCATCTTGGGTGGGTTTATATAGGAAAGGTGAGGGAATTCTTTATTATTTAGGTTTGGGACCCCTTATATTAAATTAATCTAAACCACAAACCATCCCATAGTTTTTGCCCATGGTTTTTGGAAAAGGGAAGAGGAAAAAAATATTTTATAATGCCAAAGTACGAACTTCTTAAAATAATTGGGTTGCTTATGTGGAGGTGAGTCACACTCCCATGGAAAACAATTTAAAAAGACAAGGTGTTTAATAAATCTTGAGGGGTCCATTAATGCTTTGAAAAGTAAGTAAAACAAACCCAAAATCACATTTTTTTAATTTTAAAACATATATTGGCCGAAAATAAAGATTATAGTATTTTATTACAACACTATTGGGTCATTATGATGTCATAAATCACATTATATATTTAAACAGTATTTAATTTTTACCCAAAAATTTGACTTTATCAGAAAATTATGAAAAATTCACCGTTGGATAATTTCGACGTCCTGATTCCAGAAATAAAATTTATTTTATCTAAATAATTTTCTAAATATTTTAATTCTCAGTTTTAAAATAAAAACCGGCATTTATCAAAAATTCACGGGTTTTGACAGAAATGGATTTCAAACCTTAATAAAAATTATAATTGCATTCATAAAATTATAATCTCATTTATATTTAATAAAAATTAATTTAATAATAATAATAATATTTTATTAAAATAATATTTAATTCAAAAATCCCTTAATTTAAAAAAATATAATTCTTAATTAAATAATAACTAAAAACACTATTTGTACTTTAAAAACTATTTACAATGTATCAAAAAAGAAAAGAAGGTATATTCATTATTATATAAAAAAATAATATACATGAACATAGTACTAGCGATTTGTTACATAACCCCTTAAAACAGCCGCATAAGTCCTAAGGGTAAGGTGTGCGATGGTGACAGACTCTTGGGGTGGCTCGGATAACATCGCTCGAGTGGTAATCTCTATCAACTTCCACTTTTCCTGTAGACGGTCCCGTTAGATCTTGACATGATGAAGATCAGCTTGGGCTTGGTCAAGAGTGAAGCCCAAGGATTCAAACTCTTTTCCGAGCTCTGAAAAATGGGCTTCATATGGGGCAATTCTACTGGATGAGGCCATCGCTTCCTTTGTCTGAGTAAATTTGGATTTGTTAAAGTCCTATATTTATACTAATCATGTGATCACTGTTCAACGACTATATTAGCAACGGTCAAAATTCTTATCATAAAACCAAAGAAGTTGACATTTTATATAAACATAAAGAGACATTTAATTATATCAAGAGGGATTTCCATTAATGAAACTTTGGGTCGTTACAAAGGAGGACCTCAGGCTGTAGAGTCATGGTTAGAAGTCATGTTATCTATCTTCGATCATCTGGAGATGCCTTCAAAGAGGAGGGTGAAGATTGTAACATATATGCTTCGGGATTCCTCCAAGAGATGGTGGGATGTGATCTCAGAGATGGGACACCAATTGGTTATGGATTGAGATGAGTTCCATGGTTCCTTCTACAACTACTTTTACCCAGAGACTTTGAGGTCCAATTGAGCCCGAGAGTTCATGAGTCTGGAGCAGGGTACTCTTTCTGTTATGGAGTATTCCTCTCGCTTCACAGAGTTGCAGCAATTCATGCCTATTCCAGGAGGTGATGATTTATTCTTGGCAAGGAAGTTCGAGGATGTTCTCAGGAACGACATCCGATCGTAAGTGAACATCTTCAGGCTGACTTCCATCACTTTTATAGTCAATCAGGCGCTGATCACGGAGTGCAATATGAGGGATTCTAGAGTTGTGTTCTAGGGAGTCTTGACATATGGAGTTAGTATCCCTCTTACTGACAGTAAGAAGCGCCACATGGTGGTTTTCAAGCAGTGATCTGAGGAGGCGAGAGACATATTCTAGAAGCTAGGTGGTGTGCTACCAGTGCGGGAAGAGCAGGCATACGAGGCCGCATTGCTCGAGGGACCCAGTTGAGTGTCGATCATGCGTCAAGATGGAGCATCTTCAGTGCTTCTGTCAGATCTTCTCACCAGAAGCTAGTGATAGGGGTTCTTCTATGACTTTGTGTTCAGGAGCAGCACCACCAGTTTCTCACTAGTTTGGGAACTGGAGTTCTTCCAGCCATTCGGGCCAAGGTGTAGGTCGTGGTCGTGGTATCTAGTCACCAGGATTTCAGTGACAAAAGGGTGGATCATCTCAGAGTGGTCAGGCAGGGTCACAGGGTCGTAGTGTAGGTCAGACTTTTTCAGTGGAGCATACCCAACAGAATCAGGATCTTGGACCCTCTACAGTTCGAGGTACGATCCTAGTTGCCTTGGTTTTATCTTCTGCTCTTTTCAATACATGGGTTTCCCATAGCTTTATATTTGTTGACTTTTTGGAGATCCTTGGGCTTTGTATCTTTTATTTTTCTAATATCTTGATGTTAGACACTCTGTTGAGGACTAGAACTATAGCATCCCGTCTTTTTATAACATAACTTTTCATTCCATTACACGGAACTGGGGATCTTTAAGGTTTAGTGTCTTGGAAACAAGGAACATAAAACATGAAACAAAAAAAACATTCTTCTTAAACACTTGAAAGGCTTCTCCTCATGTTCACCCTAGGCTCATTACTGCATCTCATAACCTGGGGACATACATCAAAAGGAAGGGTGAGCAGAAGTCCCAGCAAGGGAAATAAGTGAAACATTTTATATATGAACTTGAGATACATCAATAAAGTCATGAAAAGAACTTTAATGCATGAAAATGAAATCATGAGGCATATCATAATAAAAATAAAACTTTTTCATAACTTGAAGATGTGGCTACATCATTTAACATAGACAATCATGAACATATCACCAAGGTCCATCCCCAAGGTGTCATTTTAAAATTACCAAGGTTATTCACCAAGGTATCGTGAAAATTGTAATCTCTAGTGGTTACATCATTACCCAATGCATTGAAGCGCTATCAGGGCGCACCCTTAAATTTTCCTTTATTATCATGTGAGCCACATATATCATCATCAAACATTTCATAAATAACCCATATAGCATAAAGGAAATTGGTTTCATTTCGTAATCATAACTTTTTTAAAAACTGCTTTAAAGACATGATCTTTATATCACTTTAAAACCCACAGAAAAGGAAGGTGGGTCTCATGTATGTAAATCCTAGAATTTAAAATAGAAAATTTTGGTATATATGTGAATACACCTTTAGAAGAAAGAGCTTTGAGTATTCACTTAATAAAATAAAAGGACTTTAGAAAAAGAGATAGACATTTTGAGACAGAAATTCTGCAGCATAACGGCAATGTTCCGAGGTTTTAGAAGACATTAAAAGAGAGGTAAAATGGGTCAAACATTCATAAATGACCCATAAAATAGTAAATGGACAGAATAAGAAGGATACATGATCATGGTAATGAAATTTCAAGGACATACCATTTGAAATGAAAAACATGGAAGGAAAAAAAAAATTAGATTTCTCTTATGAAAGTTCGGCAGTCTAACGGCGTTACTTAAACATCAACAAAAATGATTTGAAAAGATCAAATAGGATCTCTCATAATGTGAACATAAGAGTTCAGTATGATAGATATAGAGATAATTCCCCAACATAACAAAAAGGAACTTGAAAGAATTGACATGAAAGTAGAACTTCAAAACGAGAAGGGTGAAGAACCACTTAAAAATTCGGCAGCCTAACGGCGCCACTTAAAACATCAAAATACTGAATTGAAGAGATCAAATGGGGTCTCTCATCATATGAACATAAGAGTCCAGTATGATATATATAGAGATCATACCCCAATATAACAAAAAGGAACTTGAAATAATTGACATGAAAGTAGAACTTCAAAACGAGAAGGATGAAGAACCACTAAAAAATTCGGCAGCCTAACGGCGCCACTTAAAACATCAAAATACTGAATTGATGAGATCAAATGGGTTATCTCATCATATGAACATAAGAGTCCAGTATAATATATATAGAGATCTTACCCCAATATAACAAAAAGGAACTTGAAATAATTGACATGAAAGTAGAACTTCAAAACGAGAAGGGTGAAGAACCACTTAAAAATTCGGCAGCCTAACGGCGCCACTTAAAACTTCAAAATACTGAATTGAAGCGATCAAATGGGGTCTCTCATCATATGATAATAAAATATCAGTATGATAATTTAGAGATCATACCCCAACATAATAAAAAGGAACATGAAAGACTTGAATGAAAATAGAACTTGAAAACGAGGAAGGTGAAAGAATCCCTTAAAAATTCGGCAGCCTAACGGCGCCACTTAAACATTCTTAAAACGAATTGATGAGAGAAAGGGGGGGGTCTCTCATCATATGAACATGAAATAGGAAGTAGGATGAATCTAAAAGAACATCCTCCAACATAATAACATGGAGTATAAAAGAAAAGACATAAAAGAGATTACTTGAAAAGAAAGAGAGAGGTCGGATCCCTTACCTTAAAATGTAACTCTTAAACCTCAAAGGTTGGGACCTTGAGGGCTTGGGGGCACCTTGGGAGGACTCCTTGGGAGGTAATGAGACCAGAAATTCGTTGGGAATGAGTGGGGAGTCGAATGGATGAGAGGAGGGCTTGGTATTTATAGGGAAAGTGAGGGGACAAGGCATTAATGGCCAAGGGACACCTCACATGTGCTTTTCTCAAACCCATGTGCTCTCCCTTGTCATTTATCATGGAGTTAGGCCACATGGGGCCCCCAAAACAATAATTCATCACCCTTGGCCGGCAAACCCTCAAAAGATCTCATGACATCATCATGACACCGTTATGATGTCATTAAACATACCGAAACCCTACAACTGTATTTTTACTATTCACTAAAAATTCAACTTTCTCAGAAAAATCCCAAAATTTCACATTAACCAAATATCAATGCTCTGATTTCAAAAATGAAATCCATTTTATAAAAATAATTTTCTAATATTTTTAATTTAATTTTTAAATAAAAACACTATTCATCGAAAATTCATTTTTTTCAGAAAAAACCCCAAAAATTACCATAACATAATATCGATGCTCTGAGTTCAAAAATAAATTCATTTTTATAAAAATAATTTTCTAATTATTTTGAATTAAATTTTTAATTAAAAAAACATTATTCACCCGAAAAAACTAATACTTGAATAATAATTAATGAAACCGTTATTTAACTATTTTATTGAATCACATTACTTAATCAAGGTGCCTAGATTATTTTAAAACTTTCTTTAAGTGAGATTACTAATCCATTTGGTCATATTACTAATCCTAATCATAAAATCACTATTCATAATTTACTATTCATCAAAAATCAAGTTAATCTTATTAGACTCTAAATTTAGTACTGAACATAATTGCAGAAGACCATTTTTTGAAAATCATTACACGTTTTTAATTATTTAGGGTTTACATAAACATATTTAAAATATCCTTTTTCTAAAATTCATCAAAAATATGCATACTATATTTATCCGGTCATTTCAAAATTCATAAACTTCATCATAAGAAGAAATCCCAATTTTTATTTAAAACAAGGATTACACAAGGTAGTTACGGTCTCGTTACATAACCCCTTATAATACCAGCATAGGACCTAAGAGTAAGGTGTGCTAGGGTGATAGAAGCTTGGGGCGGCTCAGTCAACATTGCCTGAGTAGTAATTTCTATCAGTTTGAACTTCTCACGAAGGCGATTCCGTTCCAGCTTCACATGATGAAGTTCGGCTTGGATTTGATCCAGAGCAAAGCCTAGTGGTGCTACCTCCTTCCCAAGCTCTGTTAGATGGGCTTCGATCGGTCCAAGACTACTAGGTGAGGCCATCGAATCTTCTTTCTATAATAATTAACCAAGATTACTTATATTTAGAGACAATAATCAAAACATTTTGTTCACAGCGGTCATGTTGACCGATGGTTATATAATAGTCAAAACCCACTGATCTCATTTTAATTATAATCATGTTTATCAAATAAAACATTTTTGTTGAGTATAACAATAACACATAAAATTAGGAAACAAAATTTATTTAAAAATTTCGGGTCGTTACAATCTTCCCCCCTTAAGAAATTGCGTCCTCGCAATTTTAAAATTGGGTTTTGAAATTTCATTGAAAGTCCCACATCGGAAAAGGAGTCATTAAAACTATTACTTTAAAATAAAGAAAGGGAAGTACAAAGGTCACCCGAGTTAACCCACACTAGGGTTCCATGTAGGAAAACATGGACATGGAGGAGAAAACAAAGGGTCAAGTTCTGAGGGAGAGTGATAGAGAACATGATTAGGAGAAAGTTAACCATGAGAAAATCCCAAACTTATGATGTGTTTAAATGGTCTTTGATTACCTAGTAGGAAACGTAAACCAACAACATTTTTGTTTTACGTTTCTTTTCATAATTTTGAGGATTTCATTTACTACATAGAACAAAAACATAAGAAAATATACCTACCTTCAAGTAGAGTTTCATCCTTTAACAAGTCCCTACCAACACTAATCTTTTCTCCAAATGATGAGAATTCAAAAACACTTGGTCTCATAAAAGCACAAGAATCATCTTCTATAGAATCACATAATCTACAAAAGATTAACTATCTATTTCTTCTATCTTTAAACATTGTCCCAAAAACAGAAAGGTTAAGGTAAAACAACTCTTCAAAAAGAAAGAATCCCATAGGAATGGAAACTACTTTTAAATCATCAAAGTTCCATGGTACTACCCAAAGTTCATCATAGACCATTCCATAAATAACGGTCCTTAAAATTCCTCAAAACAAACCAAACTAAGATTGAAACCCAAATACAATAAGGATTTGATAACATAGTCTTCCAAAACAACTTCATTGTTCATCTCCAGACAACATCAACCACTCCTAACATCTTATAAAAAAGTAGCTAACCTAAACATATTTTACCCAAGATAGGTTAGTCATTCCCATAAGTAACCTAAATTACTATAAGTTCACCTTAAATTCATCGATTCTTCAAAATATAAGTCAAACTTACTCCTCAATGAAAATACCATAGTAATCTATTTGCCTCGATCAAATATGGTTCCCAAAATAATGAACGTCTTCCAAAATAATAATCATATTTTAATCCCCTAATCATCCCTGTCATATTAATACGAAAATCATCGCATTTCCTATCACATTGGTTTTCGGAACATGTTCTTCCATTTCCCACCATTAACTAAGAAGAGAAAGCATAATTAGGGGCTTAAGTACTTAGCTAATAATCATGAAAAGGAACTAAAAGCATATAAGGATAACTTGTATATGAAAGGTACACCCTAACTTGTGATCTCCTAGGTTCCCATCTAGGTTATGAATGATCATATATTCTTATGTGAACCTTTATTTTATTTTATCTTTGTTCCTTTAACAATGGTTCATACCAAGCTTATGAATTTACCAAAGCATATCCCCCAGGAGTGTCGTAACCAAGAGTGCAGCAAGGCCCGTTGTCGTGTACCAGTTCCCGTTCGAGTCTAGCTCAAAGCGGTGTTTTCAGGTTTTACCCCTATGTACATCTGTGCCAGAGCCACCTCTACCTGCTCGTATCTAGACAGGGATGTATTTGCTTGGCAACCCCTTACTCAATACTCACCAAAATACCAGGAAGATTTCCTATATTAAACTTTTCTATAGGGTTCCTCCTAGAGTTTTCATATCCTAATTTCCACAAATAACTAAACCATCCTTTGATACCAACTATAGAATCCCGTCTTTTTATAACATAACTTTTCATTCCATTACACGGAACTGAGGATCTTTAAGGTTTAGTGTCTTGGAAACAAGGAACATAAAACATGAAACAAAAAAAACATTCTTCTTAAACACTTGAAAGGCTTCTCCTCATGTTCACCCTAGGCTCATTACTGCATCTCATAACCTGGGGACATACATCAAAAGGAAGGGTGAGAAGAAGGCCCAGCAAGGGAAACAAGTGAAACATTTTATATATGAACTTGAGATACATCAATAAAGTCATGAAAAGAACTTTAATGCATGAAAATGAAATCATGAGGCATATCATAATAAAAATAAAACTTTTTCATAACTTGAAGATGTGGCTACATCATTTAACATATACAATCATGAACATATCACCAAGGTCCATCCCCAAGGTGTCATTTTAAAATTACCAAGGTTATTCACCAAGGTATCGTGAAAATTGTAATCTCTAGTGGTTACATCATTACCCAATGCATTGGAGCGCTATCAGGGCGCACCCTTAAATTTTCCTTTATTATCATGTGAGCCACATATATCATCATCAAACATTTCATAAATAACCCATATAGCATAAAGGAAATGGGTTTAATTTCATAATCATAACTTTTTTAAAAACTGCTTTAAAGACATGATCTTTATATCACTTTAAAACCCACAGAAAAGGAAGGTGGGTCTCATGTATGTAAATCCCAGAATTTAAAATAGAACATTTTGGTATATATGTGAATACACCTTTAGAATAAAGAGCTTTGAGTATTCACTTAATAAAATAAAAGGACTTTAGAAAAAGAGATAGACATTTTGAGACAGAAATTCTGCAGCATAACGGCAATGTTCCGAGGTTTTAGAAGACATTAAAAGAGAGGTAAAATGGGTCAAACATTCATAAATGACCCATAAAATAGTACATGGACAGAATAAGAAGGATACATGATCATGGTAATGAAATTTCAAGGACATACCATTTGAAATGAAAAACATGGAAGGAAAAAAAAATTAGATTTCTCTTATGAAAGTTCGGCAGCCTAACGGCGTTACTTAAACATCAACAAAAATGATTTGAAAAGATCAAATAGGATCTCTCATCATGTGAACATAAGAGTTCAGTATGATAGATATAGAGATAATTCCCCAACATAAAAAAAAGGAACTTGAAAGAATTGACATGAAAGTAGAACTTCAAAACGAGAAGGGTGAAGAACCACTTAAAAATTCGGCAGCCTAACGGCGCCACTTAAAACATCAAAATACTGAATTGAAGAGATCAAATGGGGTCTCTCATCATATGAACATAAGAGTCCAGTATGATATATATAGAGATCATACCCCAATATAACAAAAAGTAACTTGAAATAATTGACATGAAAGTAGAACTTCAAAACGAGAAGGGTGAAGAACCACTAAAAAATTCGGCAGCCTAACGGCGCCACTTAAAACATCAAAATACTGAATTGAAGAGATCAAATGGGGTCTCTCATCATATGAACATAAGAGTACAGTATGATATATATAGATATCATACCCCAATATAACAAAAAGGAACTTGAAATAATTGACATGAAAGTAGAACTTCAAAACGAGAAGGGTGAAGAACCACTTAAAAATTCGGCAGCCTAACGGCGCCACTTAAAACTTCAAAATACTGAATTGAAGCGATCAAATGGGGTCTCTCATAATATGATCATAAAATATCAGTATGATAATTTAGATATCATACCCCAACATAATAAAAAGGAACATGAAAGACTTGAATGAAAATAGAACTTGAAAACCAGGAAGGTCAAAGAATCCCTTAAAAATTCGGCAGCCTAACGGCGCCACTTAAACATTCTTAAAACGAATTGATGAGAGCAAGGGGGGGGGTATCTCATCATATTAACATTAAATAGGCAGTAGGATGAATATAAAAGAACATCCTCCAAAATAAGAACATGGAGTATAAAAGAAAAGACATAAAAGAGATTACTTGAAAAGAAAGAGAGAGGTCGGATCCCTTACCTTAAAATGTAACTCTTAAACCTCAAAGGTTGGGACCTTGAGGGCTTGGGGGCACCTTGGGAGGACTCCTTGGGAGGTAATGAGACCGGAAATTCGTTGGGAATGAGTGGGGATTCGAATGGATGAGAGGAGGGCTTGGTATTTATAGGGAAAGTGAGGGGACATGGCATTAATGGCCAAGGGACACCTCACATGTGCTTTTCTCAAACCCATGTGCTCTCCCTTGTCATTTATCATGGAGTTAGGCCACATGGGGCCCCCAAAACAATAATTCATCACCCTTGGCCGGCCAACCCTCAAAATATCTCATGACATCATCATGACACCGTTATGATGTCATTAAACATACCGAAACCCTAAAACTGTATTTTTACTATTTACTGAAAATTCAACTTTCTCAGAAAAATCCCAAAATTTCACATTAACCAAATATCAATGCTATGATTTCAAAAATGAAATCCATTTTATAAAAATAATTTTCTAAATATTTTTAATTTAATTTTTAAATAAAAACACTATTCATCGAAAATTCATTTTTTTCAGAAAAAACCCCAAAAATTACCATAACATAATATCGATGCTCTGAGTTCAAAAATAAAGTCATTTTTATAAAAATAATTTTCTAATTATTTTGAATTAAATTTTTAATTAAAAAAAACACTATTCACCCGAAAAAACTAATACTTGAATAATAATTAATGAAACCGTTATTTAACTATTTTATTGAATCACATTACTTAATCAAGGTGCCTAGATTATTTTAAAACTTTCTTTAAGTGAGATTACTAATCCATTTGGTCATATTACTAATCCTAATCATAAAATCACTATTCATAATTTACTATTCATCAAAAATCAAGGTAATCTTATTAGACTCTAAATTTATTACTGAACATAATTGCAGAAGACCATTTTTTGAAAATCAATTCACATTTTTAATTATTTAGGGTTTACATAAACATATTTAAAATATCCTTTTTCTAAAATTCATCAAAAATATGCATACTATATTTATCCGGTCATTTCAAAATTCATAAACTTCATCATAAGAAGAAATCCCAATTTTTATTTAAAACAAGGATTACACAAGGTAGTTACGGTCTCGTTACATAACCCCTTATAATACCAGCATAGGACCTAAGAGTAAGGTGTGCTAGGGTGATAGAAGCTTGGGGCGGCTCAGTCAACATTCCCTGAGTAGTAATTTCTATCAGTTTGAACTTCTCATGAAGGCGATTCTGTTCCAGCTTCACATGATGAAGTTCGGCTTGGATTTGATCCAGAGCAAAGCCCAGTGGTGCTACCTCCTTCCCAAGCTCTGTTAGATGGGCTTCGATCGGTCTAAGACTACTAGGTGTGGCCATCGAATCTTCTTTCTATAATAATTAACCAAGATTACTTATATTTAGAGACAATAATCAAAACATTTTGTTCACAGCGGTCATGTTGACCGATGGTTATATAATAGTCAAAACCCACTGATCTCATTTTAATTATAATCATGTTTATCAAATAAAACATTTTTGTTGAGTATAACAATAACACATAAAATTAGGAAACAAAATTTATTTAAAAATTTCGGGTCGTTACAAGAACGGCTAGTGTATGTCAATGTAAGGAGTTCCCTCTTGAGGTTGGTGGGTGTCACTTCTTGTGGGACCTCTATGTTCTAGAGATGACAGGCTATGATGTCATTATCAGAATGGACTGGTTAGTTTCCTTCCAGGCTATTGTCGACTTCTATCGTCGTAGGGTGAGTTTCACATCACCAAAAAGAAGATCGTTTCTTCATAAGGGTGAATGGGATGTCCAGGTGATCATAGAAGGACCCGAGCATCATGGGTTAGGAGGAGTTACAGCCCAGATCACTGGTATATATCTGGATGACCAGGGGACTTCACAGATGGAATTCCCTTCAGTGGTGGATCGTTTCAAGGAAATCTTTCTAGAGGACTTTTCAGGTTTGCCTCTGAAGTGTGAGGAAGACTTCACTATTGAGCTTGTTCCATGAGAGGCAACGGTGTCCATTCCTCCTTATAGGATGGCTACACCAGAGTTACAGGAGCTCAAGAAGCAGTTGGAGGAGTTGCAGGCAAAGGGTTTCATCCAAACCAGTACTTCTCCTTGGGGTTCATTTGTCCTGTTTGCAAAGAAGGTGGATAGTACCCTCAAACATTGTGTGGATTATCAGAAGTGGAACTAATTGGCGGTCAAGAACTGATATCACTTGTCGGGGATTTATGATCTCTTTAATCAGCTTCAAAGATCCTGAGTGTTCTCAAAGATTGACTTGAGATCCGGTTACCATCAGTTGCGCGTTAGACCATCTGATATACCTCTTACAGCCTTCTGGAGCAGTTATAGTCTATACGAGTATGTAGTTATGCCATTCAGTCTCTCGAACGCGCCTGCAGTCTTTATGACACTGATGAACCGAGTATTCCATCCATACTTGAATTCTTTTGTGGTAGTCTTCATAGACGATATCTTGGTGTACTATCACACCCGACACAACCATTCCACACATCTTGAGATTGTTTTGAGTACACTGAGAGAGCATCATTTATATTCTAAGTTCTTAAAATTCCACTTTTGGATGGATAATATTCCCATTTTGGGCCATGTTATCTCAGAGATAAGAGAATCATTAGACCTAGAGAAAGTAAGAGCAGTAGTTTCCTGGGAGCATCCAAAGAAAGTCTTTGAGGAACTGAGTTTTCTAGGGATGGCTGGATATTATAGATGTTTCATACATGACTTTTCACACTTAGAAGCACCACTGATGGGTCTGACTATAAAGGGTGCAAAGTTCTTGTGGTCAGATTCTTGTGAGTCAGTCTTTCAGAAGCTGAAAGTGAGGTTGACTTCAGCACCGATACTAGTATTTCCAGAGCCGAGAAAGAGCTATATTGTTTACTGTGATGCATCAGGTATCGGGTTGGGAGATGTGCTTATGCAGGGGGAAGGAGTCGTTACGTACGGGTCTCGGTAGTTGAGGCCACATGAGAAGAATTACCCGATGAACAATCTTGAGTTGGCTGCAGTTGTTCATGTTTTACGCTGTTGGAGGAATTATCTTCTGGGAGAGAATTTTGTGGTTTTAACTGACCACAAAAGTCTCAAGTACATATTCACTCAACGTGACCTTAATTTGAGACAGCGAAGGTGGGTTGAGTACCTTCATTCCTTTGACTTTGAGATTGCCTATACGCCTAGGAAAGGCAATGCAGTAGCTGATGTGTTGAGCAGGAGAACTCAGATACTTGCAGTTCAGGAGGCCAGTAGTGAGTGGCATCTTATAGCTATGTTCTTTAAGATACATTTGGAGGTGCAAGATAGATAGGGGCAGAATTTTCTTTCTTTTGTAGTTGTTACCTCTACTCTGCTTGACTGAGTGCGAATGAGGTAGCTATCAGATTCTGAAGTCCTAGTCCTACGGGAGAGTGTTTTAGGATAAGAACATATTCCTAGATGGGCCATATGTGAGGATGAGACCTTGCGTTTTCATGGGAGCATATGGGTGTTAGTATACATACACGAGGATCTGATGTGGGACTTTCATTCCTCAGTTTGGGCAGTTCATCCTGGTGTCACCAAGATGTATCAGGATCTACACCATCAGTATTGGTGGTCAGGTATGAAGAGAGATGTTACTGGTTTTATCATGAGGTGTTCCACCTATCAATAGGTGAAGGCAGAGAACCAGCGACCAGTAAGGCTTTTGCAGCAGTTACCCATTTCTAAGTGGAAGTGGAATGATTTCGCGATGGATTTCGTGATAGGTTTTCTGAGGTCGCCTCAAGGGAATGATGCAGTTTGGGTTGTCATTGATAGACTCACAAAGGTTGATCACTTCTTGCCAATCAAGGAGACCTTCAGTGTTGATGAGATGGTAATGTTGTACATCTGAGAGATAGTACGTCTACATGGAGTTCCACACTCCATTGTTTCAGACAAGGACACCCATTTTACTTCTCGGGTCTGTAAGGGGCTTCAGAAGGCCTTGGGAACATAGGTACTTTTGAGTACAGCTTACCACCCCTAGACAGATGGCTAGTCCGAGCGTACGATTAAGGTGCTTGAGGACATGCTTTGAGCATGTATCCTAGATTTTGGAGGTTCTTGGGAGAATCACATACCTCTTGTGGAGTTTTCCTACAATAATAGTTTTCAAGAAACTATTCAGATGGCACCTTATGAGGCTTTGTATGGTAGGTCGTGCTGATCACCCTTATGTTGGTTGGATGTAGGATAGGCAGCTATGATGGGACCTCGTCTTTTCCAGGAGACCATAGAGAATATAGAGTTGATTTGGAAGAGGATGGTTACTGCGCAGTCTTGATAGAAGTCTTATGATGATCGACGGAGACGACCTCTGGAGTTCGAGGTTAGGGATCAGGTTTTCCTGCATGTCACACTGAGGTTGGGACACAGGAGGATTAGGAGACAGGGTAAGCTTTTACTGAGGTACGTCAGGATGTTTTAAGTGTTAGAGAGAGTTGGGTCGATTGCCTATCAGTTTCAGTTACCTCAGAGGTATCATGAAATGCACGACATCTTTCACATTTCTTAGCTTCGATGTTACTTCACAGACCCTTCTCATGCTTTCCAACCTGAGGAGGTTGATTTAGAGGTGGATTCCTCGTTCAAGGAGCATCCTATCTGGATTGTTAATCAAATTACAAAGGTTCTCTATGGTGGGTATGTTCCTCTAGTATGAGTGTTATGGCAGCACGGGCGAGTACAGGATGAGACTTGGGAGAGGGAGGCTGATGTACAATCATAGTGGCCGGAGCTGTTCAGGGTTTCTTCTTCTACGCCGCCTTTCTAGGGAAATTTGAGGAAGAATTTCTTTAATGGGGGAAGTTTGTAAGAACCCGGATTCTTCTTTTCAGGTATGTTTTCCTTTTTCTAGTGTTTTTGAGAAAAAAGAGGAGTTTCTGGAAATTTTTGAAGTACACGCTGTGTACTTTATAAGTACACGTCATGTACTCAGTTACTATGAGTAGCCATGTGTTCTACGTGTAATGGACGTACACAGGGCCATGTGTGGTTACCTGGAGACCGCCTAATGCGGGGACCAGTAAGGGAAAGTACACATCATGTACTTCTAAAGTACATGTTGTGTAATTTCTTTTTTTTCATTAAACAGATCGGGGTCACGTCTTATCGACAGAAACACCTTATTCTTCGCCTTCTTTGACCGAGAGTGCCTATACAGCCGTGTTTATTCCCTGATCCCCCAATCGAGCATCTGTTCTCTGAATAGACCGTCGTCGATTGTGTTGGGATCACCTCAGTAAGCTCTTCCTTCTTCTAGAGCTTTGTTTCCTGATTTCTCCTCTTTCAATAGTTATCCTCCGTTGAATTTTTTAGATGTTTTTATAGATCTAAGGCGTTATAGGGTGATTCAAGGCCTAAGAATCAAGTATAATGATCTCCCAACACTGAGGTAGGTGGTTTGTGCCTTTCCGTATAAAGTCTTTGAGTTATATGTGCAAAATTGCCCAATACCCTTGAACGGGGTATTGCTTGTTTACTGTTTTAGCCCTGATAATTGCCTGATATGCTTGTATGCTTTATTAGAGGTTAATTGAATGTGAATAGGGTTAATTATCATTATTTGGAAGTGTTTTCCCATGCATGTTTTTTCTATGACCATTTGGTCCTGCTTAGCCTGTTAGGTTGCCTTGTTTTTCCCATGCCTAGTATTGTAGGATGGTGTGATTATTTTATCTGACATGTTGTTATGTTGTAGACTACTTATCCAAGTAGTTCTTGAGTTTTACTTTGTCCGATATGTATCATTGTACTTGATTGACTTACACAGGGCTATGAGAACCTAGTGTAGTAAACCATAGGGAGAATGGACGTAAGGGCTTCTCAAGAATGTCTGTTTTTACTATTACGATGTGAGACCATATGGGAATTGACGAAAGTGCTTCTTAATAGTGTTTATAGTTCCTCGATGCGGGCCAAAGGGGGAATGTGATGTAAGTACTTCCCTAGATCACCTTTTAGTAACCGATATGAGACTATAAGGGGAATTGACGGTGAGTGCTTCCTCAGAGAGTCTATGTTTAAGCTGAACCAAAGGGGTTAGACTATGTGTACTTCCCAGAGGGTTGATTGTTCTTGTTTGGATGAACCATAGGGGTTAGGCTATGAGTACTCCCAGAGGGTTACCTGCTTTGATTAGTTGTTACTTGATATATGGATTTGAATGTAATTGAACTGTAGGAATGTTTACTGCTGAGTACTTCCTTGTTTACTGCCCTTCTTACTTATTGTCTACCATATATTCACTGACTGTTAGGCATAGATCTTTTGGTGATTTCCTATTGGTATTTAGTCTCACACCCTATTTGGGTCATGATTTTGGGCCCAAACATATTATATTGTTGTAGATATAGATAAGGGAAAGTGCCCTTCTACTTTAGGTACTTGACTACTTTGGAGCTGGAGAGCATGGGACCAGGCTGAGGCTTGCGATGCTGAGGGGTTTATCTATTTTCTTTTTTACTTTCTTTTAGTACTATATTTCATCGTTGTTACGTGTTTGGATGTTTTCCTAGACATATGTAACATGCATCATTATATATATACTCATGTTGTTTCTTACTTTCAGTCTTCCACTGCTTGTTGTTGTATTGTATTATTACTACTTTCTCTATTGTATATTTGTTTTGTTTCCACTATGTTACCCTACCAATTAGGTCATAGTTTCCCCACTATCACACCCAAGTACCTCACTATTAGTCAACAGCCTCTGGCATTCAGGGAAATGCACTTGAGACCATGTGACCAACCAGGTATGGGGCGCCTCTAGGTGGCTTCCGGAACCGGGACGTTACAATTGTGGTACCCAATTCTTTCCATGGGTAACCCTTATGTTTATGTAAGATTGATTATGTATGATTATTTATGTGGAAAACATATTCATGAAAAGTTAAGATGGGTTCACCCAGATAGCGTTGTAATGCATTGGGTAGAGTTGAGTCTCATGAGACGTTATGTGTGACGGCTTGTGCTACTATGTGTAACAATCTTGGAGGTTAGCCATGAATCATGCTAAAGTAATGTTTTATGTTGTTGTCACATTATTATGACTCCATGTTTATATTATTCCATGTTTATATGTTATGATTCCATATGTACATGCTTTTTTATATCATCATGTCATGTCTTCTATCCCATGTACTAATGCTTTGTTCTTATGGTTATTCCTTTACTGGGATATTTAGCTCATACGTTTTTTCATGTGTTCCCCAGGGTACCCTATATAGATGTTTTATCACAATGAAAGTTAGGAGCTCAATTCGAAGATTAAATAAATAAATGTTTTATTTAGTTCTATATTTTCAGTTTTATGTACCTATTCCTTCAAGACACTAGACTTTATGATTCTTGGCTTGTAATCTAATGTATAATTATGCTTAAAATCATGAAATGTTAGATGTAAAATTCTAGGGTTTCTATACTATACATAATAACTAGAACATTCATGACAAAACACACATGATAAAACAAGACAATTAACACCCGAAACAATGGTAATAATATAAGATTGTTAACAAATGGGTGGTAAAATGTTATAAGAGGATCATATATAATATTATATATATGAATATGGTTCTGGTATAAATTAATAACATGTTTAAAACCATTATACAAGATATTAAATCACATTCAACTAAATGGAAGTGTGAGGTAATGGATTTCATCTCAATTTCCATTCCATTGATACATATTTGTTAATATGAACCTATTCATTTTTATATGGTGTATATATTATCCCTTTGATGTATTTAACATGAATACATATTTATTAATTATGGTTAATATTTTTATTCATGTTTTATTCTTTCACAAAGTTATAATTTAAAAGTTACCAAAGAGGTAGGAATCTATTTTACAATCTCGGTTTCTTTTGGGATTGCTTTTACTTTCATTGAAGGAATATTATCATTTATCCTTAATAAGATCCAATAATTTTCCTATCCACTATAGTTTCTATAATTTATTCCAAATTTTCCTCTATTTGGTACTTGAATCAATCAAATAAATGTTTTAAATAAAAACTAATTTTATTTCTCTTGAAATAAAATATATTTTTCTTCCATGACTATGTTTTTCAAAATAGTTTTAAAAAAGTAATTTTATTTAATAAAATGATTTATTAAGGAAATTTTAACTTATAATTTAATTTTAAAATGGGTTTGAAAGGAATATTTTTACTATTTTTCAAAAGTGACATTTTCAACAAAAAGTGAAAAGGAGTGTTTTTTTAACGTATACGATGATAATGGAATTCCCCTATACCGCAATCATTTTATGAAATTTAGATTCTTTTATATTTTTTAAATAGTTTTAAAAATAAAAATATTTTATGAAATATTATTTTAATATTACACTTTTATTACTTTTATTCTTACAAAGGAAATAATTCTATTGCAAAAATATATATTCCCAATGAATCGATGGTCACCTCTCATTTCTTGATTAATTTTGTGATTATTAACTTTCTCTTGAGACAATAAATTTCTTGTAATAATTTATTATTGGAAATTACATTTCTATTAAATATCCATATTCATTGTATCATGGATATGATTATTGAATAAACTATATACTATTTTTACATGTGGTGTTTACTTTGAAAGTTACTTGATTAACTAGGGAAATATTTATAAATTTATATCCTTTACTCAATACGAGTATTATTGATAAGAAATATTTGTTCATGAATTAAATAGATCATTTGATATATGAGGAATGATTTTGGAATGTTGTGATAGGTGGGTCTTGTAATTATATAGCCCCTCGATGCATTGGTGGGTCTAATGAGACAAATAACTTGGCGAAATTAAATGGGTTTTTACCCATTGTTTTAAAGTGACGTGTGAAAGGTATTGATGGTATAGATATAACGAACCATACTTTACATACATTGTTATTCCTTAAAAATTGAATCACACTTATTACAACATATAACAAAACCATGAAAGGACCGTATAGGTATAGTGTCTTTAGAAACTGGAAAGCATAAACAACTGGTTCATAAAGCATCTACTTTGCCTCCCATTTATTTCATCATATCTAGAGTCCATTTTTGGCATCTTCTACTTAATAACCTTCTTCCTGGCCTGGGGAAATAAAACATACAAAAGGGTGATCTCAAATTCTCAGTAAGGGTAAACAAAAGAAATATCAATCACATTATATACATAAGCACATAACTTTTGGAAATCTTAACCTGCAAAAGAGATCATAATTTCATAACATGGGATAAATCATAGTAGTGAAATGTAATCCCAATAATCATAACTTAAAACATGAAACTTTGTGGCATACACACATAATAATTGAGAATCATTTCTTATTAGTCAAGACTCATTGCCAAGACTATCTTAGTGGACAAAGTCCACTTCTGAATCGAGTTCACTCCTCGTTTCAGTCCTGTTTCACTGAACCGGTTTAACCTGCTGTTCCAGCCATGTCTATCTCATGAGATATAAAATCTTTACCCAATGCATTGGAGGGAGATATAGGTCCCACCCATCTCATAATGATACCATTCTTATGTGTTCCACAAAATCATAAACCATACATCATAGCATAACCCATGTAATAAAAATGGGATTCTTAAACATCGTGACATCATAAAACAATTCATATAAGATAAATGAATTCATAAAAATAATTACATCACAACATAATCAAATCAATGTAATAATAGGGATAGAAACAGAAACCTTAATTATCTTAGATGGAAAATAATTTTGATAAAACGCTTGAACTCCATTCTTGAGGAAAATATCCTTTCTTCTTCAAAAACACTTTTCCTTTCATAACATGTCATACAATTCTAAACTAAAAGAAGTTGATTAAAAATAAACTTGAAAACTTGTAAAGGAAGCTTCTTGGAAATAATGTTTTAAAAATCTATTCATGTCGTATAAGTTAAAAAAACATTCTTCGTACTTTTGTCAGAAAAGTCAAAAAGTACCTCGTACGAAAAATGACAAAAGATTCCTTTCATATCCTTTACTAAAAACTCACCGAAGGGTAAAATTGGATTTAAAAAATTGTAGGTGGATGGAAATAATATTACATATTGAGTAAACATTGATGTGGATGATAAAATACACCCCAGTAAATACTAAAGTATAAACAATCTCAAATAAAAATGAGATTGTGATATTTCCCTTACCTTAGGTCTGATATGCTTTGTACATGTCCGAACCTCCTGTATAATGATTTAAATAATGTTATTGACTTATTCCAGAATCATACTTATTTTTATGATATCATATATGGTCATATTCTTAGCTTCTTAGTAGTAATATTTCATTGCTACTTGTTATTTGGGTGTTTATAACTTTTTGTTCTTATGCGTGTTTTGTCGAATAAATTCTTATTCTTCTCTTTAGGTTATAGATACCTCATTTCCAGAATGGTATTAGTGTAATATATATAATATTAATTCATTAAATTCATTTATATAATCATTATGAAATGAAGATCATGTAGAACGAGTAGCATCACATCGTGGAGACGGTATTCAGTACGTACGCACGAGTGATGATATCGTTACTATGATCGTGGAATTGTATTGGAGTGTATGTATACTATTTAAGAATAAATATCAATTTACAATAATCATATATAGTCATTATTTACACCATTATACCCATCCAAGTAAGGTGGTGGTGGAAAATAGATTACACCGCGGCATGGAGACGGTATTCCGTACGTACACACGCGCGGTGATTTCATTTTCCGTAGGATGGATAGATGGTGAAATAGGGTTGTTTCATACTTATAATAACATATAAGTATATGAGTGATACTTATGTTATTACTTCATAATGAAACAACTAAATAAGAAGAAGTGGAAGA
Source organism: Viscum album (assembly GCA_963277665.1). Lineage (NCBI taxonomy): Eukaryota > Viridiplantae > Streptophyta > Magnoliopsida > Santalales > Viscaceae > Viscum > Viscum album. The sequence goes on along the minus strand of OY728164.1, from coordinate 1,730,079,019 downwards.
AGAAATAAAGATGAAAGAATCGGTAACGGACATTACCTCTTCTTTGAAGTGCTTCTTTGAGACCTCCTTTTAGGGCACTAAAATTGGTCTTTGAAGAAGACCAGGACCTCTAAGATGTCTCTAGGGAAGTTTAGGGGAGAAATTGGCAGGGGTTGGCCTAGCTTGAAGGCTCAAAGTGGTGTGAGGAAGAGAGGGAGGAGGTGCCCTTTTATAAGGGAGGAGAGGGGCACCTTTGGAATAACTAAAAATATTATTTTATTATAAAGTCAAATTCGGTTTTAAATAGATCCAAATTGATTTATTTTGAAGCTAAGGTGGGTATGGGTCGAAATCTTCTCATCCAATAGAATTTAGACAAGTTTAGGTTCCTATTTCGACCTTATCATTTAGATTTAACATTAAGGTAAATAATTTTACTTTTACCATGTCTTCTTGTGTTCTTACACTATAAGGTTAATAAACTTACTATAATAATCCAAAATAACCCCAAGTTGTTTATTATTAATATATATATAACCTTATCTAAATCATTTGGCCGAACCTTAGATTTTTAGGAATAAAATAACAATTAATAATATAATATTTGTTTTAAAAACTATTTTATGTCAATTTTGACACTATTTAGTAATTGATTTTCGTGAAAATCATAACAGAATGATGAGTTCGAACAAAGTTAATTAAATCAATAATAACGTTTCATATTAACCTATAAAATTAGTATAATTCATAAAAAGTCTCAAATTACATTTATTTTTGTGTTTATAACATCAATTATGTCAATATTTCATTAATAAGATAATTACTGCATCATCTTTGTGTCATAAATAAATTAAATTATTTAATGTATAAAAATTAAAAATAAAATACCATTATGTAGGAAATATTTTTAGATTTCTAATGAATATTTATAGTCGAATTTATCTTATGTATAACCCCATATTAAAAATGATTTACTGATGCGAGACGTACGGGGTGGCCCGATCTTCACGGCGTAGGGCGGCGGATGACGGATGCGGTTTGGGGCTAAGTGACGGGTGAAGGGTATGGATAGTGGAAGCAAGTAGTCAACCAACGCTATATGAAGCGTGACCTACTACTTAGACAATGCACTCAAAGGAGGGGTGTGATGGCCAATCCACACAACAACGCACTTGGGTTGAGGCACGGAATTGGGGGCTTTGTGATCTTGGATCACCAATCTAACTTGTAGATTGACAAGGCAAGAATGCACAAGAGCAAGGGAAATTTGGAACAATCCTCACACAACGGAGAGAAACAAATCATAAGCTCTCAATTAAAATCTTGAATGAGATTACAATGCCATGGGGTGGCTATTTATAGCCAAGGGGTGACATAAAAGGTCAAGGGCCTAATATCATAAAGTCATAAAGCCTATTCCTACCTTGTCCTCTTAAAGTCAAAAAGGTAAAGTCTATCAAAGACTTTTTGGAAAAGTAGCACACAACTTTCCAACTATAGCCCACCGGAATTGACTTTGAGTGCATAGCCCACCGGATTTGACTTTGGTGCCCAAAGATGCCATTTCTAGAATCCTCCATGTGGATAAGGCTTCCAAATTCGTGCAACCATGTGGGTCAACCATTAAACATCATGCTTGGGCTTAAATAAGTGAGATAATAGTCCCATTTGCTCCATCCATACAAGGTAATACCCATTGGGCCTTTAATGAAGCAAGATGAGCGCCCATTGAAGCATTCAACCTCTTTAATCTTCCTCGCATCATTGGGCCTTGAAAATCCAATTCCTCCACCCGAGCAATCGACTCGGTGCTTTCCGCATAGTTCGCATCATTTACTTATTAAACTTTGATTTTAACTATTTTAACCCTTCTTTAAATAAATTAATAATAAATGTCCTAATCTAATCCAAGTGGGCCTAAATGGTCATATTTTATTCCTAAGGTTGTTTTTGGTCGAATTACACTTGTCCAATAGAATTAGGACATGTGTTAGGGTAATAATAATATCATTTTTACCCTTAATTACCCTATTTACTTTTAACCGTGGTAAATAAAAGTAAAAAGTTACTATTCACCAAAAAATTATTTTCATCTCATTGAACCACATTTTACTTACTGACATCAACCGTGTCTCTCGGATTTTCGAAATTCCACTCACAGAAGCGATAAAATTAAGTTTTATGAAAAATTCAGTTTTTTAACTACCACTTAGTGGTTTCACTATTCATCAAAAATTGAAAGTTTTCAGAAAAATACCAAAATTTCACCCTAGGCTAATTTCGATATTCCAAATCCAAAAATGAAGTCCATTTTGAAAAATAAAATTTATAAAATTTCAAAAAGTGGTTATTACTATTCATAACGGCTAGTTTTAATAATATTTTATTAGCATATCATTGTTTAGTGAAACTTGGTATTGCGTATGACGCAAGCTATCGAGGAAGGTCACGATTTCGTGTAAAGCAAGCCAAGAAAGTTTTGTGTAGAAAAAGATTCCTTTGATGATTTATATAACATAAAAGTCTCGGGTGTTACATTCTACCCCCCTTAAAATGAATTTCGCCCTCGAAATTCGTCACTTTGTAACAAACAGATAAGGATACCTCTCCCTCATCATATCCTCAAGCTCCCATGTAGCTTCTTCTAATTGGTGGTTCCTACATAAAACTTTCACCAATCGAGTGGTCTTGTTTCGTAGGACTTTTTCGCTACGATCCATAATCTCTATCGGTTGTTCTTCATAAGAAAGATCTTGCTCCAGTGGTATAACTTCTGAGCTGAGTACATGTGAAGGATCAGGTATGTACTTTCTCAGGAGAGATACATGGAACACATCGTGAACTTGAGAGAGATTCGGTGGAAGTTCCAATCGGTAAGCTACCTTCCTAACATGATCCAGTATTTTGAAAGGACCGATATATCTAGGGCTCAACTTCCCCTTCTTTCCAAATCTCATAACCCTCTTCCAGGGAGATATTCATAAGAACACTTTATCACCCACTTCAAACTCTAGGTCTTTTCTTTAGTTGTCGGCATAACTTTTCTGTCGACTCTGAGCTGCTCTTATGTGTTTTTGAATAGATCTGACCTTTTCTGCCATTTCATCAATGAGATCGGGTCCTAATAGCTTTCTTTCCCCAACTTCATCCCAGCAAGTTGGAGTCCTGCATTTATTTCCATAGAGAGCTTCATAAGGGGCCATCTGAATACTGGAGTGAAAGCTATTATTATAAGAAAATTCCACCAAAGGTAGGTGTTCATCCCAACCACCTTTGAAATCCATAGAGCAAGCTCTCAACATATCTTATAGAGTTTGAATTTTTCTCTCAGACCGACCGTCTGTCTGAAGATGATAAGCAGTGCTGAAACTCAACTATGTATCCAGAGTATGCTGAAGACTTCGCCAGAACTTCGAGGTAAATCTTGGATCCCGATCAGATATAATAGAAAGTGGTACTCCATGCAATATTACCACTTCCTTTACATATATCCTGGAAAGCTGATCCAGAGAGAAATCCTCTCTAATATAAATGAAGTGTGCGGACTTTGTAAGACGATCAACTATGACCCAGATAGCATTATTTCCTTTGGATGTTTTAGGAAGTCCTGTGACAAAGTCCATGGTGATGTTTTCCCATTTCCATTCGGGTATGGGTAATGGTTGTAACATCCCCTTAGACTTTTGTCTCTCAGCTTTAACTTGTTGACAAACCAAGCATCAAGAGACATATTCAGCAACATCTCTTTTCATGCCATCCCACCAGAAGTACTCTTTCAGGTCCCTATACATCTTCGTGCTTCCAGGATGAATAGAGAATGAAGAACTATGAGCCTCATCCAGCAGCTCCTTCTTTAATTCGGGGATGGGAGGAACACAAACCCAATTCCTGAACTTTATTATCCCATCACAATCAAGGTTGAATTCAAGAACATTTCTCACCTCTTTCTGTAACTCGACATCTTCTTTCTGTGCCTCTTTAATCTTCACATGTATAGATAGTTGAACATTAATTTGAGAAAGATAAGATTTTTCCCCTTCCATTATAATTCCAAGATCCATCCTTTGTAAATCCATAAATATTGGATCTTTTGTGATCCTCATCATGGATAAACTGGCATGGTCTTGTCGACTTAATGCATCTGCCACCTTGTTTTCTTTCCCAGGGTGGTAATGGATTGAGTAGTCATAATCCTTAATCAGCTCCAACCATCTTCTTTGACGCATATTCAGCTCCTTTTGTGTGAAAATATACTTTAAACTTTTATGATCAGTATAAATGTCACACCTTTCTCCATAAAGATAATGCCTCTAAATCTTTAATGCAAAGATTACCACAGCTAACTCCAAATCATGTGTTGGGTAATTTTGCTCATGGATTTTCAACTGTCGTGAGGCATAAGCTATCACCATATCATTTTGCATAAGAAGACACCCCAATCACTTCTTGGATGCATCACTATAGATCACAAACCTTTCTCCACTACAAGGAAGTGTGAGCACAGGTGCACTGGATAACCTTCTTTTCAACTCCTTGAAATTCTCTTCACATTCTTCCATCCAAACAAACTTAACTCCTTTCCGAGTCAACTTGGTGGGTGGATTAGATAATTGTGAAAAATATTTCACAAAACGTTGATAATATCCAGCCAAACCAAGAAAACTTTGGATCTCAGTTACTGTTGTTGGTATCGACCATCTTTCGATAACCTCTGTTTTTGCTGGATCCACAGATATCCCCTCTTTTGAGATTATGTGACCCAAAAATGAAACTTTTTGAAGCCAAAATTCACACTTGGTAAATTTGGAATAAAGATTCTCCTTTCTCAGGGTCTTCAATATAATTCTCAAGTGATCTTCATTTTCTTCCTTTCTCTTTGAATAGACAAGAATATCGTCTATAAAGACTACCACAAACTGATCAAGATAGTCTCTAAAGACTCTATTCATTATATCCATGAAGATGGCAGGGGCATTAGTAAGACCAAATGGCATCACTATAAATTCATAGTGTCCATACCTTGTACGGAAAGCCGTCTTTGGTATATCCTCCCTTTTGACCCTTAATTGATGATACCCTAAACGAAGATCAATCTTGGAAAAGTATTGAGATCCGTGTAGTTGGTCAAATAGGTCATCAATGCACGGGAGAGGATATTTGTTCTTGATAGTGATCTTGTTAAGTTCTCGATAATCAATTCAGAGTCTCATTGATCCATATTTCTTCTTAACAAACAGAACAGGTGCTCCCCAAGGTGACGCACTAGGGCGTATGAACCCCTTATCAAGATTCTCTTGGAGTTGCTTCTTCAATTCTTGCAACTCAATTGGGGCTATTCTATAAGGTGTCTTTGAAATAGGCAAAGCACCCAGTACGAGTTCTATTGAAAACTCAACTTCACGATTCAGTGGAAGACCCAGTAATTCCTTTGGAAAGACATCATCAAACTCCCGTACAATGGGCATATTCTTCATCATGAGTTTCTCACCAACCATTTGAGATAAATAACCTTCATTTAGTGGAATCAATACCCATAAAATGGAAGAAATTTCCACTGGAAGGTTATGTTCATCCTTGCATCGATAGACGATCATAGATTGATCTGGAATATGAAATGTGACTTCCCTTCTTTGGAAATTGATATGAGCTCCATGTAGAGAAATCCAATCCATGACAAGAATCACATCAAATTCCACTATAGGAAGGATCACAAGATTTGAAAGAAGCACTTTCCCACAAACTTCAATCGGAGAAGAATTATAAACTTTTTATGCGACTGTTGTGCCATTAGGTGTTGTCACAGCTAACTCAATATCTAATTGTTGAGGTAATACAGTGATACCCTTAGAAAATTCTTTAGAAATAAAGGAGTGGGTGGATCCAGAATCAAATAAAACATTTGCTACTTTAGAGTGGATGGTAAGTGTATCTTTCACCACATCATTATCGTACTCCACATCGCTGATAGAAATTGCATGTGACTTTCCTTTGTATTTAGCCTTAAGAGTTTGTTGACGTCGACCATCATCATCAACCCTTGGATTAGGGAATTTATTGGCATAATGTCTCATATCCTTGCACTTGAAACATTGAAGTGTAGTAGGTTCATTCTGTGTATCCCTACCTTTGTTTGCATCATTAGACATCTTCTTCCCATCATCGCGGCATTCAAATGCCCGATGACCTTCCTTTCCACATTTGAAACATTTACTTGTCCCTTTAAGACAACTCCCTCCATGTTTCTTTCCACACTTTGAGCATAAGGGAAAGCTCATCTTCTTTTCAGTGTGCTCTTTAGATTTTCCTTTGAATTCCATTTTCCTCTTCTTATAAAACCCATATGACTGATGGGTTACTCCAATCTCCATCTCAACTTTGAGAGCACATCGAACGATTTCCTCATAGCTATTGAAGTCCCTTATGGATAAGGCCCTTAGAAGACTTGGTTTTAAGCCACTAAAGAATCGATCGATCTTACTCTCAGGTTGGATAATAATACCAGAAGCGTACCTTGCAAGTCTTGTAAAATTTGCTTCATAGGTACCAACAGATTCATTATCCTTTTGCTTTAGTTCAAGAAACTCTTTCTCCATCTTTGTTCGGAGAATACAAGGGAAGTACTTATTGAAAAATAAGTTCTTGAACTCGTCCCATTCCATGGACTCAATTTCATCCCTTTGCCTCATATTCTTAATAAGATTCCACCATTGATCAGTATCACCTTCCAAACGATACACTGCTAAGATGACTTTATCATGCTCAGAACATTGAATAACTGAAAATATATTTTCAGTAGTACTAATCCATTGTTCAGCAACTAATGGATCAGTAGACCCGCTGAAAGAAGGTGGACGTTTCCTCGTGAAGGACTCAATAGAATGTTGTTCCCTTCTCTGCTCATTTGGAATTCCAGAATGATTCATAGCTTGTGTAAGTATAGCAATAATATTTTGCACTCCATATCCCATAACATTTGTTTGTTCAGGAGGAAAATAATTGCATTGTCCATTATATTGATCAACACGGTTCCTTCGGGTTCCAGCCATCGTCTAAAACCCAAAAATAATAGTGTGAGAGGAAAAAATCATGCTAGGGAAAACAACATAATAAAGGGGGAGTACCTTCAATATCTAACATATTATGTTTAATTCTATGATCATTACCGTAATTCTAGTACTATAACCTATACGTATACTTAATCTTAGGGACATCCCTAGACATACCTTAGAAATATCTCTAGGGATCTCACTAAATTTCTCGCATCCTAGTTTCCAAAGGTTAACTAAACCTTTCATCTGATACCAACTATAACGACCCATACTTTACATACATTGTTATTCCTTCAAAATTTAAGCACACTTATTACAACATATAACAAAACCATGAAAGGACCGTATAGGTATAGTGTCTTTAGAAACTGGAAAGCATAAACAACTGGTTCATAAAGCATCTACTTTGCCTCCCATTTATTTCATCATATCTAGAGTCCCTTTTTGGCATATTCTACTTAATAACCTTCTTCCTGACCTGGGGAAATAAAACATACAAAAGGGTGAGTTCAAATGCTCAGTAAGGGTAAACAAAATAAATATCAATCACATTATATACATAAGCACATAACTTTTGGAAATCTTAACCTGCAAAAGAGATCATAATTTCATAACATGGGATAAATCATAGTAGTGAAATGCAATCCCAATAATCATAACTTAAAACATGAAAATTTTTGGCATACACACATAATCATTTAGAATCATTTCTTGTTAGTCAAGATGCATTTCCAAGACTATCTTAGTGGACAAAGTCCACTTCTGAACCGAGTTCACTCCTCGTTTCAGTCCTGTTTCACTGAACCGGTTTAACCTGCCATTCCAGCCATGTCTATCTCATGAGATATAAAATCTTTACCCAATGCATTGTAGGGAGATATAGGTACCACCCATCTCATAATGATACCATTCTTATGTGTTCCACAAAATCATAAACCATACATCATAGCATAACCCATGTAATAAAAATGGGATTCTTAAACATCGTGACATCATAAAACAATTCATATAAGATAAAGGAATTCATAAAAATAATTCCATCACAACATAATCAAATCAATGTAATAATAGGGATAAAAACAGAACCCTTAATTATCTTAGATGGAAAATAATTTTGATAAAATGCTTAAACTCCATTCTTGAGGAAAATATCCTTTCTTCTTCAAAAACACTTTTCCTTTCATAACATGTCATACAATTCTAAACTAAAATAAGTTGATTAAAAATAAACTTGAAAACTTGTAAAGGAAGATTCTTGGAAACAATGTTTTAAAAATCCATTCATGTCGTATAAGTTAAAAAAAATATTCTTCGTACTTTTGTCGGAAAAGTCAAAAAGTACCTCGTACGAAAAAAGACAAAAGATTCCTTTCATATCCTTTACTAAAAACTCACCGAAGGGTAAAATTGAATTTAAAAAATTTTAGATGGATGTAAATAATATTACATATTGAGGAAACATGGATGTGGATGATAAAATACACCCCAGTAAATACTAAAGTATAAACAATCTCAGATAAAAATGAGATTGTGATATTTCCCTTACCTTAGGTCTGATATGCTTTGTACGTGTCTGAACCTCCTGTATAATGATTTAAATAATGTTATTGACTTATTCCAGAATCATACTTATTTTTATTATATCATATATGGTCATATTCTTAGCTTCTTAGTAGTAATATTTCATTGCTACTTGTTATTCGGGTGTTTATAACTTTTTGTTCTTATGCGTGTTTTGTCGAATAAATTATTATTCTTCTCTTTAGGTTATAGATACCACATTTCCAGAATGGTATTATTTTAATATATATCATATTCATTCATTCAATTCATTTATATAATCATTATGAAATGAAGATCATGTAGAACGAGTCGCATCACATCGTGGAGACGGTATTCCGTTTGTACGCACGAGTGATGATATTGTTCCTATGATCGTGGAATTGTATTGGAGTGTATGTATACTATTTCAGAATCAATATCACTTTACAATAATCATATATAGTCATTATTTACACCATTATACCCATCCAAGTAAGGTGGTGGTGGAAAATAGATTACACCACGGCGTGGAGACGGTATTCCGTACGTACGCACGCGCGGTGATTTCATTTTCCGTAGGATGGATAGATGGTGAAATAGGGTTGTTTCATAGTTATAATAACATATCAGTATATTAGTGATACTTATGTTATTAATTAATAATGAAACAACTAAATAAGAAGAAGTGGAAGAAGAAATAAAGATGAAAGAATCGGTAACGGACATTACCTCTTCTTTGAAGTGCTTCTTTGAGACCTCCTTTTAGGGCACTAAAATTGGTCTTTGAAGAAGACCATGACCTCTAGTATGTCTCTAGGGAAGTGTAGGGGAGAAAGTGGAAGTTTTTGGCCAAGCTTGAAGGCTCCAAGTGGTGTGAGGAAGAGAGGGAGGAGGTGCCCTTTTATAAGGGAGGAGAGGGGCACCTTTGGAATAACTAAAAATATTATTTTATTATAAAGCCAAATTCGGTTTTAAATAGCTACAAATTGATTTATTTAGAAGATAAGGTGGGTATGGGTCTAAATCCTATCATAAAATAGAATTTAGACAAGTTGAGGTTCCTATTTTGACCTTATCATTTAGATTTAACATTAAGTTAAATAATTTTACTTTTACCGTGTCTTCTTGTGTTCTTACACTATAAGGTTAATAAACTTACTATAACAATCCAAACGAACCCCAAGTTGTTTATTATTAATATATATATAACCTTATCTAATTCATTTGGCCGAACCTTAGATTTTTAGGAATAAAATAACAATTAATAATATAATATTTGTTTTAAAAACTATTTTATGTCAATTTTGACACTATTTGGTAATTGATTTTTGTGAAAATCATAACAGAATGATTAGTTCGAAAAAAGTTAATTAAATAAATAATAACATGTCATATTAACCTATAAAATTATTGTAATTCATAAAAAGTCTCAAATTACATTTATTTTGGTGTTTATAACATCAATTATGTCAATATTTCATTTATAAGATAATTACTGCATCATCTTTGTGTTATAAATAAATTAAATTATTTAATGTCTAAAAATTACAAATAAAATACCATTATGTAGGAAATATTTTTATCTTTCTAATGAATATTTATAGTCTAATTTATCTTATGTATAACCCCATATTAAAAATGATTTACTTATTAAACTTTGATTTTAACTATTTTAACCCTTCTTTAAATAAATTAATAATAAATGTCCTAATCTAATCCAAGTGGGCCTAAATGGTCATATTTTATTCCTAAGGTTATTTTTGGTCGAATTACACTTGTCCAATAGAATTAGGACATGTGTTAGGGTAATAATAATATCATTTTTACCCTTAATTACCTTATTTACTTTTAACCATGGTAAATAAAAGTAAAAAGTTACTATTCACCAAAAAATTATTTTCATCTCATTGAACCACATTTTACTTACTGAAATCAACTGTGTCTCTCGGATTTTCTAAATTCCACTCACAGAAGCGGTAAAATTAAGTTTTATGAAAAATTCAGTTTTTTAACTACCACTTAGTGGTTTCACTATTCATCAAAAATTGAAAGTTTTCAGAAAAATACCAAAATTTCACCCTAGGATAATTTCGATATTCCAAATCCAAAAATGAAGTCCATTTTGAAAAATAAAATTTATAAAATTTCAAAAAGTGGTTATTAATATTCATAATGGCTAGTTTTAATAATATTTTATTAGCATATCATTGTTTAGTGAAACTCGGTATTGCGTACGACGCAAGCTATCGAGGAAGGTCACGATTTCGTGTAAAGCAATCCAAGCAAGTGTTGTGTAGAAAAAGATTTCTTTGATGATTTATATAACATAAAAGTCTCGGGTGTTACAATAGATATCACTATGTCTAAGATCATAACATCTAAAATTAATCATTTACTTCATGGAGAATTTAGTTATTATTATCCATGGGATTATTTCATTGATATTATCCATAGATGCATTTTGTGCTCAAGTTGTTGATTAAATGGAATGTGAGTGTAGTTATTTACCTTTCCATATTGATTATTCCTTATCTGATCATGATATTCGAGTTTTTGATTAAATGGAATGTTTTTTTAGTTATTTACCTTTCCATATTTATCATTCCTTATTGATTCATGATAGATTCCGTTGTACTTAACCCTTACTGAGCATTTGAGCTCACCCATATTTTGTTTCCTTTTCCCATGATATAAAGAAGAATTTTTTAATGAGTTCAAGGATGAAAAATGTTTTATATTTTATTCCCAATGTAAAATAAGTATCATTTATGTATCAATTTCTCCAATACTAATAAACTAATCAGTCCTTTGGTATTTGACCCCTTGTATTTATGCCAATGTAATAAAGTAGACACCGACTCTAGGTTACTGGATTTGGGGTTGTTAAATGGATGATCTCCCAAACATATAACCTTTCTATCTCATACACTTAAAAGGTCTCCCAAATGGACAAAAGGTGGGTGAACTTATTCAATCTACCCATAATCACCCACACGGTGTCACTACCATGAGGGGATTTCAGTAAACCTATCATGAAATCCTTGGTGGAGTCATCCCATTTCTACTTTGAAATAAGTAATTACTATAAAATCTCAGTAGGTTTTTGATGTTCCACCTTCACCTACTAATAGGTGGAACACTTAGTAATGAAACCTATTATGTCCCTTTTCATCCTCGACCACCAATACTAGCATCATAAGTCACAGTACATCTTGGTAAGTCTGGAATGAACTGCCTATTTGGAAGCACGAGACTATTGAATCAATTCTTCTCATACATCTAAAGGAACCCAGATGCATCTATGAATATGAAAGATCTCATCCTCATTAAAGACCCAACTAGGTGGTGGTTCTCCAACTAAAACACTCTCCCTTAGGACCAAGACCTTGGTTTCCAAAAGCTGAATCATCTTTACTCTATCTAGAAGTGAAGAGTTCACTGATAATGATGTAAGAACAGTCTATCCAAGATGGTCCTACACCTCTTAATGAATCTCAGAAAATAAGGTCATCAACTACCATTCATGACTGGCTTCTCTAACTTCCTATGTATGAGTCTTCCTACTCAAAGAATCAAGCACTACATTACCTTTTCTAGAAGTATAAGCAAGCTCAAAATCTAAATACTGCAAGTATTCAACTTATCTTCATTGTTTGAGATTCAATTCATGCTATATGAATATATATTTAAGGCTTTTATGGTTTGTGTATATAACGAAACTTTCTCCAAATAGATAATTCCCCCAAAAATTCAAGGAATGAATGACTATTTCTAATTCAATATCATGTTTCAGGTAATTCTACTCATGAGTTTTCAACTGATGTGATCTGTATGCCACAACTCGCTCACCCTATATCAGAACTACCTCCAGCTTGATGCCAGATGCATCACAATAAATTGTATAGCCTCTTCCAAGATCAAGTATAATTAGGATCAATGGCGAGGTAAGTATTCCATTCAACTCCTAAAAGGATTTTTCACAAGCTTTATACCATGAGAATTTGATACTCTTCTTTTTTAAGCCTATAATAGGTGTTGAAAGGTGCAAGAAATCCTAAATAAAATGCCAATAATATTTACCTTACCTCAAGAAACTTAGCATGTCAAAGATGTTCTTGGGATGATTCCAAGAGACCATGGATCTCACCTTCTCTAGGTCCACAAACACTCCTACCTATGAAATGATGTGACCCAAAAAGTGAACTTTACTGATCTAGAACTGAAATTTTGTGAGCTTGGCATACAACATATACTCTCTCAGCATACTCAATATGATGTATAGGTATTTGGAATGATCACATCGAGTATGAGAATGCACCAAGATATCTCCATGAAAACGACAACAAAAGAATCTAGGTACAGGTATAAAACCTGATTCATCAAAGCCATAAAAAAATTGTCAGTGTATTTGTGAGACTGAGTGTCATGACCAAATACTCATACAATCCATAACTATTAAGAAAAAGTAGTAAAAGGTATATCCAGAGTTATGACTCATACCTGATGATATCCTAACATTAAATTAATCTTGGAGAATACCTTAACTCCTCAGAGATGGTTGAATAGGTATTCTATATGAGGTAGTGGATACTGGTTCTTAACTATGAGCTGATTCAATTTATGATAATCCACAAAAATATTAAGGGTCTCATTGCCATCTTGGTGAAAACATGGGAGAACCCCATAGTGAAGTATTGGGTTGTATAAACCCCTTAACTTCTAAGTCATCCAACTATCTATTGAGTTCCTGAAACTCAGTCGGATCCATCCTATAAGGAAGAATAGATACCGATGTTACTCCTTGAATAAGCTATATAATGAACTCTACCTCTAT